>JARHVA010003274.1:1247500-1652500 GCA_037957365.1 Torreya grandis | reverse complement strand
TGTTGTTGGGTAATTATGGAGTCAATGTGGGAAGATAAATGGCTAATTTCCTAGTTGTTTTGTTATTACATTTTATAAACTTTTCAAGGATTCATTATAATCTTTTTATAAATTATGATCTTTAGTATTAGATTCGAACTCCCTTAGTATAATATAATATAGATGTTATGGGAAAGGAATTTTGGTTGGATAAGTGGTTTATTATATATTTCCCATGAGTTAGTGAATTTTTTAGGAAAATTTTTTAGAACACTAACTAAATTAGTATGTGATTTGAAATCTCTCATTAAGGTGACTATTTGGGTTACACTCATATTTATTTTGTAATTAACTTGATCATTTTCATACTCTTTGCTTTGTTCTTGGAAATATTTGAACTGCATCATGTCATCAAATTTGATAAGGTTTTTCATGAAATAATTTTAATAATAATGATTGTTGTTAAATATTTATTTACTATAAATTATGACTTTGTGAGTGTCTCCATTTAGGTAAAAGGTAATTTATTAAAATTTGAATTTATTTACAAATACATTTACTATTCTGAATGCTAAATTAGATTTACACATGTTTGAAAATTATTAAATAATGAAATAATTATGTATTAATTATTTGAGAGGATTGGAATTGATGTAAAGACTCAATGACCATCATATAAGATATAAATGAGAAGATAAAATCTCAATTACAATGAGAGTCACCTTACTATAAATGTTGTAAGGGTTAAATTTATTAAGCTAATGTTTATTATTTTTTGTGTCTTATTTCATGGTATTCATGGAAGGATGATTTTTAGAGGAAATAAATAAATCCATAAAAAATATCTTCCTAAATCAGTTACAAGGAATGATGAACTAATAACCCTAAATTAGTTAAAAATGCATTTGTTAATTATGATGATCTACTAAGCATGGAATGATGCAATGACACTAATACTCAAGAGGGCTCATGTTGATTGGATTGCATTATATGTAATTAATTTAGTTGAATTTCTTATAAGAGAATCATTTAAAGATACCCTTGTGTGGTGTGAAGCTATCTTGACTATGTCATGTAAAGTAATCTAGGTTTATGTTGATTTAATATCATTATTTGTATGTACTAATATTAAAGATAAGGAACATGCAATTTTTAATGTTGAACTCTATTTTAAAAGGGGTTGCATATCTTGTTTTAGGAATGTTTTTAATATTATTTGAAGATTACTCATTTGGGTAAAGTTACTATTCTTTTTAAATATGATGTCCAATTTTTAGAACATTTATGATCTAACCTATAATTTTATCATACCTCTAATCATTCATTTAGATCATAAAAGGTCATCATTTTTTTTTGTAAGTTAGCAGTTCATTATGATTAAGATGTGTTAAGTCAATTTTATTGGAAATATGAATTACACACATATATTCATGTGGGAATACATAAGTGTATGACAATACACTTATACATCCAAATATTTATCTAATACAAGGTTTATGGAATAATTTATTATAAGGTCCCTTAAAGATAATATGATCATAAGGCATTCATACTTTACAATATTCATATGACTTGGTTATGATCAAGTTGAAATATCAACTTGAAATTGATAAGTTATTTAGCTCTTGGAATTTTAAAAATAATCTAATTTGACTTATTATAAAAACTATTGGGTTATGACATTGGTATCAGATCCAATTTTATGCTCTATGGAACTTTAGGAGAAAGAATTAATGTCACGTTTTTTTATCTATACCCTACTTTTACCTTAAACTTTTTAACTCCTTAGGATGGTCATAACAAGATCAAGAGGATGAATCAATGTTAACACCAACCAAGGTGACCCTATTCATATAAGGGGTAGAGGTATAAATATGGTTAGAGGTCATCATGCTTATAATATGAATAATCAAGTTGACCTTCCTCTAGTTAACAATGTTGGTAGCAAAAATGAAATTCTTAATGTTAACACAACTAGGGGTAACTCTAATAATAAGAAAAGTCTTTAATGTAATTTTAACAACCCTAAATTCCATCCCATGGAAAATATAAACCTAATAATGTAGGATTAATAATCTTGAGGGTGTTTGACAAGGAGAATTACATCAATTAGATAATGAGCAAAGGGAGGAGAAAGTGCTCAAATAATAACCCTTCATGGTAATATTCTCCCACATACCTTATCTTTTGAAGATATCAGTGATGCATCTAGTGCTTGGATAGTTAACTTAAAAATGTATTTAAATATGCAAATATGCCTTCTAATGTGAAATCTAGGGTAGCATCATATCAATTGGTTAGTGCTTCTACTTTATGCGGGAATCATATATATGCCTTATAAGTATATAAGGCTATGAATATCACTTTGGATATTTTTGAAAGGTAATTTTAGAAGAGATACTTAAGTGGTAATTTCAAAGAATAGAAAATTACTAATTTTTAGTTACTAATAAGATATTATGACAATCATGGAATATGAGAATAAATTACTGAATCTATTACATCATGTAAATTGCATGCATGATGAAGAGACTAAGGTGAACAAGTTTAAACTTGGGTTGAAATAAATATTGATGCATGCCATCAATATGAATAATTCAAATACCTTAATGGATGTCATTAAATCTACCCATACGGCTAAAGAGAAGGGAAAATCTTTACATAAGACAAGGGAAGATTTTAAAAGGAATAAAAAATTAAAAAAATTAAAAAGATATCCCCCACTCCTAAAAATTTCAAGAAGCTTGATTAGAATTAGAGGTTCACTAGAATTACTAGTGGCTAGGGTAAGTTCCAAGGGCAAAATAATAATTTTAGGTCTTTGAACTCACCTAAATATGGGACAAAGACCAAAAATTAGACCCAATATAATTAATGTGGGCCAAATTTAGTGATTAATTATATTCCTCTTGTAACCACTAGAACTGTCTAATGTTTTGAATGTGGTGACAACCACTACTAGAAGAACTATTCCAAGCTAAAATTTGGACAATCAACCAACCATGGTGTCTATTGACAAAATTTGACCCTGGTCAAATTTATGTCAACCCCCTATATATTCAAACTTCCTATAGGGTCTTGATAAGTCATGAAAAGGATTACATGGTCATTTTTGGGTCACATTATATGCTTAATCCTTGTCATATATGTCACTATCCTAATTTTCCTTTAGGTCACCTTTTGGTCATTCTAGGGGAAGTACATAATTTTCATGAAATTAAAAATGTTAAAGAGTACGATAATGTCCAAGGTGTCATTTGAATGTCAAGAGTTAGTTTGAAACTAAATAAATGTAGGTTCAACATAGATTCAAGAAGATAACTACAAACTAGATAGTTAAAGGTAGTTTTACAATAAGGATAAACACTTGTCACATGAGAAGATTCAATAGAATCTCTATATGCCCCCATAATCCTTTTATAATATTTAGAAGCTTCATCGGTTCCAAACTTGGAAAAAACTAGTCCATCTTCCTCATCACTCTATTAGACAAGGTCAAATAGGTCACCAATTTTCTATTGGTATGGATAGAAGGATGAGAGTTGGTATGAGTTCACTTGGGAGAATTTAGTATCCCTTATGTCCTCCCTTTCCATGGAAATGGTTTGTAGATTGGTGGACTAAGATTCATAAACAAATGTTAAGGCTGTTAATGTCTTCAAACTATCAACTCATCCCCAACACCTTGATTTCCTTATATATTTAGATTGATATATGTAAATCAAGAGTTATTTATGTTCTTTAAGATTTGGTTTATCCTTTTCATGAAATTTTTAACCTATTTTGAAGTGAATACCATTGAGATCTGTATAGTAGTATTTTGGCAATTATAGGTGAAGACGTGGAATGGAGGTTTCTAAAGTAGATTGAAACAAATAATACTCAATACAATGTGTCTTATGAACCTTAATTAATAATTTACTAATTAAATTTAAGGTCATGATGGACCTAGTCTCTCACTATCATATATAGATGGTATGCATTTTGAGTGTGTATAACTCATAAGTTGAATATCAATGATTTGAGAGAAAGTCAAGATATGATCTAAGATTTTAAATAAGTATCCACCATATTTAAGTCTTATAACATATTCAATCTTTCCATATAATTTAATTTAAAAATATTAGGTTCCTAAGATAGTGAAACTATTCATCACAATCATCTTAGATGGCAATCAACATGAGTAAGGATTCCACAAAAGTATGAGTGTTGATAAATTTTGGAGTTTCAAGTTGTAAGAAGATTTTCAAGGTAAAAAAATTATATTGATCCTTTCAAAGGCACTTGAATGGATTTATCAAGTCATCAACATGGTTATGACCCTTTCATTAGAACTCACAAAGGTGAAAAGTAATAAATTTGTTTAGAGGAGATTGTTACCTTAACTTATCTGAAAAGAAACTTTGTCTAGTATAATGTCACTATATGATATGAGATTATGAAGTTCGTGTAAGCCTAAATGGTCTCACCCTTGTAGTCTAGGCCTTAGAAGATCATATCTTCACATATTAATTGTTTTTTGGTTATGATAATTAAATATTGAGTGACTTTAAACTTAGACAAATTTTTTTTGAAGATCCTCAAAGAGTTATAGTGCCTTTTATGCCCAAATGAGCCTAAAACTTAAAGTACAACAATGGCATTATAATACATTTGGTGAATAGAGAATGGTGATTAGTTATAATGAATGAGTTAATTATATTAAAGTATTAAATAGTGATAATTATTGAATAATATATCAAAGGGTGTAGTCACTATTTTCAAACAATAAAATGTCCACCTACAGGAATTCTTGGCTCTCTGAATGAGTTCTTACAAGTGACAAATTCAATATACTAACTAGGCTAGTGACATGGAAATATTCATAAATAATATAGAGTTATAAGATATAATTATCACTATCAAATTGATAACCTCACCCTTATATATGGTACTCAAACAAGCATCAACATCTACAGGTGTCCTTTGGTTTCTCTAATTGACACCTACAAATTGGCTAAAGTAGCAGACGAGTCAAAACTCATGGAGGGTGTAGGTGTGAAAGCTTGGTATTGGTGTAAGGTGGATAAACATGTTTAAATAAATATCATATATGTAATATCACATTATTTTTTGATATAAAGAAACAAGAACACCAACCTATAGTCATAGTTTTGAAGTCTCTCAAACTTAGTCAAACCCTGCCTACAGTCATGAGTCTAAAAGATAATCTAAATATTTTAAAGTATTGAGGAATCTATAAGGGTGATATAAAAATTAAATTTTGTGAATATATTATTCATTAACTAATTAAACCATCCATAACCTTTTTTTGAGTCTATAAAATAGGAGAGATTCCCTCTATTTTGTCTCAAATAGAGGGCACTCTGTGAGCAAGGTAACCTACAGATTTGGTATGTAAAGAGTAAAATAGATAAATGGGAAAGTTTTTAATGATTTTATATTGTGTTTTAGGTTGGATTAGAGATTAAAAAATTGTTATAATACCCAAAAATCATTAAAATCCATCAGAATGGGCAAACACATTGAAAGTATAGTTAGGCCTATAAGGCCTAAGACTAAGCCTAAACCCCACAGGTGCCTAATATCATCCATAAGGATATATTAACTTTTAAAAATAATTTTATAACCTTTATATGGTAGTATAGTATTGTTAAATATCACTATTTTATATATAAAAACACATAGATGGTTAATTTAGCCTAAAACTTGTATCAAGCCTACTCAGAATGCAAGAAGGAGCTCAAAAGGACATGTTCATTTTCTCATATAAGTATGAATAGAATACATGGTGACTCAAGGAGATAATAAAAATTTAATTGGGTATTATACCATAACTTTTTGGAATTTTTTAAAAAGTTAGATGTCTAACTTTTATGAACAATTGTTAATAGTCTAGGAAACCAAAAAAACTCCTAAAACCCTTACTTGGACCTAATGGAGAAGAAAAAAATAGAGATGAATATAGGAGGGTTAAAATGGTGATTAAAGTGTTTTTTACATGTATATAAATCCCTTAGGCTCTAACATCCACGTTTGACATACTATCATCTATACAAATAGACCTAATACTATGTTTTTATAGGAATTGAGATGTTTTATAGGTACAAAGAAAAATGGACAAGTGATAAACATTATGGGAGGTATTTAGGGACTTATAATAACTCATAAAACTCATTTATCACCTTATTTTTTCACGAAGAGTCCCATATTAGACCATCCAATATAGGCAGTCTAAATAGATAGTGAGAAGACAAGGTGATCATCTAGTGAGATAGTGAGAGAGGTGACTTTAAATATTTTTAGGTATATTTAATAGACCAAAATATAAAGGTTATTTGAAAAAATGTCATAAAATCTAAAAATTATCTATATGAGCAACTAAAATTCACTTAGGTGATAAGTGTGAACACATACCTAGAGGGCTAGTAATGAATGAATGCAGGGAGTGAATGATAAGTGAGAATAATGATTCCATTAGTTGGAGATGTGTATATGACCTTAAATGACCAAATTTCCACCTTTTAATGTTATATAATATGTTATAAATATTCTTATCATATTTTTAGATAATCAAGTGAACTCCTTATCATCATGAAGGTAGTTTCAAAGCAAGACAATGAAGAGTTTTATGCCAACTTGAGGAAGGTACTCTATTTCATATTGACACATGTTCTTGAACACTCCCTAAATTATTTTATAACTCATTATCTTAAATTCTAAATGGTTTATAGATTCTAACACTTGGTTTTATGACCCTTCAACTTCTCTTATTCTCTCTCCTCAACTATGTTCTATATATTCAAGCCTTTTTGGCTTTGTAATTGATCTATAATTGGTATAAAAAAGACCTACCAGTTTTGACACCTCATTTTCCTTTGAATTTTTTTCTAAAGATGATTCAATATATTCAATCTCTTTCCTAAGTGTTTTAAGTGGTTTTTTTGGTTTAAAAGTGATGAATATTCTTTCCTTACTTCCATTTCTAGTCTTGCATTTTTGTTTAAGTGATATCTCTTCTACCTGGTTTCATAAAGTGTATTTTTATTAAGTGTTTCTTCAAGTGTGAGAGGGAAAAGTAGTGTCTCATATTATACCTTATTTTGATCCACCTCTAGATAGGCATATCAATATACCTCCATGAGAAAGACATATGCTAGAAGGACATAGAGTTGAAACTAGTTTGAGTAGTCTTCTTTCTTAAGTGTAGATGCAAGTGTGTTGTGTAGAGTTATATTAGTGTCTCACCTCATTAACATAGGTTAGTTTTATGTCTCTTTCTTACATTTTTACCCTGAATAGAGATTATCCTAGTGTAGTGTGAGCCTAGAAAATAAATCAAGGGAGCTATCCCTTTCAAACCTAGAGATCTATCTCTTGTAGTAGCTTGTATATAAAGGGAGATAGTTCCATGTTGTCCTAAAATTAAGAAAGTCTACTTGACTTCCCTAGTGTGAAATTTTAGAATATAAAATTCTTGGCATGCCCAATTGGACATGAATTATATGAATTTTATTCAAGGTAAATGTTGCCTTTGACAACAAGGAGATATAACAATCCACTTATTATAATATTTGGCAACTCAAAAGCTTCAATCTTGGTTTTAGACTAGTGCACTCTTTCATGTTTAAGGTAAACATAAGGTCTCTCACTAAAGGAATACATTTTAAATTTCAAGAGATTACTCCTTATTACTACAAATCAATTATATTTTAAAATGCCCATCCCTATTTAAAGAGGTCATATCTTACTTACAAGCCCATAAAAAAGTTCTTGATTCCCCCACTCTTCCAAAGTCTTAAGGATGCCATTACAAGGAACCATCCTTTTAATGCATTAAATGAATATATTCCTCTAAGAGGTCATATATTACTACAAATCAATTATATTTTAAAATGCCCATCCCTATTTAAAGAGGTCATATCTTACTTACAAGCCCATAAAAAAGTTTTTGATTCCCCCACTCTTCCAAAGTCTTAAGGACGCCATTACAAGGAACCATCCTTTTGTTGCATTAAATGAATATATTCCTCTAAGAATTTATCAATATTATTATATGCCCATATATATCCTTAAAAAATTTCCATCACACATCGGTGAATCTTCCATCACACCTATTGAGCAAATAAGAAATATTGTTAACTTCTATAATATACATCACATCATAGAGGATAGCATTGTAAACAGGGTATTGGTTATCTCCTTTAAATTAAAATATATTGACTATTATGGAACATTAGAACCTAAATCAATCACCACTTGGGATGATTTATAACATGTATTGAGAAGAAGATTTGAGGACAAGAGTGACAAATTGTCACTAACTGAGCAGCTGACCAATATTAGGAGATCACCTTAAGAAGTCATTCAAGAATTCAAAATAAGATTTTAGAAGACATTAGATAAAATACCAATATTTTTAGGACCAATATCTCACCATTATTTCCTTTACTACCTTAAATCATTTGATAGTGACATTTCAATGATGATACAATCTATGGGAGATGACACTCTGCCCAATGCCTATGAAGTGTCCATTAGGGTAGATAATTATTTGATTCAAGCTGGGAACATTACCCCAAGATCTCCCATACCTCTATTTCCTAAATTTATAACTCTTACACCTTTTATTGTTCCTAAACTTGCACCTAAAAATAAGTCTATTTCCCCTAATCAAATAAGCAAACCTAATGAGGTAGAAAGAATGAAAGCTATAGATCAAGACATCTTAGGTTTTAAGAGGATCATTGAATAATATCAAGTTAAGAATTTTAAAATTCACTATTATCATAATAAATCCTACCCCAACTATCAAGGAAATGGGCCACCTTTCTAAGGTCATACTCAAGGTCAAGGATAGGTAGTCTAATCTAAGCCATATGGTGGATATAATCCCAATACTCCTTCTACCTCAAGGACACTAATGCCTACTCAAAATAACTTTTCCCAAGAGCATAAAATTCAACCTATAAAACTTATTATCCATCTTGTTATGTCAATGAATCCTTCAATTAATACTTCATGGAAAATTTGGGAACTATACCAATTATGACACAAGATGAAGTATAAAATGGAGTGACTGATGAAAAGTGTGATCAAATGGGGTCTACATTGGTTAATTGGTAGCAAGATGATTTATGTGTATTCAATCATCAAGTTAAATCAACAATTGATACAAGTTATATAGATAAAAACATAAGTATTAAGAGGAAGGCAACTGAAGAAGTTCAAGGGGATGTTAATGGTTCTTCAATGAATTTTTAAACAAGCACAAGGGTATGTATGTCTAATCTCATTCCATGTATACTAGTAATCCAAAGAGATCATAGTGTTAGGAAAGTTTTCATACCTCAAAATTATCAAGGTATAGACATTACTATTATTCCTAGTGGTCAATCAAAAGTTAGTACTCATTTCACTAACATTATAGAGAAAATGAATAGGTCTCATGTAAATGTGTCAATGTGTGATACATTGGCAATACCTAGACAAGATGACCTACTTCAAGAGGATTTATCTAAGCTTAGTTTGATAACCAAATATCCTAGCCAAAGAGATCCAATCTTGATAAACACCATAAATCCAAAAGAAGGATAGCCAACAAAGTTGAAAAGGTAAATAATCCCCCTCCATTCTATCTATTCATCATTATTGGAGATTCCTTCATACATAATTATATCATTGATAGTGGAGCTAGTACTTGTGTCATGTCCAATCAAGTATCTAGAAAATTGAGCTTGAAATATGAGCCTCATGTTAAAGGAGTGTTACAATTGGATGGGTTAACTACCAAGACCATTGGCATAATTAGAGGTTTACAAATCATTCTCCATGCTTATCCTACCTTCACCATTTCTCAAGATGTTGTAGTGGTATATGTGCCTCCTCATTTTTCACTTTATTTTTCAAGAGAGTTCACTTCTAAAATTAGAGTTTATTTGACTTCAGATAGGTTCTAGATGGTTTTTAAGACTAGATATGGTGTAAAAGTAAAAATCATGTCTGAACAAATCTATATTTTTCATGTAAATCCCTATGTGCCTTACACTTATAACATGAATTGCAATTTAATTAAATAAGATGATCACCCTAGTGATCAAAAACCTCTAACCCTCCTTGATGACATATCTAATTTGTATCTTGATGAGTGGGGAGATGAGCAAGGTGTATTTAAATAAAATGGTCTTGAAACGTACATACTTCATGAGGATTATTATGGAGTCCTTAAGGTAGATCATGATAATATTCTAAAGAAAGTTTCATGGGGAAACTATATTTTACACATGGGAGATGATGTTGAGATTCTCGCTATGATAAAGAATGAAATTATTGGTAAACACTCACTTTTTCTTGCCAAATAAGATAATGCTCATAAATAAGAACCTCAATAGGAAGTGGATGATATGTGGTAGTAGTTCAATGCCATTATGTAGGAATTTGAGGAATTGACTAGGCCTGTAACTTTTCAAGAAGAATACAAACCTGATACTAAGGTCAATCATGTTCCCATTGAGCACAAGGAGGCACTTAAGATCTCTATCAAGAAAAAATTATCCTTGGAAAACTAAGATATGTTTCATGAGAATAAGGAGTTTAAAACCTCAACTAAGAAAGAAATAACTTTGGTGAATCAAGAAGTGTTTGGAAGATATAAACATAGTCTTAATGACTTAAAATAAAAAGCATATCATGTTTCAAGGACATTTAAAGTTGAAAATTTTGTGGTAATCTCCAATGATTTGATTTGAAGACTATCAAGTGAGCATGACAAAATTCAAGCCAGTAGAAAATACAAACAAGTCACTTGGTGAGATAGATGGAGTGTTATAGGCTACTCCAAATGACAAACTTGCAGTCAATAGAAGACCTAACCATGGTAAGTCACTTGACTATCTCCACAAGCAAGTGTTTATTGATAAATATGCCTCATATAATGGACTATTTTCATGGATTAGTAATTTTACAAGGAAAATTGTCTTTGACCCTAGTTAAAGAAATCAAGAAGTTTCTTCACTTCAAGTGCCTTGAGGTATTGTACATACTAGGATAGGTGTGTTTTTGTTGATGGTGGTTTATTTTTTCCCTAAGTGTTCATGAGAACATAAGTGCAAGTTTTATTATTTATCTTGTTTAATTATTTCCTTATTATGTGAGTTGTTTTTTTGGTGTCATTTCAAAGGATTGTCAATGTCAAATGTAGTGTATAAATGAATCCATTACCCAAGGATAGGATAAGGCTATTGGTCTTTGGTATAGTAGGCTTGCCACCCCTACAAAATTGCCAAAATGTTGACCAAATTTGCACTTGGTAAAATTTAACTCAACCACCTATATATTCAAACATCTTATAGGGTCTTTATAAGTCATAAAAAGGCTCACATGGAAATTTTTTGGATCACATTATATGATTATTCCTTATCATATATGTCATTTTCCTAATTTTCCTTTAGGTCACCTTTTGGTAATTCTAGTGGAAGTTTTACATAATTTTCATGAAAGTAAAAATGTCAAAGTGTACACTAATGTCCAAGGTGTGATTTGAATTTTAGGAGTTAGTTTAAAACTAAAGAAATGTAGGTTCAACATAGATTCAAGAGGATAAATACAAAATAGATAGTTAAAGGTAGTTGTATAGATAAAGATAACCACTTAGAACATGGGAAGTTGCATGAGTATATTTTCAATCCCCCATAGATCTTTTATAGTCTTAATAAGCTTTATCAATTCAAAACTTGGCCAAAACTGGTCCATCTTCTTCATCACTCTATTGGACAAGTTCAAATAAGTCACCAATTTTCTATTGGTATAAACAAAAGGATGAGTGTTGATATGAGTGTACTTGAGATAAATTACTAGCCCTTATGGCCTTCATTTTCATGGAAATGGTTTATATATTAGTTGACTAAGATTCATAAATAAATGTTAATATTGTTAATGCCTTCAAACTATCTACTTATCCTCAACACATTGGTTTCCTTCTCTATTTGGATTGGTCTATGAAAATTAAGAGTTATATGTGTTCTTGAAGATTTGGTTTATCCTTTTCATGAAGTTTTTAACCTAGTTTTCACTTGTGAACATAAAGATATACATAAGATGATCCTTTATTTTTGATGTGAATACCATTGAGATATGTATAGTAATGTTTTGATAGTTGCAAGTGAAGACATGGAAAGGAGGTTTCCAAATCAGCTTGAAATAAACAATACTCAGTATAAAGTGTCTTTTAAACCTTAGTTAATCATGTAGTCATTCAATTTAAGGTCATAATGGACCTAGTCTCTCATTATCATATATAGGTAGTATGCATTTTGAGTGTGTACACCTCAGAAGTTAAATACCAATGATTTGAGAGAAATTCAAGATATGTTCTAATATTTGAAATAGGTATTCACCATCTTTAAGCCCTATAACATAGTCAAGGTTTATATATAATTTCATTGAAAAGGACTGGGTTCTTAAGATAGTGAAACTATTCATCCCAGTTAGCTTAAATCGGGACCAACATGAGTAAGGATGCCATAAAATTTTGAGTGTTGATGAAGTTTTGAGTTTCAATTTGTAAAAATATTCTCAAGGTAACACAATTGTACTAAGCCTTTAAAAGGAACTTGAATGGATTTATCAAGTCCTCAACATGGTTATGACCCTTTCATCTTCACTCATAAAGGTGCAGAGTAATAAAGTTGATTAGAGGATATTTATACCTTAACTTCTCTAAAAATAAACTATGTCCTGTATAATGTCACTATATGATATGAGATTATGAAGTTTGTGTAAGACTAAATGCTCTCATTCTTACAATATAGGGATTATAAGATCATATCTTAACATATTAATGGTTGTTTGGTTAGGATAATGAAATATTGATTGACTTCCAACTCAGACCAATTTTTATTAAAGATACTCAGAGAGCTAAAATTCCCTTTAGGCCCAAATGAGCCTAGAAATTAAAGTGCAATAGTGGCCTTATAATACATTTGGTGAATAAAGAATGGTGCTTAGTTTTAAGTCATGATTTAAGTCTATTAAAGAATTAAATAGTGATAGTGACCTAAGGTTAGATAAAAGGATGAAATCAAAGTGTTCAAACAAGAAAATTTCCACCTATAAGAATTATTTAACTCTCCAAATGAGTACTTACAAGTGACATAGTCAACAGACTAGCTAGGCTAGTAAAAGGGTAATCTTGATTGATAGAATAGAGTTATAAAATGTAATTATCACTCTCAAATGGATAACCTTACCCTTCCATGTGGTTTTTAGATAAGCATCAACATCTATAGGTGTCCTTTAGTTTCTCTAATTGACACCTATAGGCTGGCTAAAGTAATATACTAGTCTTAGCTCATGGAGGGTGTAGGTGTGAAAGTTTGGTAGTGGTGTAAGGTGGATAAACATGTTGAAACCAATATCATAGTGGTAATATCTATTGGATATTATTTAATTATTTCATGATGATGTCATGTAGGTGTCTTACGGAGTTGATGAACTTCTTTGATGGTCTAAGTGACAATGAGAAAGTGTATAATGTGCTTGTCCTAGTATCCTTGAAGGAAGATTGGTTGATATTTAGTTTTGTCATGGATAGAGATGTTAAAGATGAGTATGGTGATTTGATCATGTGTAATGGGTCCTATAAGAGGCTTTCTATAATTTATTACTTGTGCGTATGAGTGGATTTCATTTGGTTGATTATTGTTTCTAGCTCTATGTGATAAAGTAATGGATGAAAATGTAGCAATAAAAATGTAGTATGATGAAAATGTAGTATGAAATAACATCATGATGACAAAACATAATGAGGAAAAAAATATAGTGGTAGTGGTAATGTCATGAAAATATAATGAAGAGCATAATTAGGACATTTTAGTGATTAGCACATTGTTTATTTATTATCTAGTTCATTTTGGTGATAGTAGTTAAAATTTCATGGTGGAAAAATAATTCACCAAATTTACGAGCAAAATAATAGAGGAAAATGTGATTTCATGACTTTTGACTTTTAGTTAAAATTTGTGTCATATCCTATGTGAGCATGTCCTTTGTTGTGTTTTTTTCTTGTGATCTTTTCTCCTTGATACATTTTTTACTCACTATGTTTGATCTTCATTACATTTTTTATGCTATGTTTTTAATCACTATGTTTTTGTCTACTACAATTCTATTAGGTAATAATTATTTTCATCTAGACATTTTGGGTCTAGTGGTAGAAAATCTAAGTAGGTAGTTTGATGATGTCATAATTTCCATGTGTAGATGAGTTAGGGGAGTTGGTCATATGGATGTGATCAAATTAGTCCCTAGTTTTTATGTACAAATTCTAAAGTCTAGAGATAAAGTATGAAAAAATATATGCAAGTGAAAATTTGGGCTCTTAGGTATTTTGATAGTGTTTTCCCATACTTAGCTAAATTTGCAATGTGGTAAGAAAAACCGAGTAGGCATTTTGATGGTGGCATATCTCACATGTTTGGAAATTTCAAGAGAAGGTGATCATATGGGTTTGTTTAGTTTTGTTCCTACTTGATTTTCACTAACTTTTAGGTCATGTTTTGAAGTGCGACAAAATATATGCATATGCAAAGTTGGTCTTTCCAAATAGTTATTGACATAGTTCATTCTATGAATAGATAAATCTAAAGAGGCATTTTAATGTCATTATATATCACATGTGTGAGGATTATATGTGAATATTGACATATGGTTGGATTATCTTATGTGAGGAGATCATATGGTCTAAATTTTATAACATGCACTTGAGTGAATCAAAATATATGGAGGTGCATAGTTGGCCTTCTAGGTAGATAGAAATGGTCCCCATACTTAGTCTATTTTGCATGATTTTAAAGATTAGGACTAGGTGGAGATCTAATTACTCACATTAAATTGTACAATGAATATATATGGTGTGAAGTAATTCAATGAGGTTAAAGTGTTCATTGGTTAATAGAGTTAAAGATCAAGACCAAATGAAGATCCAAAGTTGTGTGAGCGATCATACAAGGTTAATCTAATGGTTCATGTTGAGTGAGATGGTAAGAAGTGCATAATTTTTAACAACATAAGTGATCATAAGGAACGTGAGGGTGATAATTTTCATTATTATAGGGGTTTTTATTTAGATTGAATGGTGATCAATATAAGATAAAGACCCAACTGATCTGTAGAGATCGATGGTACACATTGAGTAAATATTACAAGATTACATGAAATGAGGTCAAATGTTTGAGGTTTAACATTTAGCATTAGTGCACTATGATTTAAAGTTTGTAAAATATGGATGATGTGAGATTTATCTAAAGCAATGAGGATAAGAGATATGAGCATAGTGTTTGAAGTTTAACTGTGACTGTTTGGATTCAAATATTCAAATTTAATATAGGAAATACCAATGTCTAATTTTTAAGCTATAACATCTGATCTATGTAAAATTTGACCAAGTAGTTAAAAGTAAATTTGTAGAGGACTTGAATTTACATTTTTAAATAATAATTTTAAGGTTTAATTATCAGTACAATCAAATTTGTTGAGTTTCAAAGTTGGCTATGTGTTTGTGCATGTTCTACAAAGAACCTAAGAAGGATATTTGAGCTCATTCTATTGAATTTTTGATGTCTTATGATGATCTATCTATTTTAAAATGTTGTATACTCCATAAGGACCATTTTTTTCCATTATGAAGGTTTGACCAATTTTATGTAGTATAAATAAATGTTTAGAAGTTGATTGTGTATTTGTTCATAGTGACTATGTGTACACAAAATTGTTTGATCAAATTGTGCTTAAGAAGAAGGGTACTTTGGTGGTTTTTGGAACTTAAGGGGGACCTATAGATCATGTGGAATGGTTTCATGTGTTTGGAAAGTAATCATATGTTATTATTTTTCGTGGAGAAGTGTTAAAGAGATGAACGGATCTCCATAGGACCTAAAAGTGACTTAGGCCTATTTGAAAGTGGATTGTGCTTAAGTGTGACCCATGTTAGATGCCTTAAGGGTAAAGGAATGTTTTTTTAATGATAATTAAATATATTGGAAATGATAATTCATGAAGGCTCTCTATATATAGTAAAATAAAATATGATGATTTCTAGATTTGAGAGACTTGGAGAAGGTTTGTGAAAGGTGTATGTGAGAGTTGTGGAACGAAGGAGAGGTAGAGTGCCTAGTTCATGATTTGATGAGTAGAGAATATTGAGGGATGTTTGTATGAAATGTAGGTCATGTTTTTTATGTATAAATAGTGACCTTATATTTTGAGTTTATGCAAAGAGGTCTGAGTGTGAATATGAGGATAGATTGAGTGAAGAAGGAGCAAGATTGTTGCCTATGTGATAGGCCTATTTGAGATAGAAATATCTTGTGTAGGGTTTATATAATCATAGATACATCATAAAGTTTTGAATAAATCAGTTCTAAGGTGGAAATGTTTACCTTAAAGGAGGGTTTCAAGGATTTGATCTTCTTTAGGGGCATTTGTTCTTTGTGAAAAAAGTGTTTCACTAAAGACCTATGGTTAGGAGGATTTGATCAAGGTTTTTTGGTCTAAAGGAGTTAACCAATATATTGTTTTTAATTTATTATAGGATATTAGTCCATGTGTTATAGGATTAAGAGTGTGTTTTATTCCCCATGAGATTTTTCTAAAGGAACTATGTATTATGTATTTGATCTTGTGTATGCATTGAATGAATGATCTCTCTTGTTAATGTTGTTTGATCAAGTTAATATATGTTGATTATATAATAGTTTGAAAGTATTGGAAGTGAGATTGAAATATCTAGGATCACTAATTCACCCCCATCTTAGCGATTATAAATCTAATAATTGGTATCAGAGATGGTAATTTTGTAAAGGCTTGACATCTTGAAGGGGAACCAAGATACAATATGGGTAGTCATCAAGGAGGTTTTTGTACTAAGCAAGCACTGATGTTCAATGGATCCAATTATGGTTTTTGGAGTAAAAGGATTAGTACATACATTATGTCCTTCTAGTTTTATGTATGTCAATTTGTTGTGGATGGATATGTTGCTCCTACTAATCCTACATTTAGTATTGTAGACAAGAAGATGTTTGAAAAAAATTCTAAGGCAATGAATGTTATCACTTGTGGTCTCTCAAAGATTGAAAACACCAAGGTAATCAATTATAAATATATGAAAGAGATATGGGAAAAAATGAAGATAATTTTTTAAGGAGATTAAAATGTCAATCTTTCTAAGTTACAGACTCATAGAAAGTAATTAGAAAGTCTCAAGATAAAGGAAGAAGATTTTGTGGCATCCTTTCTATAGAGAGATGATGAAATTTTGAACATCATCAGAGGTCTTATAGAGAACCTTAAATATGCTACTATAGTTTAAAATGTATTAATTTCTATATCCCTCAAGTTGGATCAAAAATTAAGTGCTATATAATTAATTCATGATCTTACTAAGTTGAAGATAGATCAATTGCATGGCACCCTTACTTCCTATGAGATGAGAAAGAATGATGATATACCACCAATGAAGGAAGCAAATTTTAAGATTTAAATGAAGACTAATAATAAGTTACAAGGTAATAAACTCAAGGAGGATGACATTTATGATATAGGTGAGAAATGGACTAATTGATTTAATTTCAAGAAAATTGAAAATAGGTTCAGGAAACTATAAGGGTAAATTACCCATCAAATGCTTCAATTATGGAGAGATAAAACATTTTGCTAATAAGCACCATCATAATTATAAGAATGATGATGATGAGGAACATGATCAAAATAATGATGAAGGAAAGAGATCATTTAGGTATAATAAGAGAAAAAAGGGATTTAGAAGGTTTGACAACAATAAGAACTTCAAGGACAAGAAGAGTCTCTACACCAAAGAAGATTGTAGCTCATGAGATGAGAGTGAAGTCAGTGACTTAGAATATGATCATGAAGATGATGGTATTGTTGAAGATAAATCCCTATTCATAGTTGAGGAAGGTAGTTGATCACATCAAAATGAGTCTACTTGGAGTGATTTAGATGATGATGAAGATGAGGCAATCTGTGAGACTAAATTTATGAAAGCTCTTGAAGAACAAAATACTAAGAAGAAGATAAATAAGAGGATGATATCTAAACTCAAGGACTATAAGGATAAATTTAGTGTGTATGAAGCAATAATGAATAAAGACACTAAGGAGCATGAATATATGGTCAATCATCTCAGTTGTCAATTAGAAGTCCTATTCACAAGCCTAAAAGCTAAAGAAGATGAATGTTCAAAGTATGTAATTGAAAATGAGTCATTAAGATCTGAGTTAGAGAAGACATCTAGTAAGGTGAAGTCATTTATTAGATTTGAAAAGAGATCAAGTGATATAGACAATATTTTTAGTGGTCAAAACCATGCAAGTGATAAGACTGGTCTTGGATATGAAGAAGAATGAGAGACTACAACTTAAGACAAGATGAAGACTAATGTGAACAAAGACAATCTAAATTTGAAGACAAATCATCAGATAAGGAATTAAGTGGTGGTAGAATGAAGATAGATTGGATCAGATAATCAAATGCCATGAGGTATGAAAGTTTCAATGGTTAATATTACAAATGTGATCAATTTAGTCATAGGGCTAGAAAATGCAAGAGACCTATTATAAATGAATTTTCTTGGAACTATGATGGGAATAATTAGTCAAAAAGTGTGAAAAAGGTTGAGTGATTAAACTATCATGATATGGGACACTTTAAAAAACATTGTCCATTTAAGGTGAGGCAAGTTGAGTTACCTTCAAGAAATATTGAGTGCTACAGTTGTTATGAACTAGAACACATTGCAAGATTTTGTCCAAATTTGGTAAGATAAAATGAGATTATTTTAAAAGGTATGATGTGCTTACACTATCAAAAGAGAGGTCACATTGCTATATTTTTAAAGAAAAGTCCTACAAGATATAATAGGTTTTGTCAGGCTCCTAGAGTGAAGAAGAAGGAAAGTTAACTCATAGAGACCAAAGGTGGTAAGTAAGAATTATGAGGAGTCTACAAGTCCAAGTAATCTTTTTTCTATGGTGGATAATGCTACAAATGTTGAAGAGTGCCAAGGGCTTTCATTGTTTGCTCATGTTGAGAATGAAAATACCAAGCTCAAGAAGAAGACCAAAGTGTTGGTTGAGGCAAGTCCTAAGATATGTATGGATCCAAGTGAACATCCTACTATTTCTAAATAAGTATCATTTAAATAACATCAATTGTTAATACCCAGTGATGAGATTCTAAGCTACAAGGTTGATTATTCAAATGAAAAAATATGTCAAGATTCCATAGTCGATCTATGTGTTATCAATTATATATTAGAAGAGAATAAGATTGATATAGAAAAGGAACCAGTTGTCATAGTTTAGACTAAGAATAAGAAGAACAAGAGAAAGAAGTCTTATAACTATAAGAGGATTTTGATTGTTACTGAGGAGATGTGGACCACTCCTAGCTTCACCTTAGTTTAAAATTATTATGGTGTAAAGGATGTATTTATCTATGATTATTAAGAGACTCCTTTATATGGAGAATCATGTGTTACTATGATGTTATTTAGAAGGTCCTAGAAGGCTAGAGTTGAGTGTTTTTAATTGGAGCAGGTATGTCCAGGTATAAGATATATTGAGGTGATGTCATGATATTGATAGTTATATATGTAGTCTTTAGGGTCACATTGAAGGTATCAAGTGGAAAAAGAGTATTTGTGTTTTTTAAAGATTATATTTATTAATATAAAGTATTGTGGGCATTATTCTATCATGCTATAGGTTTTCAATTGGAGTAGGTACATTGAAATAAAATTGGAGATTTTTGAGTGCTCTTGATTTTCTCAGTCTTTGGCTTAAGGTCATGTAGGTCCTAAAATGGGTTATAGGATGTATGTGTTCCCAAAAATGTGAAATCTCAAATCATAGTCTAGAAGTGTGTGATGGGTATCTCCAGGTGTATAAGAAGTTTCAAAGGTGGATGTTGACTAGAAGGTTTGTTGACTCTATTTGTTTTATGATTCTAAGGTTTTGGGACCTACTAGAAAAGTGGTTTGTCTTCTAATTTAGGGTCCAAGGATTATTAATAGGTTGAATGGGAAAAAAGGGTTGTCAAATCAAGATTTACATATATTTAAAGGTTTGTGGTTTTCAAATTATTCATGTATTTGTCAAGATGGACACCTAATGGCAAGTAGGTTTGTGAAGGAAGTATGTTTTAAAGGATTATCTTGGTGATGAAAATTGGTGTGATTTATATGGATTATGATAATTCTCTACTTATTAATTTTTAGGTCTTGAAGATGTGTCTAATAAAATTTGTGGGTTCTATAAGTTCTAGGTAAGGCTATAAGGAGACTCGACAAGTCTAGTAAGAATAAAATTGCCTTTTTTTTTTAGTTTATAGAAAATATTAAGGCATGATTATTTAAAGGTTATTTATTATGTTGGTTTAGTGCATGTTTCCTATTTAGTGAGTATATGAAGTTTTGTTGGTGACCCCTGAGATGGCTTGAGATAGTGGTTAGTAAGCATGTGTGGTGATTCTTCATGACATGTGGAGATTTGAATATGCTCAAAAGGTGAAATGGATATAAATATTTTGGGGAGTCCCTATTATATGTTTATTTTTTAGTTCCATTAGAAAGTACCTTTTGTGTTCTTTCTTCATTGGTTGTAGTGCTTAGTTGAAGAGAGTGTTGGCATGGAGTAAGAGGAAGGTGTCAAGACAATAAGAGATAGGCTCAAGGTAAGGTGGATTTTGTATAATATTTATGAGATGGTCCTTTCCTATTGATTTTATTTCTAGGTCCTCAATTAATTGGTTCCCACTTTGTCATTGTGTTGAAGGGGGATAAAGTTCCTATTATGGGAGTGCTTGAAGAGAGAGAATGAAGGTGAGTTGTATATTGCTAAATGATGTTTTTTGACATAGATGATAGATGGGGAGATTATTGGAGAGTTTTCAATGATATCATGATGATGTCATGGAGGTGTCCTGGTGAGTGGATGAAGTACCTTGATAGTCTAAGTGATAATGATAAAGTGTGCAATGTGCTTGTCCTAGTATGATTGAAGGAGGCTTGGTTGATCTTCAATTTTGGCATGGATAGAGATGTTCATGGATGAATATGGTGATTTGAACATGTGAAAGGGGTCATATATGATTTTTTATATTCTTTGAGTGTTTTTTTGTAGAAAATCTAAGTAGGATGTTTGATAACATCATAATTACCATGTGTGGATGATTCCTAGGGAGTTGGTCATATGGTTGTGATCACATTAATCCCTATTTTTTATGATCAAAGTATCAAGTCTAGAGATTAAGCACCATAAAATATATTCAAGTGAAAAATTGGTCTCTCAATCATTTTGACATTTTTTTCCCATATTTAAGCATATTTGGAATGTGGCAAGAAAATCCAAGTAGGCATTTTGATATTGGCATATCTCACACATGTGGATGTTTTAGGAGAAGTTGATCATATGGGTTTGTTAAATTTTGTGCCTAGTTAATTTTATCTAGCTTTTAGGTTAAGTTATAAAGTTAAACAAAATGTATGCATGTGCAAAATTGGTATTTCTAGATAGTTCTTGACATAGTTGGCTCTATAAATAGATATATCTAAGGAGGCATTCTAATATCATTATATCTCACACATGTAAAGATTCTATGATTAAATTGACACATTTTTGGATTATCCTATGTGATGATATCATATTTTCCAAATTTTACAACATGCACTCGATCGAAGTAAAAGATATGGAGGTGTAAAGTTGGCCTTCTAGGTAAATAGCAATGGTCCCCATACTTAGCCTATTTTAAATGATATTAAATTTTAGGACCATATGGAGATCTAATGGCTCATAATAAATTATAAAATTTATGTCTATGGTGCATATAAATTCAAATAAGTTAAATTATTCATTGGTTAATAAAGTTAAAGATCAAGACAAAATGAAGATCCAATAGTGTGTGAGCGATCATACAAGTTTAATCTAACAACACGTGTTGAGCAAGATGGTAAGAAATGAATTATGATTAACAATATAAGTGACCATAATTAATGTGAGGCTTAAAAGTGTAATTATTATAGGGTTTTTTATCAAGATCAAATGGTGACCACTATAAGATAAAGACCTGACTGATCCACAGAGATTGATGGTATGTGTTGAGTCAATATTATAAGATTACATGAGATGAGGTCAATTATTCAAGGTTTAACATTTGGCATTGGTGAACTATGAGTTAAAGTTAAAAAAATATATATTGTGTGATATTTATATAAATAATCAAATAAATGAGATGCAAGTATAGTGTTTGAAGTTTAACTATGTCTATTTGGATTTAAATATTCAAATTTAACAAAAGAAAGACCAATGTCTAGTTTTTGTGCTATAACTTTTTATCTATTTATAATTTGACTATGTAGTTAAAATAAAAAATTTAGAGGACTCCAAGGAAAATATATAAATATTAATTTTAAGGTATAATTTTTATTGTAGTCAAAGTTAATAAATTTTAAAGTTGATTATGTGTTTGTCCATGTTCTGCAAGGAACCCGAGAAGGATATTTGAGCTCATTTTATTGTTATTTCAATGTATCATGATGACTTAGCTATTGGATAATGTTTTATACTCAATAAGGACCACCTATATGTATTATAAAGATTTTAACAAATGTATGAAGTATGAATAAATGTTTAGAAGTTGAATTTGTATTTGTTTATAGTGACTATATGCATAGAATATTATTTGAGCAAATTATGCTTAAGTAGAAGGGTATTGTGATGGTTGTTGGAACTTAAGGGGGACTTATAGATCATGTTTCATGGTTTCATGTATTTTTAAAGTGTTCATATGTTCTTATTTTTCTTGAATAAGTGTCAAATATTTGAATGGGTCTCCATAGGACCTAAAAGTGACTTAGGCCTATTTGAAAGTGGCTTGTGCTTAAGTGTGACCCATGTTAGATGCCTTAAGGGTGAAGGCATGTTTTTTACCACCAAGGAATTATTTTCAACATGATAATTAATTAATTAATTAATTATATATATATATACATATATATATATATATATAGTGAAATCAAAGATGATTATTTATATATATGAGACAATTGGAGAAGGCTTGTGCAAGGTATATGTGAGAGTTGTGGAGCAAAGTGCCTAGTTGATGAGTTGATGATAAAATTAGATTGAGGGATGTGTATATGATCTTTAGGTCATATTTTTGATGTCTAAATATATATCTTAGAGTTTGAGGATATGTAAAGAGGTCTGAGTGTATATATAAGGATAGGAGAAAGATTATGGAATGCCTATGTGAGAGGCTTGTTTGAGATAGAGAGAGAGTTTGTGTAGGGCTTAGATAATCAGAGATCCATCATTAGGTGTTGAATACATCATTTCTAAGGTGGAATTTTTCAATTAAAATGAAGGTATAAAGGAGTTGATCTTCCTTAGGGGTAGTTACTCCTTGTGAAACAAGTGTTTCACTAAAGACCTATGGTTAGGAGGATTTAATCAAGGTTTTTTGGTCTAAAGGAGTTAACTAGTCTCTTATTTGTAATTTATTATAGGATAGTAGTCCATGTGTTGTAGGCTTGAGAGTGGGTTTTATTCCCATGAGGATTTCCCATAGGAACTATGTGTTATGTGTTTGATCTTATGTATGCATTAAATAAATGAGATCTCTTTATAATGTTGCTGATATATGTTGATTGTCTAATAGTTTAAAAGGATTGGAATTGAGATTCAAATAGTTGGGCTCACTAAGTCAATCCCCCCCTCAATGATTATACCTATAACAATTGGTATTAGATCAAGTCCTTTTTTAAAATCTTGAGAGCTTGAAGGTGATCTAAGGTACAATATGGGTAGTTATCAATGAGGTTTCTCTACTAAAAAAGCACCATTATTCAATGGATCCATATGATTTTTAGAGTGTAAGGATGAGGACATACATTATGTCCCTAGGGTTATATGTATGGAAATCTATTGTGGATGGATATGTTGCTCCTACGACTCCTCCATCTAGTGTTGTAGACAATAAGTTGTTTGAAAATAATTATAAGGAAATTAATGCTATCACTTATGGTCTCTTGGATATTGAATACACCAAGTTAATCCATTTTAAATCTACTAAAGAGATATGGGAAAAATATTATATAATTTTTAAAGGATATTCAAAGGTCAAGCTTGTTAAATTATAGACTCACATAAGGCAATTTGAAAGTCTCAAGATGAAGGAAAAAGATTTTGTGGCATCCTTTTTATAGAGAGTTGATGAAATTGTGAACATCATTATAGGTCTTAGAGGGAACCTTAAAGAGGATACTACGATTCAAAAGGTATTAAGGTCTCTATCCCTAAAGTTTATTCCAAAATTAAGTGTTGTAGAATAAAGTCATGATCTTACTCAATTGAAGATGGACCAATTGTATTGCACCCTTACTGCCTATGAGATGAGAAAGAATGATGATATACCACCAAATAAGGAAGCAAATTTCAAGAGTGAAATAAAGACAAAGAGGAAGTTCCATGGTAAGAAACTCAAAGAGGATGACATTTTTGATATAAATGAAAATGAACTAATTTCTTTAATTTGAATAAATTTGAAAATAGGTCCAAGTAAGTATAATGGTAAACTACCCATCAAATTCTTCAATTTTGGAGAGATAGAACATTTTAATAATAATCACCCTCATAAGTATAATAAGTATGAATGATAAAGAGTATGATCAAGGTCATGATGATGGAAAGAGATCATTTAGGTTTGATAAAAGCAAAAAGGGATTTAGAAGGATTGACAACAAGAAGTACTTTAAGGACAAGAAAAGTCTCTACACCAAATAAGATTGTAGTAAATTAGATGAGAGTGAAGTTAGTGACTTAGAATATGATCTTGAAGATGATGGTCCTGTTGAAGATAAATCCATGTTCATGGTTGAGAAAGTTAATTTCTCACATCAAAAGGAGTCTACTTGGAATGATTTAGATGATGATGAAGATGAGGTGGACTATGATACAGAATTGATGAAAGCTCTTGAAGAATTGAAGATTGATAATCAGATCAATAAGAAGATATCTAAACTCAATGACTATGAGGAGTAATTTAGTGTGTATGAAGTAAGAATGAATGAATACACCAAGGAGCATGAAGATATGGTCAATCATCTTGGTTATCAATTATAATTCCTATCTACAAGCCTAAAAGCTAAAGAAGATTAATTTTCAAAGTATGTAATTGAAAATGAGTCATTGAGATCTAAGTTAGAGAATACATCTAGTAAGGTGAAGTCATTTATGAGATTTTAAAAGAGCTCAAGTGATGTAGACAATATTTTGAGTGGTCAAAATCATTCAAGTGATAATAATGGTCTTGGATACAAAGACAAATTAGAGACTACAACTCAAGACAAGATAAAGACTAATGTGAACAAGGACAATCTGACTTTGAAGATAAATCATTAGACAAGGAATGAAGGTGTTGGAAGAATAAAGACATATAATATCATATAACCAAATTCCATGAGGTATGCCAATTTTAATGGTTACTATTACAAATGTAATCAATTTATTCATAGGGATAGAGAATGTAAGACACTTATTAAAAATGAATTGATTTAGAACTATGATGGGAATAACTAATTAAAAGGTGTGAGCAAGGTTAAATGATTCAACTTTCATGATGTGGGACACTTTTAAAAACATTATTCATTTAAGGTAAGGAAAGTTGAGTTTCCTTTAATAAACATTGAGTTCTATAGTTGTTATGAACTAGGACACATTTTAATATTTTATCCAAAAATGTTAATATATAATGATATTATTTTAAAAGTTATGATGTGCTTCAAATTTCAAAATATAAGTCACATTTTTATATTCTACAAGCAAAGGCCTACAAAAAATAATAGGTTTTATCAGGATCCTAGAGTGTAAGGAAGAAGGCAAGTTAACTCATGGAGACCAAAGGTGGTAAGTAGGAATTATGATGAGTCTATAGGTCCAACTAATTTGTTTTCTATGATGGATAGTGCTACATATATCTAAGAGTGCCAAGGGCTCTCATTGTCTACTCATGTTGAGAATCAAGAGACCAAGCTCAAGGAAAAGACCAAGGTGTTGATTAAGGCAAGTCCTGAGATATATATGGATCCAAGTGAATATCTTTCTATTATTAAGCAAGTATCATTCAAAGAACATCAATTTTCAATACCTAGTGATGAGGTTCCAAGATACAAGGTTGATTCTTCAAATGAAAAGGTATGTCAAGATTCCATAGTTTTTCCATGTTTTGTCAATAATATCTTACAAGAGAAGAAGAGTGATATATAAAAGGAACCAATTGTCATAGTTTAGAATAATAAGAAAATTAATAAGAGTAATAAGTCATATATCTATAAGAGGATTGTAGTTGTTATTGAGGAGATGTGGGCCACTCCTATCTTCACTTTATTTTAAAAGAATTTTGTTGCAAAGGATGTCTTTGTCTATGCTTATTAAGAGACTCATTTATGTGGAGAATCATCTATTATTGTCATGTTATTTAGAAGATCCTAAAAGGATATAGATGAGTGTTTTTAGTTGGAGCAGGTATGTCCAAGTGAAAGATATGTTGAGGTGATGCCATGATATTGACAGCTATATATGGAGTAGTTTATAGGGTCATATTGAAGGTTCTAAAGTGGCAAAAGAGGAATTGTGTTTTGTTAAGATGATATTTTTCATAGAAAGTTGCATCTATAAATATGAATTTTAAGGTATAATTTTTAGTACAATCAAAGTTATTGATGTTCAAAGTTGACTATGTGTTCATGTATATTCTGTAAGGAACCTGAGAAGGATATTTGAGATCATTATATTATTGTTTAGATGTCTCATGATGACTTAGATATTGGATCATCTTTTAAAATCCATAAGTATCATCTATTTGCATTATGAAGTTTTGAACAATAGTATGCAATATGAACAAATGTTTAGAATTTGATTGTGTATTCGTTCATGGTGACTATGTGCGCACACGCACGCACACACACACACACACACACACACACACACACACACACACACACACACACACACACACACACAAATATATATATATATATATATATAGATATATATATATATATATTGTTTGAGTAAATTATGCTTAAGAAAAAGGGTACTATGATGGTTGTTATCATTTAAAGGGGACATGTTAATTATGTGTCATGGGTATATATTTTTGAAAAGTGTTCTTGTGTTCTTATTTTTCTCAAAGAAGTGTCAAAGAATTGAATGTGTCTCCGTATGACCTAAAAGTGACTTAAGCCTTTTTGAAAGTGTATTTTCCTTAAGTGTGACCCATGTTAGATGCCTTAAGGGTGAAGGAATGTTTTTTGGTTGATAAAGAAAGATTTTAGACATGATATTTCATGAATTATCTACATATAGTGAAATTAAATATGATGATTTATAGATTTGAGAGACTTGGAAAAGGCTTGTGCAAGGTGTATGTGAGAGTTATGGAATGAAGGAGAGGTAGAGTGCCTAGTTGATGAATTGATGGGTAGAGTAAAGTGAGGGCTATGTGTATGACCTATAGGTCATATTTAAAATGTCTAAATAGTGATCTTGTAGTTTTAGGATATGAAAAAAGGTCTGAGTGTACATATGTGGATAGTTTGAGTGAAGAAGGAGAAATATTGTGGCATGCCTATGTTAGAGATTTGTTTAAGATTGAGAGAGAGTTTATACAGGGGTTAGATAATTAGAGATCCATCATCAAGTGTTGAATAAATTAGTTCTAAGGTGGAGGTGTCTAATTAAAAATAGGGGTCTAAAGGAATTGCTCTTCCTTAGGGTCAGTTTCTCCTTATGAAATAGGTGCTTCACTAAATACATATAGTTAGGAGGATTTGATCAAGGTTTTTTGGACTAAGGGAGTTGACCAGTATCTTGTTTATAATTTATTACAAAATAGTATTCCATGTTTTGTAGGCTTGAGAGTGTATTTTATTACTCATGAGGTTTTCCCATAGGAACTATGTGTTATGTATTTGATCTTATGTACTCATTGAATGAATGAGCTATCTTGTTAATATTACTTGATTAAGTTAATATATGTTGATTGTATAATAGTTTAAAAGGATTAGAATTGAGATAGAAATATTTGGGCTCATTGATTCACCCCTCCCCTCTTAGTGATTGTACCTGCAATAATATCACATTCTTGTGTGATCTCAATAAATAGTAACACCAACCTACAGTCATAACTCTAAAGTCTCTCAAACTCTGTCAAACCCTATCTACAGTCATAAGTCTAAAAGTTAATCTAGATATTTTGAAGTATTGAGGACTATATAAGGGTGATATACCCTAAAATTTTGTGAATATTTTATTAATGACAAAATAAAACCCTCCATTTCATTTTTTTAGTCTATAATATAGTAGATAGTCCCTCTATTTTGTCTCAGATAGAGGGCACTTTGTGATCAAGGTAGCCTATAGATTTGGTATGTGAGGAGTAAATTGGACAAATGGAAAAGTGTATGATGAATATGGATTATGTTTTAGGTTGTATTAGATATTTAAAAAGTGTTATAAGACCCTAAAATCTCTATAAACTATTATAAGGTTCAAACACAAAGAAAGTACAAATACACCTATTAGGCCTAAACCCCATAGGTGCCTAATATCATCCATAAGGATATATGACCTTTTAAAAATAATTTTATAAAATTTATGTGGGATTATAGGATTATTAAATATCACTAATCTATATATAAAGACACATAGATGGTCAATTTGGCCTAAAACTTGTATCAGGCCTACTCAGAATACAAGAAGGAGCTTAAAAGTCCATGTTTATTTGTTCATGTCAATACAGACAAACTACATGGTGACTCAAGGAGATATTAATAATTTAATGGGTTCTTATACCTTTAATTTGTTTATTTATTTCAAAATTTATATTTTTAACTCTTATGAACAATTGTTAATAGTCTAAAAAACAAAAAATGCTCATAAAACCCTTGCTCGGACCTGATGGAGAAGATACACATGGATATGCATCTAAGATGGGTAAAATGGCCATAAAAGTGTTATTTACATGTCTATAACTCCCTTATTATCCTTTACATCCACTCTTATGATACTATCATCTATACAAATAGACCTAATACTCTATTTTTTATTGGAATTGAGATGTTTTGTAGGTACAAAGGAGAATGGACAAGTGATAACCATTATGGGAGGTCTTTAGGGAATTATCCTAACTCATAAAAATAATTTCTCACCATATTTGTGCATGAATAATCCTCTATTAAACCATCTATTTTAGGTAGTCTAACTAGACAATGAGAAGATAATGTGATTATCTAGTGACAAAGTGAGAGAGGTGACTTTGAATCTTTTGAGGTTTATTTGATAGACCAAAAGATAAATATTCTTTGAAAAAATTTAATAACACATATACAATGTATCTCCATGATAAATTTCAAGTCACTTAGGTGATAAGTGTGAAGATAGACCTAGAGCACTAGTGATGAATGACTACAAGTAGTGAATGATAAGTGACAAGGATGAGTCCATCAATTTTAGATGCATATATGACTTGTACTAGCCCCAATTCCACCTTTTCATGTCAGATCATATGTTTTAAATATTCTTATGGTAGTTTTATACAATCAAGTGAACTCCTCATCATCATGAAGGTAGTTTAAAAGCAAGATAATGAAGAGTTTTATGCCAACTTGAGGAAGGTGCTTTGTTTTAAATTGACACTTGTTCATGACAACTGCTTGACTTATTTTCTAACTCATTATATTGAATTTTAATTTTTATCTATAGTTTTACATTTGGTCTTATGACCTTTTCATTTCTCTCTCTTATCCTATGTTCTATACATTCAAGCCTTTTTGGATTTGTAATTGATCCAAAATTAGTATGGTAAAGTCCTACTAGTTTTTATACCTCATTTGCCTTTGAATAAAATTTTATGAAGTTGATTAAGTATATTCAATATCTTTCCTAAGTGTGTTAAGTGGTTTATGTGGTTGACAAGTGATGAGTATGTTCTCCTTACTTCCATTTCTACTCTTGAAAGTTTGTGTGAATGATATCTATTCTAACAAGTTTCATAAAGTGCATTTTTTGTTACGTGTGTCTTGAAGTGTGAGAGGGACTAGTAGGGTCTTATATCAGAACTTATTTTCACCCACCTCTATATAGGCATAGTAATCTACCTCTATGATAAATACTTATGCTATAAGGACATAGAGTTGAAGTCAATTTGAGTAGTTTTCTTTCTTAAGTGTAGATGTAAGTGTGTTATATGGAGCTATCTTAGTATACAACCTCATTAGCATAGGTTTCTTTTATGTCTCCTTTCATTTTCAGACCAAATAGTGATTAACCTAGTGTAGTGTGAGCCTACAAGATAAATCAAGGGAGCTATCCCTTTAAAACCTAGATATCTTTTATTTGTAGTAGCTTGTATATGAAGGAAGATATTTCCTTGTCTTAAAATTGATAAGGTCTACTTGACTCCTCTAGGATAAGATTTTAGTGTAAAATTATTTTGGCACAATCAGTAGAACATGAAGTCTATGAATGTTGTTTAAGGTAGATGTTTGCTTTGACAATAAGGAGCTAAAACAATCCACTTATTGTAGTATTTGGTGAATAAAAAGTTTCAATATTGGTTACAGACTAGTTCACTCTTTCATGGTATCTCAATAAATTCATACCTTTTTAATTTCAAGATCTTACTCCTTATTCCTATAAAGTAATTATATTTGAAAACACCCATCCCTATGTAAAGAGGTCATATATTGCTCATAAGCCCATAATAAAGTTCTTGATTCCACCATTTTTGCAAAGTCTAAAGGCCACTATGGTAATGAACCATACTTTTATTGCCTTTAATGTATATATCCCTCTAATACTTTCTCAATATGATGATTTCCCCATATCTGCCCTTAACATGGTTTCATCATACATCGGTGAGTCTTCCATCACACCTATTGAGCATATAAGAAATATTGATAACTTCTATAATATATATAACACCATAGAGGATAGCATTGTAATTAGGTTGTTGGTTATTTCCTTCAAAGGAAAATCTATTGACTAGTATGGAACATTGGCACCTGAACTAATTACCACTTGGGATGAGTTAGAAGATGCATTGAGAAGAAGATTTGAGGACAAGAGTGACAACTTGTCACTAACTAAGTAGTTGACTAGTATTATGAGAGTACCCCAAAATGTCATTCAAGACTTCAACACAAGCTTTCAAAAGACATGGGATAGAATCCCAATATTGGTAAGACCAACAACTCACCATGATTTCCTTTACTACATTAAAGCATTTAATAGGGACATTTTAATGATGATACAATCTATGGGAGGTGATACTCTACCCAATACCTATGAGGTGTCTGTTATGGTAGATAATTGTTGATTCAAGCTATTAAGATTGCCCCAAGACCTCCCATGCCTATATTTCCTAACTTGAAAACTTCTACACTTATTATTGTTCCTATTATTACACATAAAAATAAGTTTGTTTCCCCTAGTCAACCAAGCAAACCTAATGAGGTAGAAAGAATGGCATCTTTAGATAAAAAGATCTTAGGTTTAAAGAATATCATTTAATAGTATAAAGTTAAGAATTTTCAAAGCCACTATTATCCTAATCAATCCTACCCCAACTATCAAGGTAATAGGCCACTTTTCTAAGTTTATCCTCAAGGTCAAGGACAACTAGTCTAATCTAATCCATATTGTGGATATAACCCCAATAAACTTCTACCTCAAGGACAATAGTTCCTACTCAAAATAACCTTTCCCAAGATCATAATAGTTAACCTTCATTGGATTAACCCTATGATCCATATTATGTCGATGAGTCCTTCAATCAAACCTTCATGGAAAATTTAGGAATTATTCCAAATATGACACAAGATGAAGTGTAAAATGGAGGAGTGATTGAATGGAAGGGTGCTCAAGTAGGGTCTACATCAGTTAATTGGTAGTAAGATGAATCATGTGTAGTCAATCATCAATGGAAGTCAAGCATTGATACAAGTTATATAGATTCAAACACAAGGAGAAGAGGAAGGTAGTTGAAGAAGTTCAAGGGGATACTAATGGTTTTTTAAAGAATGTTCAAAAAAGCACAAGGGTAGGTATGTTTAATGTCATTCCAAGTACTCAATTTATCTAAAGAGATCAAAATTTTGGGAATGTTTTCATACCTCATAATTCTCAAGGTATAGGTAGTACTATTATTCCTAATGGACAAGCCAAAATTTAGTGGTCCTTTCACTAACATTATAAAAAAAATGAAGAGGTATCATTTTAATGTGTCAATTTAGGATACATTGTAAATACTTGGACATGTAGCCCTAATTTAAGAGGAGTTTTCCAATCTCAATTTGACAACCAAACAACCTAACCAAATGGAAGTAGTCTTGATAAAAACCATGAATCCATGTAAAGGATAGTCAAGAAAAGTTGAAAAGGTAGACAAACCCCCTCCATTATATTTATTCATAATTATTGGAGGTTATTTGGTACATGATTATCTCATTAATAATGGAGCTAGCACTTGTGTCATGTCCAAGAAAGTAACTATAAAATTTAACTTGAAATTTGAGCCTCATGCCAAAGGAGTGTTATAATTGGATGGGTCAGATACCAAGACCATTATCATAGTTAGAGGTTTGAAAATAGTTATCCATGCTTGTTCTACCTTCACCATTTATCAAGATGTTGTAGTGGTAGATGTGTCTCCTCATTTTGCATGTTATTTGTCAAGATAATTCACTACTAAAATTGGAGGTTATTTTAATTTATATTAGTCCTACATGGGTTTTAGCACTAGATATGGTGAAAAAGTGATAATCTAGTGTGAACTTTTCTATAGTTTTCATGTAGATCCCTATGTGCCTTACACTTATAACATGAATTTAAATTTCATTGAAGAATATGATCACCTTAGTGATCAAGAACCTCTAACTCTCATTGATGGCATATCTAATTTTTATCTTGATGAGTGGGGAGCTAAGTAATGTGGATTTGAAGAAACTCATCTTAGAACTTACATACTTCATGAGAATTATTATGGATTCTTTGAAGTAGATCATCATAATATTCTAGAGCAAGTTACATTGGGCAACTATCTTGTACACATGGGAGATGGTGTTGAGATCCCAGATATGAAAAATAATGATAGTCTTGGTGAACACTCATTTTTTCCTACCTAAGAAGATAATGCTCATAAACAAGAACCTAAAGAGGAATTGGATTATATGTGGTAGAAGTTCAATGCAATTATTCATAAATTTTAGGAATTGACTAGGACTAAATTTTTTTAAGAAGAGTACAAACCCAATATTAGGGTCAATCATATTCCCATTGAACACAAGGATGAACTTGAGATCTCTATCAAGAAATAAGTAGCCTTGGTAGACCAAGATATGTTTTATGATCATAAGGAGTTTGATACCTCAAATAAGAAAGAAACAATTGTGGTGAACCAAGAAGTGCTTGGTAGATCTAAAAATAGTCTTGATGACTTAAAACAAGAAGCATGTCATGTTTCAAGGACGCCTAAAGTTGAGGATGTTGTGATAATCTCTAATCATCTAATTGAAGACTATCAAGTGAACATGATAGAAGTTAATCTAGTAGAAAATAAGTTAATATAGTAGCAAAGACAAAAAAATACCTTAGTGAGATATATGGAGTGTTCTTATCTACTCAAAATGATAAAATTATAGTCAGCAAAAGACCTAACCATGGTAAGTCACTTGACTATCTCCACAAGAAAGTGTCTATTGACAAATATGCCTCATATAATGGACTATTTTCATGGATTAGTAATGATATAAAGAGAATTTTCTTTGACCCTAGTAGAATTGATGAAGAAGTTTTTTCACCTCAAGTTCCTTGAGGTATTATACATACTAGGATAGGTGTGGTTTTATTTATGTTGGTTTGTGTTTTCCCTAAGTGTTCATGAGAACACAAGTGTAAGTCTTATTTTTTTTTCTTTGTTTTTTATTTCATTATTGTGTGTGATGTTTTTTTGGTGTCTTTTCAAAGGCTTGTCTATGTCAAATTTAGTGTATAGGTGACTCCATTACCCAAGGATAGGATAAGGCTACTGGTCTTTGGCATAGCAAGCTTGCGATCCCTAGGAAATTACTAATATGTTAACCAAATTTGACCCTTGATCAAATTTAATTAAACCGCCTATATATTAAAACTTCCTATAGGGTCTTGATAAGTCATGAAAAGGTTCACATGGTCAGTTTTTGGGTCATATTATATGCTTAGTCCTTGTCATAAATGTCATTATCATAATTTTCCTTTAGGTCACCTTTTGGTCATTCTAAGGGAAGTTATACATAAGTTTCATGAAAGGACAAATTAAAAAGTGTACTCTAACATCCAAGGTGTCAATTTTATGTCAAAAGTTAGTTTTAAACTAAAGAAATATAGGCTTAACATTGATTCAAGTAGATAACTACAAAATAGATAGTTAAAGGCAGTTGTATAGATAAGGACAACCATTTGGCACATGCAAAGATTTAGGAAGATCTATATAGTCCCCCAAAAGTAGTTTCTAGGATTGAAAATATTTAATATTTACAATCTTGGCAAAACCTACTCCATCTTCCTCATCACTCTATTAGACAATTTTAAATAGATCATCATTTTTCTTGTTGGTATGGATAGAAGGATGAGAGTTGGTCTAAGTGCACTTGGCAAAATTTAGTATCCCTTATGTCATTACTTTCCATGGAAATGGTTTCAATATTGCTATACTAAGCTTCATGAACAAATGTTAAGATTGTTAATGCCTTCAAACTACCTACATATCCCCAATACCTTGGTTTCCTTCTCTATTTGGATTGGTCTATGAAAATAAAGAGTTGTATGTGTTCTTGTAGAGCTATTTTATATTTTTCATGAATTTTATAACCTATTTTATTGGTGTGAACATAAAGAGATAGGCAAGATCATCCTTGAGTTTCAAGTTTCTACCATTGAGATCTATATAGGAATATTTTGATAGTTATAGGTAAAGACATGGATTGCAGGTTTACAAAGTAGATTTAAATAAATAATACTTAGTAAAATGTGTTTCTTCAATCTCAATTAATCATGTAGGAATCCATTTGGATGTCATAATGAACCTAGTCTTTCACTATCATATATAGGCAATATGCATTTTGAGTGTGTATACCTCAGAAGTATAATATCAATAATTTGAGAGAAATTCAAGTTGTGCTTTAAGCTCTATGATATGTATATACCATGTTTAATGTCTATAATATATTCAAGGTTTTCATATACTTTTATTGAAAAGGAATGGGTTCCAAAGATAGTGAAACTATTCATCACATTCAACTTAGATGGGGACCAATAGGAGTAAGGATGCCATAGAATCTGAGTGTTTATAAAGTTTGGACTTTCTGATTGTGAGAAGAATATCAAGGTGGAACAATTGGACAAATCATTTGAAATAGACTTGAATGGATTTCTCAAGTAATAAACACAATTATGACCCTTTCATTGCCACTCATGAAGGTGCAGAGTAAGAAAGTTATTTAGAGGAGATTTTTATCTTAACTTCTCTAAAAAGAAATTGTGTCCTATATAATATCACAATATGATATGAGATTATGAAGTTTGTGTAAGACTAAATGGCCTCACCCTTGAAATATATGCCTTAGAATATCTTATATTGACATATGTGTGTTTTTTCAGTCAAGATAATGAAATATTGTGTGAAATCCAACTCAAAGCAATTTTTACTGAAGATGCTTAGAGAGCCACATTGCATTTTAGGCCCAAATGAGCATAAAATTTAAAGTGCAATAGTGGCCTTTTAATCCATTTGGTGAATAGAGAATGTTGCTTAGTTATAATTCATTAGTTAAGTCTATTCAATTATGAAATAGTGATATTGACCTAAGCAGATATCAAAGGGTGTAATCATAGTGTTTGAATAAGAAAATGTCCACCTAAAGGAATTCTTGACTCTCCAAATGAGTACTTATAGGTGACATAATCAACATACTAGATACGATAGTGAAATGGCAATCTTAGTTGATATAATAAAGTTATAAGATAAAATTATCAATATCACATGTATAACCTCACCCTTCCATGTGGTCATATGAGAAGCATCAAAATTTATATGGGTCCTTTGGTTTCTTTAATTGATTCAAATAGACTGGCTAAAGTAGCAGACTAGTCTAAGCTCATGGAGGGTGTAGGTGTGAAATGTTGGTAGTGGTGTAAGGTGGATAAGTGTGTTGAAACCAATATCAAACTGGTAATATAAATTTTTTATGTCATCTATATAAATAATAACACCAACCTATAGTCATAATATTTAAGTCTTACTAACTTTATCAAACCTTGCCTATAATCATAAGTCTAAAAGTTAGTTTAGACATTTTGAAGTTTTAAGGACTCTAGAAGCGTGATCTAACCATGAAATTTTGTGAATATGGTATTAATGACCTAAGAAAACCATATAAATCCTCATTTTAGTCAATAAATAAGGATATATCCCCTCTTTTTGTCTTAGATAGAGGGCACTATGTGAGCATGGTAACTTGTGGATTTGGTATGTGAAGAGAAAAATGGATAAATGGGAAAGTGTTGAATGATTTTAGATGATTTTTGATGTTGTATTAAAGATTAAATAAGTGTTATAATACCACATAGTTGATACAAAACCTTATAAGGATCAAATACATAGAAAGTACAGTTAAGCCTATTAGGCCTAAAACTAGGCCCAAACCCCATAGGTGCCTAATATCATCCATAAGGTGATATAACCTTTTTAAAATAATATTATAACCTTTATAGGATATTATAGGATTTTTAAATATAATTTCTTTTAGAGAACAAATTTGGCCTTAAAATTGTATCAAGCCTACTCAGAATGCAAGAAGGAGCTCAAAAGGACATGTTCATTTACTCATATTAGTATGGAAAGACTACATGGTGAATCAAGGATATATTAATAGTTTAATGGGTTACTATAATTTAAATTTGTGTAATTTTTTCAAAATTTAGATGTCTATTCTTTATGAACAATTGTTAATAGCCTAGGAAATCAAAACCCCTCCTAAAACCCGTACTTGGACCCGATGGAGAAGAACCAAATGGAGATGCATATAGGAGGGGTAAAATGGAAATGAAATTATTTTGGAAATGTTTTTAACTACCTCAAGATCCTTGACATACATTTTTTCATAATATCATGTGTATGAATAGACCTAATACTATTTTTTTATAGGAATTAAGATGTTTTATAGGTACATAAGAGAATGGAAAAGTGAGAACCATTGTTATAGGTCTTCAAGGACTTGTCCTAACTCCTAAAACTCATTTATCACCATAGTTTTTAATTAATATTTCTATGTTATACCATCCATTGCAAGTAATATAAATAGAGAGTGAGAAAATAATATGATTATTTAGTGAGATAGTGAGAGAGGTGAATTTGAATATTTTGAGGTATATTTGATAGAACAAAGGAAAAATATTATTTTAACAGATTTCCTAACACCTATATAACATATCTCCATGATAAAATACAATTCACTTAGGTGACAAGTGTGAAGATAGACCTAGAGGGCTAGTGACGAATGACTGCAGGTAGTGAATGAAAAGTGACAAGGATGATTTCATCAGTTGGAGATGTGTATATGACCTACACTAACCTCATTTCCACATTTTCATATCAGACCATATGTTTCAAGACTTCTTATGGTAGTTTTATATAATTAAATGAACTCCTCATCATCATGAAGGTAGTTTCAAAGCAAGATAATGAAGATTTCTATGCCTACTTGAGGAAGGTGCTCTATTTTAGATTAACACATGTTCATGAAAACTCATTGACTTATTTTATAACTCATTATCATGAATTTTATCTAGTTTATAGATTTTTACACTTGGTATTGTGACCCTTCCACTTCTCTTCTTCTCTCTCCTCTCTTATGTTCTATATATTCAAGATTATTTGGCCTTGTAATTGATCCATAATTGGTATGGCAAAGCCATAATAGTTTTGAAATCTAATTTTCCTTTGAATAAATTTTTTGGATGTTTATTAATTCTTTTAAATCTCTTTATTAAGTGTGATAAGTGGTTTGTGTGGTTGACAAGTGATTAATTTTCTCTCCTTGCTTTCATTTCTACTTTTGCATGTTTGTGTGAGTTATTTTATAACTCATTATCATGAATTTTATCTAGTTTATAGATTTTTACACTTGGTATTGTGACCCTTCCACTTCTCTTCTTCTCTCTCCTCTCTTATGTTCTATATATTCAAGATTATTTGGCCTTGTAATTGATCCATAATTGGTATGGCAAAGCCATAATAGTTTTGAAATCTAATTTTCCTTTGAATAAATTTTTTGGATGTTTATTAATTCTTTTAAATCTCTTTATTAAGTGTGATAAGTGGTTTGTGTGGTTGACAAGTGATTAATTTTCTCTCCTTGCTTTCATTTCTACTTTTGCATGTTTGTGTGAGTTATTTTATAACTCATTATCATGAATTTTATCTAGTTTATAGATTTTTACACTTGGTATTGTGACCCTTCCACTTCTCTTCTTCTCTCTCCTCTCTTATGTTCTATATATTCAAGATTATTTGGCCTTGTAATTGATCCATAATTGGTATGGCAAAGCCATAATAGTTTTGAAATCTAATTTTCCTTTGAATAAATTTTTTGGATGTTTATTAATTCTTTTAAATCTCTTTATTAAGTGTGATAAGTGGTTTGTGTGGTTGACAAGTGATTAATTTGCTCTCCTTGCTTTCATTTCTACTTTTGCATGTTTGTGTGAGTGATATCTCTTCTAACCAATTTAATAAAGTGTATTATTTGTTAAGTGTGTATTTAAGTGTGAGAGGGAATATTAGTTTCTTGTATCATACCTTGTTTTCTCCCACCTCTATATAGGCATATCAATATACCTCTATGAGAAATACTTATGCTAGAATGACATAGAGTTGAATTTAGTTTGAGTAGTATTCTTTCTTAAGTGTAGATGCAAGTGTGTTGTGTGGAGTTATATTTGTGTATCACATCATTACCATAGGTTTATTTTATGTCTCCTTCCCTTTTCACCCCCAATAGTGATTAACCTAGTGTAGTGTGAGCCTAGTATGTAAATCAAGGGATCTAGCCCTTTCAAACCTAGATATTTATCTCTTGTAGTATATTTTATATCAAGGGAGATAGTTCCATGTCCTTAAATAAATAAGGTATAATTGAATTTTATAGGGTTCAATTTTGGTATATAATAGGGTCTATGTAGTATTGGATAATTGGAATGTTGATTTTTAGGCACCTCTAATTAAAATTAGAGGCATATTATTTGGCCTATGTATTCCTATTTTAATTGATTTTGGTGATACAAAGAGTTATGTTTAACATATTATAGTGAGAAAGTGTATATTAAAACCCATTAGAGTTAGACAAGGTAGCAATTTCAAGTTCAATATAGGTAAAAGTGGCCAATCTATGAATTTTTAGAATAGGATGAGCTAAACATAGATAAGGTAAGGAGGTCAAGGATATAGGTAAAAGGGTTCCAATTTATGAATGTTTAAAATAGGTTGAATTAAACATAGGTGTATTTAAAACCAAATTAAACCTATTTATATCTCCTTTGAGACCTTATGATTTAATCCTTGGAATTGATTGGTTTCAACCTCACTAAGAAATGTTTGATTTTTGGTAAAATATTTCAATGCAAAGATGACTTCAATAAAAACATGGTAGTGCAAGGCATTTAAATGAATAAGGCATAAAAACTAATTTCATCCTTGTAGATAAAAAGCTAGTGTGTAAATTTTTCCATCTATATAATTTCCAAAAGCATAAATAATTTGAAAAAGAAGATGTTTTCCTAAAATTCCTTCTCCTGAGGTAATATAAGGATTTTTTCCTGAAAATCTACTTAGATCTACACCCAAAAGGGAGTTTTATTTTCTGATGGATGTCATGCCAAGGGTTTCATATACCTCTAAGGCTCAATATATAATGATCATGGTTGATTTATAAGAATTAAATGTTCATCTATAAGAACATTTTAAAAAAGGAAGCATCATGCCAAGTGTATCTCTTTGGGGTGTTATGATTGTATTCATGAAGAATAAGGATAAAACCTTAAAACTTCATGTGGAGTATTGGATGATTAAAAAATTAATGATAAATAATCATTCTCCCTTACCTATTATAAATGATTTATTATATCATATCAAATGAGTAGCTATCTTCTCCAAAACTGATTTAAGATCAGGATATCATTAGCTGAGAGTAAAGAGGAAGACATTAATAAAGATACTTTGAGGACCTATTATGGTCAATATAATATCAATGTGATTAATTTTGGGATAATTAATTCAATATCTACATTAATTAACTTAATAAAAAACATTTTTCATAGATTATTTAGAGAAGTTTGTGTTGATTTTTCTTGATGATATTATGATTTATTCCAAAAATGTATCAAAACATGAAAAACACTTGAAATTAGTTTTACATAAACTAAAGAAACACATATTATATGGTTAGTTTTATAAATTTTCCTTATTTCACCTTGATATTAATTATCTTTGGCTTATCATTTCTAAATATAGTATTTCTATTGATCCTACCAAGATCAAAATAATATAGGAGTGGCCTGATCCTACTAATATACATGAAGTATGTAATTTCATGGGCATGGTTGGATATTACCATGTATTTTTGGAAATGTTTTCCAAAATATACAATTCCATCAATTCCTTATAGTGTAAAGTCAAGAAATTTTTTTTTCACCCCTCTGTGAAGAGTCATTTTATAAAATTTAAGAGTTGTCGAATACAACACCAATACTTGTCATACTTGATGCAAACGGTAATTTTTAGGTTTGGGTAGATGCCTCCAAGGAAGGATTTTTTTTATTTTGACCCATGATGTAAATGTGGTAGCTTATGAATCATGAAAAATTAAGGAGCATGAAAATAACTATCCTACACATGTTATGGAGCTTATTGTCATAGTGCATGCCTTGAAGCAGTGAAAACACTTTCTATTGGGAAAAAAATTCAATGTTAAGTCTAATCACTATATTTTTGAACATCTATTTTTATAATAATACTTGAATGCATGCCATCATATGTGGATAGAATTTTATATTAACATTGATATGGACATTACATATGTCAAGGGGAAAGAAAATTATATCGTTGATACACTCAAATGATGTATGCACCTTATTTTCCTTTCTATAATAAAGTCTAATTTCATAACTATTATAATAAAATAAAAACTTATAGATAAGTAATTCCATGAATTAAGAGCAGTTTTTGATGACAAGCCTATAACATAGTCATTTTCTAATTTTTATGTGTAAAATAATGGCTTGATTAGGAATTAAATATAATTTATGTACCTGAATCTAAGAACTTGCATAGTCAAGTTTTGAAAAAAAATACACACGACACCTCATTAATCTCATCTAAGTATCACAAAGATGACATGTGACCTAAAAAGGTACTACTTCTAATAAGGCATGAAACATGATGTGGTATGATTTACTACCACATATATGGAATACCAGTGAGTAAAGGTTGAGAATTATCATGTTGGGAATATATTGTAACCACATGGAGTACCTAAGGATAAGTGGGATGTAATATCAATTTATTTTATCTATAGGCTACCTAAATCCTATAATAAACATGATATTATTTTTATAGTAATTGATAAACTGACCAATGTTGGTCTTTTCATTACCATAAATCTAATTAAAGATGATTTTGTGTTTACATAAAAATTTGTTAAAGAATTTTTATGGATCCATAGGATTATGTAATTAATAGTTTACACAAAGATAAGTTGTTCACATCAAGGTTCTAGAAAACTTTGATTACAACCTTCACAACATGTTTGAACTTCATTTTTACATACCACCTTGAAATGGATGGTCAAATTAAAATATTTAATCAAGTATTAGAATACATGTTGTGAATGTATGTCATTGATTAGTAGTCCAAGTGGTAAAATTATCTTCATTTGGTTGATTTCTCTTACAATAAATATTATAATTCTATGATTAATATGTCTCTTTTGAAGCCTTGTATTGCTGAAAGTGTAAGACTCCTTTTGGTCAAGATAGTTTACGAAATAGGGCTATTTTGGGCCTAATATACTTCAAGATTATGATTAAAAAAAATGGACCTTATTAGATAAAGTTTGAAAACTTCCTATGATAGGTAGACTATCTATGAATATCATTAAAAACACCTCGTTAATTATGTTTGGGTGATAATTTTTTCTAATAGTTAGACCTCAAAAGAGTTTAATTAAATTTAGAAGCTCATTTATGTTAGCTCCACACTTTATTTGATCTTTTTATATTATATAAAATATCATTCATGTATCCTATATGCTAGCCTTTCCGCTTTCTCTATCTAGGATTCATGATATTTTTCATGTTTTTGGCATAGAAAGTATGTTTCTGATCCCTCTGATATTTTAGATTAGAGAAACCTGTAGGTTATAAAAGAAGAGAAGATATAATTTGAACCCATGACCATGCTAGACCTTCAAAACATTAAGTTTTGAAATAGCGACATTCAAAAAACATTAGTCCAATAAGACCCACTTAGTGAGAAAATTTCTACGTGGGAATACAAAGGCCTTTTTAGGCAACACTATTCTCAATTATTTGAGTAGTCATCGAGATGGATATCTTTTAAGTGGAAGAGGATGTCATGACCCTATTTGGGAAATTTTGTTTTAAAACTATTATTATTGTTTATTTTAGACATGGCATAATATATATATATATATATATATATATATATATATATATATATATATATATATATGTTGTTTTGAGTATGATGTCATAGCACTGACTTACTTAGATATTTGTGTTATAGTCATTTCATTATGTATTGGGAATAAATATGTTAAATTTTGTGATTATTTAGTTGATTATTTTTTATTAATATTTACTTTAATATGTTTGGATGTATACTACTGATGTCATATTATATTTGAATTTAGGTATTGACATGATCTAGGTTTGATTGATAGAATCGATCAACAACTTTTTTAAGTGTTAGTCAGTTATATTATGATAATAAATGTTAAGACAAGAGTTTCTAAAAGTGACCTCAATATATTTTTGACTTATTTTGATTGATTGACTGGTGTTGAATGAATTCATATGTTATTTCACCTTCTTTTGCTTCACTTTTAATAATTTGTTTTTACACCTTGCTAATCATTTTATTCATCATGGTCTTGGTCACTCAATGGTGCTAACTATTGTGTTGAAATTAGTGCATTCTTCTCAGTTTCATAGTAATATGACAAACATGACATAAACCATTCTCATATTACTAGTTCTTTTTACACCCTTATTTTTAGCTTGATTGTCCTTGGTTTTTCATTAGCTTTCTCATTTTTTTCTACAAACCTTCACCTTTTCATTATCTATACGTGTTTAGGGTGTTTTTTGTGGCTTAGTATTCGTAGTTAGTCATGAGGGAACTTTTAGATTATATTTTTTGTTATTTTTTAAAGGTCACTTATACCCTAGTCAACTCCTTATATCATTAAGTTTGATTTAGTTTTGATTAACCTAAATGTTAATTGATGGAATATCCATCTTGATTCATGGAGAGGATCAAGAGTTGACTTAGGTTTTATTTTTTTATTAAGTATTATTTTGCTAGAATCTTTGAGGTTTTTGTTTGTTTTTTGTAATTTTTGTAGCTTGATGAGCTAGGGTAAAACCCTAATGGCCACTTCAAATCCTTAGGAACTTGTTTGTCATCTCTAAGTTGTTGGATCTTGTTAGTTAGTTTTAAAGGTTATGGTGGAGATTATTGTAAAAGAGACTACCATTTTTTATATAATAAATAGGGTCACAAGGGAATAAGGAGTTAAAACCTTCATTATATTGAACCTCAACCTAGGATATTTTTTAGAAATGGTGGAATACTTTAAGGATGACTGGTTTCTTATCTTTGCACGCATATAAAAACTATCTGAGGAGGCATGTAGTGAAAAGCAAGATTGAAAATAAAAGCTATTTTGGCTTATGTAAATGTGAGTAAAAATAATTGCATGTGTGGTATTCTCTATAAGTAAGTGATGCCTTAATTTTATTTTTAACCTATTTAAATGACTAAGTGTCATTGTGAAAATGTGGAGGCATTCTTCTATTTTTTTTACATGTACATTTAGACCATTTAGTCAGGCTTGGTTTTCAATAATATGAGTTCATTTATGAAGTTGTTTCATTGTGTTTCACCTATTAAAATTTATATGTTATCATTTTTATTAAGGCTTTTGGTTGTGATATTTAACACTAAATGTTCATAACTATGAGGCTGTTTGATTTTTCATAGAAATAATATTTTTAGTTATAAATCCTTAATGTTCCACATGGAATGTGATTTTTATGGATTTGGTTTGTTGTCATTTTTTATGGTTATACACTCCCTTTCTACCACTATCCTTCAATATAACTATAATCATCAAGCTAATGGTTTTGAGTGGTTAGGTCCACCTATGGAGGGCTCATAGTGATGGTTGAATGGGTGTAGCACTCATTTCAATTGTATAATGGATTATCTCTTATAATTTTAATGTGAAATTTGGATTTGAAGTCTATTGATTAAACACATGGAGATTATGTTGAGTTATTTCATGTATTTTCCTTATTAGGATTATAAAAAAATACCATGAAAGTTATCAAAAAGATTCAATTACTATTTTATCATTGAATACGTAGTCCTAGACAATAGTGCCACACACACATGATTGTTTTTACAATGTTTTTGGTTAATTTATTAAATAATCATTATCTATAGTTATTATTATGACTATGTATAAAAATTTTATGCAATTCATATTATTTTTTAGATAGTAAAATGATTTATTATTGATTGAACTATCTAGCATGCTTATGATTTAGAAAGAAAAAAAGATTAGCATTATATTTTTCATTCATTTCTATCATTAAATATCACTAAATGGAGTTTAATGTATTTATCTACATTGTTATGTTTAGTAGTGACATAATAATTAGAATCCTTTCATTTATATGTGGATGAATGATTTGATTGGGTTGTTTAATGATGTTTGTTATTATGTTCTATTTTAAAGATTTTAGTATGATGGTAAAGTATTTAATCAAATTCATATTTATAACTATATTAAAATCCATGACTTTATTTCATTATGTTATGCTTACTACTACATATGTTTATAGATTAAATTGTAATTTACACTTAAGGAATTTAATTCACTTATATATAATTGTGAAAGATGTTTTTGGATAAATGATTTTAGCTAAGGCTAAGTGAAGGTAAGTTGTTTTACTATGGATTTGATATTTAGTTTATATAACATCTTAATGTATTAGTTTATAGTTTATAGTCTAATTTCAATTTCTTTGAAATCATTTAGATGAAATTTTATGAAAGGTTAATATCATTAGAATTTAGTGGATCAAGTTTAATCAGCTCTTAGCTATGCTTGAAAGTGAAGTTTGAATTTGAATATGAATTGTTTGGTTATAAATAACTATGGGTTTTAGGTTGAAGATAGTAAATATGGAGAGAGAAGCATAGTGTTTAGTATTTTAGACTTCTTATTTTTACTTTAAATATTGAAAAGTTAATTTATTAGAGTAGTCATCTATGAACTAGTAAGCTTTTATTTGGGACAATTTATTCTATAGTTGAAATATTCTAAGTTGATTCACAAATGAACCTAAAGATAAGTTCTAAATTCTATGTTTGGTTGACTTATATTAAATGGTTTTGATAAAATGCATATACTCCCTTTTTTCAAAAGTGATCATTTGATCGATATAAAGTAAGTATTAACTGTTATGGTTGCAATTACATTCCTTAAAAATTTAAAGTGATATTTTAAATATGATGCACGCTCATTAAAATTGGATTATTTATAATTACATTGATATTGATGTTATTGGGTAAGTATGGAATCAATGTGGGAAGATAAATGGTTAATTTCCTAGTTGTTATGTTATTACATTTTACAACCTTTTTCAAAGATAAATTATGATCTTGTTTAAACTCTGATCTTTAGTATTAGCTTTATAATCCCTTAGTAGAATATTATATATATTATTAGGGAAAGGAAGTTTGGTTGGATAAGTTTTTTATTATATATTTCCTGCGAGTTAGTAAATTGTTCAAGGAATATATTTGGAACTCTAACAGAATTAGTATGTGAATTGAAATATCTCATTAAGGTTATTGTTTGTATTCCATTCATATTCATCTTTTAATTAACTTGATCATTTTATTTCTTATCATCTCATTCCTGGAAACATTTGAACTGAATCATTTCAGAAAGGTTGATAATTTTTTTCAAGAAATAAGTTTAATAAGCATGTTTGTTGCTAAAAATGTTTTATAGGAAATTATTACTTTCCAAGTGCCATCATTTAGGGGAAATGTGATTTATTGAGATTTGAATTTAACTTCAAAGTTATTTACTATTTTGAATGATAAAGTAGATTTACACATGTTGGAAAAATATTGAATGATGAATTAATTATGTATTGATTATTTTACAAGATTAGAATTGATGGATAGACTCAATGACCATCATATAAGAGATATATGAAAAGATAATATCTTAATTATGATGATATCCACCTCATTATCAATGTGGTATGGTTATAATTTATTAAACTAGTTTTTATTATTTTTCATATCTTATTTCATGATACTCATGGAAGATGATTCTTAGAGGAAAAAATAAAATCCCTAAATAGGATATTCCTGAATGAGTTACGAGGAAGGATGAACTAATAACCCTAATTTAGTTTAAAAATACATTTATTAATTATGATTATCTACTAAACATGGAATGATGCAATAATCTTAATGCTTAAGAGTGTTCATGTCAATTATATAGCATTTTGTGTAGTTAATCTAGTTATACTTATTATAAAATAATGATTTAATGATACCCATGTGTGGTGTGAATCTATCTTGACTATGCCATGCAAAATAGTCTAGGTTTATGTTGATTTAAAAAAAATATTTATATGTATTGATCTTAAGGATAAGGAACATGATATTTTAAGTGTTGCACTCTATTTTAAAATGGGATGACATACTTGTTTTGGGAATGTTTATAATATTATTATAAGTTTAATAGTTTGGGTAAAGTTATCATTAATTTAAAACATGTTTTCCTATTTTTAGTAAATTTATGATCTAACCTATAATTTTATCATACCTCTCATCATTCCTTTAAACCATATCATGTCACAAGCTAATTTTTATAAAGTAGGAACTTGTTATGATTAAGTTGTGCTAAGTTAGTCTTATTTAAAAGATGACTTGCACATGTATATTTAGTTTGGAATATATAATTATATTATAATACACTAATACATCCCAAGATTAATCTAAGGTAATGGATATGGAATGCTTTCTTATAAGGTCCCCTTAAGATGATCTAATCATAAGTCATTTATACTTTGTAATCTTCATACGACTTGGTTATGATCAAGTTGAAATCTTAAATTGAACTTGGTAAGTCATTCAGTTATTATAACTATAAAAATAATTTAATTTTAATTCTTACCCAAAAAAAGAGGTCAATGAGAATATGGTTACTATGGGTCAAACTGATAAAAATGAGACATATTCACATTCTTTTAAGGAAAATTTTCCACATTCTAAATGATATATAAAGACAATTGAGACATTATATGATATTTTGTGATATATTTTGACAAATATATGGATCACATGGGGCATTAAAGTTTTGCATTCAAACACTTTATCTAGTTTTCTATGGAGGATTAATGGGGAATGATTGTACTATATGAGTAGTTAGGTATATAACTATTTGTATCAGTTGATATTTTTACATACAAAACCTAATTTTAGGGTTTCAAAAAAAGGTATTTTATTAACTAGGGTAGTGTTGAGGTCAACATACCCCCATTTTTTAAAAATGGGAACCCTTATTTCAAATTTTGCAAATTTGTGCTTTGAATTGAATATGCTACTTGATCTAAGTTCTTTATTTGAAGATCATCTACACTTGGTTCTCATTTAGCTTAACTGACATGTTTCCATTTGATCGTTATCTTATTTTATCTAATTTTACTAATGGTTACTTCATGTGTTTTCAAGATGCAAGATTAATGGAGTATCAAGTGAGTGAATAATGTCAGGGTTTCATCCTTCAAATGATAATTTAACATGTTGTTAATCTTTAATGTTTTGATTGAATTAATGAGTAAATAATTATAAAACCTAGGGTTTTATATCTTAAAATGTCATTTAACCTATGAAATTTTACTTTGAATTAAAATTTATGTAGGTTTATTTTATTTAAAAATGCATGGGAACTCTTTATATTTACAAAAAAACTCAAGTTAATTTTTATCCTAAGGTCCTAGTCATATTTTTCAACATGACCAAAACCTTAGGCTAAAAACTCTATGATGTGGTATTTTATGTCTTGAGTCCCCTAAATTATTTTATGATATATATGAGCTAATTAAATGAAGGTTCCCTTTTATTATGTTTTATACATAGCCTAAAATCTTGCCCTAAGGTTCTCAATCATGTTTATTAATGTGACCAAAGCCTTAGGTTAAAGACTTTATCCTAAGTCCTATATGTTTAATAAGATTTGACTATTTGATTTAATCCATAGGAACATAAGGTATTAATTAAAATATGACAAGTGGAGATATCTCTAAGCTCAAGTAGAAGATCCAATGGTTTATGGGGACTCTTCAAAGTCAATAAGTCAAGCACCTATATCGAAGGTACACACTCAATTTGGCAAAAGGGATATAATGGTGTGAGATGGAGTTTGAAAAATTAAAATCCATATGATTGATCATGAATATGTTAAGTGTCATACCCATAATAGACTGTGAAAACTCAAGATCTATCCCAAATATTAATGGTACATAGTTAAGCATACATAGTTTTATCAATGGTGAGCATTAAGTTAAAACTTTAATGAAGCCATAGGGAGAGAGAGAGAAGGTGACAAGTGTCACCATCATAAATAATATGTCAAAAATTCAATGGTGTATAGATTAAAGGATAGAACCCATAAGATCAAAATTGATGGCACACATTGATCTATGCAACCAAGATCCAATGGTGAAAAATGAAAGTTGACTTGTCAAAGAACCAAGAATGAATGTGGTAGTGACATGTGTCATAAGCATGATGAATGTAACAAATATAAACCAATAGCATTCAACCTCTTAGATCTAAATTGATGATGTGAAGTGAGGAAAACTTTTCAATAGACCCAAACCCAATGAAGTGTTGACATGTGTTTTAAGGGACAACGGTCACACTTCAAAAATAAATAAAATAAGAGACATGGTTGTGCTACATCAACATACACATTAGGCTAAAAGATATTATGGACCCAAAAAGGCAAAGGTATAAATACAAGATCTAAAATTAAATATAAGTCATAAAGATCTCAATTTAAACACCACTACTACTATTAAAGCTTTGTGAAAACCTGTTTGAACTCCAAAAGAACCTAGCATGTATGGAATCACTAACTTGAGTCTATGTTCATTGAAATCAATCTAAGGAGAATAAAATTATCATATATGTAAGGATGATTAAGTTTAGAGTTGAATTATAGACCATTAGTGAGCAATACAATCAAAATTTTAGCAATGGTAGCTTAGAAGGGTGTCTCCAAGGAGGATGTGGATTTGTATTTGACAATAGATGCTAAGGGAAGGATTTTAAAAGACACTAAGTTTTATTCTTTAGATCTAAACACTAGAGACAACAATTGGTCAAAGTCATTTTGGACCATTGAGAATCAACCTTCCATCACAGAAGAAAAAGAGAAATTTTTTTGAGCCAAGAGACTATATGAAGACATTATTGTAATATAAATGGTGGGTCTTCATTATTCATCTACGAAGCCTAAGGTACTTCACTGAATAGACATTCTTATTCCTATTCTCAAATAAACTAAAGTAGATAAGGGCATGATTGTTAATGAACATAATTTAAGAAAGGTTACATATATTTCTACTATGGCATTTAAATCCTATTACAACTTGCCAAGACCCCAAATAAACCTTGCCTCAATTAATTCCTATGACAAAGAACATGATTTGAAAAACATCTTGACCATGTGGATATACTCTGGGAACTAGGTCTTTTTAAGATTCAATAAAAGCATTCCCATTAACCAATTTAGACCTAGGATTAAGATGATTATGACAATGTTGAACAAACTATGTGGAAATGCCACCACAACCTATGTTGATCCTATTTGGGTACCAATTGTCAATTTCATGGTTGAAAAATATATTACACCACCTTTGGGTGATATAATAATAATTTCATTAAGTAGGTAGATTTTTGCAATCAAGAATAAGAATAAAACTCAATTATATATGATGTCATACCTCCTACATGCTCTTCGTGCTACTACCAAGATCTAAAACTAGAGGGAATATTCACCTGATGGGACACAAACTATTTCCCAATTTTATTTAAAGTTACACATATTCAAATATAGGGACCACATTCAATTCATTTTTGATTATGTCTACCCAGCCTTAAGTGAGGCCATAACTAGTATTCCAATGCCAAGAATTATCCCACTATTTAAAAATCCTATTGAAAAAATAGGTGATATATGGCTATATCTATATTGTACAGGCATAAGAATTAAAGGGATGTATAGTTATCCTCTTATACTACCCATTCATGTCCTTGATAAGATAGATGAGTAACAAGTTACATATCAGCTATTTCATGGTGTAGATGGTCTTTACAAGACCAAAAGAAAGGGGATACTTCAAAACTTCCCAATAACTATTGGCAAGACCATCTTCAAGCAATGGGAGAACATTGAAGTAACATCTAGGCTTAGGACATCCTTCAATCTAAATTTGGATGGGCTTAGATAGTTGGACCCTTATCTAAGGTTTAAAGAACATTTTAAGATTAAGAGAATGAAAAATGTACCTTATTATCATGAGCTTCGAGCATTTATTCTCATTTATGCCAAATCATATTCATACTTTGAGGTCACTAAGAGAATAAAACACCACAACTTGAGGCCTAAATCTATGTTTGAAAAAAACCAAAAGATGGATTACATATGTAAGCTAGGGCCCAAACAATACCATTTTCTAGGTAGTAATTCTTTTAAACCTCCACCATCTCAACCACAAGTAGAGCATAAAGCTGAGGCATAGATTGAGAAAAGATGAGAGGAACTTATTATTCATCTTAGGTGGAGGAAGAAGGATTACCTTCAAAGAAAAATCACATGGTAGCCCTACACCCTAATGAATATATAGAGGATGTATTTAAAATACTATATATTACATATGAATTTGATGATGAGGAAAAAAAATTTGAAGAGATCAAGGAAGAAAAAGGGAATGAAATTTTGGACTTACTCCCTATTGACACCACCAAAACGAAGGCTAAGTTGGCTATTATTCCTAGATCCAAGAAACCCAAAGTGACTTTCACTCCTCTTTTGGGTGAAGTCAATCTTCTTTGTGAAGAAAACTTGATATATGGTCTAGCTATTCTATAATCATTCATTTATAGACCTAGATTGTAGAAATTCCCTATTAAACACCATCCTTAAGATATGATTCTAGTCATCAACATCCATATGAATGAATAACTCAAGCCATGGATTATGGATTTACAAGAGAAAGAAGAGAAAAGGTTGGCTTCTCTAGGTCAATCAAGTGGAGCACAAGGAGAGATCCCAGCTCCCCAAGTAACTTAATCCAAATTTGGAGTCAAGTTTGACCTAAAGAATGCTAGCTTGATGAGAGTGACTAATAAAAATATCATCCAGGGTGGTGAAGAAATCACTTATCAAAAGGTAGAGCCATTAACAAATCTGACCCTAATAGGAAGATAGAGACCTAGAGAAATTCCCATTTTTGAAGAGGATCCCTTGAAATTAACCCATGCACATATAGAAAAACTACAGGTAGTTGTTAAGGGCATGAAACAACAAATGAAGAATTTAGAAGAATAAACTATCTTTTAAATTCTATATGTAATGATCAAGATGTTTGAAGATACTTTTTTTGACATGTTTAATTCTTTGAAGTTAATAAAGTCTAGAAAGAGTGTATTCAGCCAGTAGGGCACTGCAACCATGAACCTAGTTCACCAATGGTAGAAATCAAGAGGAAAAGTAAAGGATTTGATTAAAATCTTGATAAAGGAACAAACTCATGAGTTGAAAACAATTATCTTGGATCATCTAAACATGTTCAGGGGGTTATTGATAGATAAAATCAAGATTCTGAGTAAATGGTTTAAGGACATAGAAAACCTTTACAAGGATGACAAAGAGTTGAAAAATAGGATGGATTTTATATTGGGGACTATAATCAAGGATCCCACTACACTCAACTCAATTGGTCTAATTAATGATGAAAAATTCAAACATATATCCACCCAAGTCATGCATGAGGTGAAAAATTAGAGCCAAGCGAAGATAACAGCCGATAACATAAAGATCATGGACATGATCTTTATTGTAAAGGAAAAGATTTCAAAATCTAGGAGCATAAAATAAGAATTATAAAGGGATAATAAAGACCTCAATAACATGGTAGATCAAGAGGATGAACTCTTCATGGAGCCTATTATCAATCTAAATTTAATTGATGATTAACATGAAAAAGAAATGAAGATTCTACAATAGAAATAGGGGACTATAGCAGTAGGAAGACCTCAAAGTTGATTTTATTGATTGAATTTTATTAATTTCATAACTAAGAATATATGTATTTTGAAAAATAATATTATTTTGTAAAGACATGTGAAACTTATAAAGCGCATCACCTATAGGTTAGTTCTTTAGAAAGTGCCTTTATCTAGAAGGTCATAAAGGATAGTTTTACAATTCTAATTTGACATTACTGACTCACATACCTCCTTAGTTTTCTATATAATGGGTACTATCCATTATAAAAAATGAGTGAGTTTTGATAAATAATACTTTTTTCTAATTTAGAATAATTAATGCAAGCAGAGAATTCTAAAAAGATTGTCTCATTTGTTTGTGTGAATTGTCATTATGACTTTTCTCTCACTTGTTTGGTCTAAATTTCATATTTTAATGGTTCTTATGAATTATGGATGTGCACTTTTCAAATGTAGAGTTATTAATTTGTGTTAATGATAGATTGACTAAAAGTTCCTAGGTTTACTTCATTTTTTTACTCTTCTTTTAGATGTGCTAATGTTATTTGCTTATAGGGGTAAATCTTTAAAATAAATATAGTTCTTATTTACATTAATCCACTTTCCTTAGATGTTTACATAATGTGTGATGTAATTTGAGAATAAATTTTTTCATATTATACATTGGTTTTAGTTCATGATTAGATGATATTTTAACTTTTTCATTACTCCTAGAATGGAGATCAACAACATCAATATGTTCCTCCTCTACCCTTCCCTTATTTTTGCTTATTTTTTTACCATTTCACTTTAAATTAGTTTCCATTATAAATATACATTTTAGCTTATATTTTATATTTATTTCTTTGGAAATAATTGACTACACTTAGTCAATATTACTTCCTTTTCATAGATTAGCTTTCAGGGCATGGTTGCTCCTAATAACCTAACATTATAAATATGATGAAATAGTTCACTTTTTTTGTTATTAATCCACCAAAGATAACAATATTATCACAATTTTCAACTCATGAATTGGATTCTCTAAATTTATAAATGAGTATTATTTCTTAAACATTTATAGCCACCTGCGATATACTTACATGCATCAATAGGTAGTGTGGTTTAGGTTAATCCATTGATAAACTTATAACATTTGTTTCTCAATATGGAAACCAAGGTCATTTACAATCTTCCACTTATAGTTTTATAAATTAAATATCCTTAGGGCATGTTTACCCCATGATTTTATCTATTAAGGTCATTTAAGTGAGAGATTGGTTTTCATACCATCAAATATATTCATTTATACCATTAGGTATATTGGTTCCTTGGATTTTTAATTTCATTTTTCATAGTTTATATTATTTTGGATTATACTTTATGAGTAAATACTTGTATATACATGTTTTCTTTGGGTTTAATATTGAAAAAATGTCACATTTTGATGTCTCTATAAAAACTATGCATGATTATCACATACAAAAAATTTAATTTTTTTGTCCTTTTGTTTTAGCTTTAGAAATACTAGATTAAAAAGGGTAACCTATAAATAACTAAATTTATTATTGGCACTTTTGTAACATAAAATCTATTATACTTCAACATACTTGAAAAATTTGCATATATTTTATTATTTATCACACTTTCCGTCCATATTTATACCCATATAATATTTTAGTCACATATATTCACCATATATATTTGTTTCAGATTATTTGAGACTATTTAAGAACCCTTGAAAATCCTAGATAGGTATTATCCATATTTTAGATCCTTATTTTTCACTTCTAGGATAATACTTGTAAGCCCAAACAATGTCAGTTACCACATGTGTCTCCATCTACCCATAGTTTCTTTGATCCCTCAATGGTTATTTTTAAAATCTATAAGTCTACATTAGGTTAACTTACACTTGTTTCATGGGTTGGTCATAACAAAAAAATTAATGAAGATTCATATATAAATACAAATCATCCCCAATATCATGATTCATTTGGAAATTCTTATAAACATTGATAAAATAACTAACACTCTCTTGGTAATTATAAAAAATCATACACACATAAAAAGGTCCTCAAGGATAATCCCTATAGATTCCACAGAGATAAATATTAACTCACAAAATCAATGTTACATGGAACTAAGTATTAAATATCAAAAGATAGAATTTTAATCTAAATTATTCAAGATAATGCATGCACACACACATAAATGGGAGAAATTTGTGTTATTTTAGCCTTATTTAGAGTATTGAAATGTATGAATCACTTATCCAATTAATGAGGCGTGTGGTTCAGTCCAACCTAAAATATTAAAACTTTTTAAGGGTATATTTTAATGACTCAAGCATAGTTAGAGTTTATAAAAAAGATACATAAAATGGGCATTTCAGTGTAATATTAGAGATGTGTATAAAATTAAAATCAAATTATTGGTTTAGGAACATGGATCTTATAAGTTTTTTACCACCACCTTATCAAATTAATTTTTTGATAAGCAATGATATTGCTAGCTACCACAAGTGTATGACTTTTTTTATAAGGTCTAAGTAGGTTCTCATCCATGTTTATAATCTAAATTGGGGATGAACCAATATATTTACATACTCTTTATGTGTTTCATATGACCCACTATAGGGGAATAACTTGCATCAAACATGGAAGGATTGAGAGAAATCAAGGATAGATTAATATCTCTTAACTATTCACTATTCATATCTTTACACACTTTTAAAAGATGATATATGAACTCAAAATAGATTTTATTTATTTTTAAAAGTTAAATTAAAACATCAATCCAACATTGCTTCACAACACATGGAGTGGAATTAGCCTACAAGAGCTAAAATGGTTAGTATTTATAGAATTTTAGAGAGGAGGGAAAAGAATAAAGTCCAAGATTCACAAATCCACTTGTCAAGCTAAGAAAAGGAGTCACATATACAAGAGGATAAAATATCAAATAGACCATGCAAGTTATACTTGGAAAAATGTCCCTCAAAACATGAAACTCCTAAAATGTGGCATAGGACTCTTCATTTGCTTGCCTAGAAATTGTCTCCATCATTTGTCATCCTTGGAATGATCCACATAAAAATATTGACAAGTGAGATGATTGAAATTTTAGGTAGGGGATATAAACATGCTCCAACATGCATTTAATTTATTCTTAATTATCAATATTCTTTTAGACATGAGTTATCACTGCGTACAGTCATAATTACCCTCCTCTCATTTACTTCTCACACTTGTCACCAAAGAGGTATTTAGTTTTCCAAAAATATATATATAATTTAGTTTATGACACTTTTAAAGGGTCCTAATATCTCTATATTCATTAGTCATACCTTAAAAGGCCTCCTAATTGGAGTTTTCATCCTCTCAATTGGTAATCATTCCTTATTCACTATGTTAGTTTGGATTGGTTGAGATGAAGGAACCTCTAGAGATAGGTGTGAGTTCTCATAAAGTATTAAATGGATATTAGGATTTATTATATGTCCCAATCTCTCTCCCAAAATTAATTTCATCTCTTGAAATCCTTCTATACATGCACAACACAAAAATCTATCAATAAAAGCTCTTTAACACCCTGTCTATATAAATAGGGTAAAAATAAACTTAGTGGGAAGGAGATATAGGGAGTCCTATGTAATATAAAATTCATATCATTGTCAAAATATAACCCTTATATTATTTTCCTTCTTTATCTTTCCAATTGGGTCACTAGTAAGGGTTTAAGAGGGTTTAGAGATGTTTTGGCTCTTAACAATTATTCATACAATCCTAACATCCAATATTATAAAAAATGCCACTAGAAACATTTTTGTGACCCTCATAAACATCTCCCAACTCTTCAAGATCCCATTCTATGATTTCATACACATATGAGCTTCTAAACTTGTCTTCTGGATCTTCTCTCTTCATTATATGTAGGATTGCATTGGTTTGAGCCAAAATATGGCTTTCTTATGGTCTCCTCTACATGATAATAGCTTGAAAATAATTTATAATATCCTATAAACATTTTTAAATTCATTATAATGTTCATATAGTGCCAAAAGTGATAGCAAACCCCCTTGAGGGCTTTAGGCCTAGACTATACCTAGTATGTCTACCTACATACCTATGGGTTTTGGTCATTAGGTTGGGATTATAGAACATATGAATTGTATTTCATGTTGGTACATGATTTATAAAACTTTATACATATCCATGAAATGTTATATAATTTTACAAAACCTTTCCTTGTCATTTACTTAGTAAACCTATAGGTTTTAACACTCTGGGAATGCCCTCTATCTAAGATAGAATAGAGGGCACTTCCCCTATTGCCTTAGAAAAGGTGTATATATGAGGGGATTATCCAATTTTTTGGTACTATTATGAAAAAATTTATATCTTGGTTCCATAAATAAACCCCATAAATGCCTTCAAATCCTTAAAGCAGACTTCTTAAACCTTGATTGTGCAGGATTAAACTATGATTGCATGTATACCTTGGAGATTGGAAACTTATAAGCTATATTATATTGAATTTATAATTTAATATGATGTAAAACACTTTTAATATGATCTATAACATGTCAACACTATTTTTACATTACCAACTCCCTCAATAAACACCTTTTGCTCAGCATACCTAGTTGATAGGTCAATTATGCACTATATTTTCACTCAAAAGAGAGGTGCTTATAGGTGTTTACTACATGGTATACCTTATATAAAATTACTAAATATCTTCTTGAAGTTTTAAAATGATCTTTTTGAATTCAGATAGACTTATTCTTATCATATTTATGCTAAGGCATACTCTAAATCACTATGTTTTAACCCATTGTCATGTTGCAGTTCATTATAGCTAGCCAATTTGGAATAAACACGGGTCTTATAAGTGAATTTTAACTCTTTATATTTTATGTCACATTGTCTAGGATTTATTTTTATTTTTGAATCAACTTTTATCAATAAGTGTACATGTATCTAGGTGTAACTACCAAAGTTTGATTTATGAGACTATAGGTTGCTTTTGTCAGGTTGTAGGTAGCTTTCTTAGGACTGTGAGTACACTTTTAGGTGACCAAGTAGGTTAAAACCTTGATCTCCAACCTTCTTTGATGTTCTTAAAATCACAAATGATTTTATTACCTTAATGAGATCATCTACCATAGAGAGATGTCTCCATCTTGCTATCTTAGAGTGATATGTCACCTAGAATTCATGTTACTATAGAGAATACTACCTTTCTACTATAAACAATTATGTGACTTTGAAGCCTTCTAGAATGAAACCCTATTGGCCAAATTAATTACTTTATTTTGAAATTTTTACCCATATATAAAGGATACAATATAAGACCATTCAATCTCAACTAGGCTTGTTATTACATCATTATATGATAGCCTCAAATATGGCTAGGGATCTATTTTGGGGTTTTTCAGGAAACTTGTCCTCAAAACTCATTCACCATATATGCATTTAACTCTTCAAAGTCTCCTTGTTATCTAATGACTTCATCATGGTTATCATTAAATTTTACAACTCCAAAAACTCATGGAGGCCTCAAAACATGTTCACCCTCATCCATGAAACATTCATATGTCTCTGTGGGAGCCTATAAATGCACACATAGTAGTAGACAAGATAATGAAGGTAAAATATGGACTGTGCATAGTGTATGGACCTATAATTATATCTATTCTCTCTCAAAATATTAAAATGTATCCTTACATATTTAAAATTATCAAAATTATATCAAGTGTCCTCGTTCCAACATGGTTGACTTCCTGTAGGTGCTCATTTATGGTGTATGACTAGTCAAACACTGAATTGGCCATCATAGTCCATCAGTTATCATTTTAAGGGAATTTAATTGTTTTTTCATGCTTCTAATAAGGTGACAAAACTTCTTAAAAACTTCATTAAAATTCCATGACCATAATCTAAGTTCAAAACACCTCATTCAATTGATTGTGTATGTTAGTCATGAAAGAAGTTGACTATGTTGATCCTTCTTGACTGTAACTCCATAGATGATAGTTTTGAGACTGATATTGGAAGGAGAGGGGGTAATTAATACTTAATATATGTGAAAAAAATAGAACCTTTATTTTAAATCATTATAGAGAAATAAACATTTTGTAATTGGTGAAAACTAACTACAAGTCCACTTGGTGAAATCAAACTATAATTTGAACTATTTAGCACATGAAATCAAAAACAAACATGAAAACCAAGATCTAAAACATTAAAGTATGAATTACACATTCTTTATAATTAATTTCATTAGATATACTATATGGACAAGTTCATACAAAAAGAAAACCTACATGGTGTGGGAAACCATGTGCAGAAATAGACAATCAACTTCTTAAGGATGGTTCATGAATCACACATGAAAAATATTGGAACTCCTATAATGTAAATTAATTATACAAATTTTACTATCCACCACCAATATATTTTTACCTAAAACTTCTCCTACTGGTTGTACCATCAAAAGACATTTTGACCAATTTTGTATGCCTAATAGAGTGATGGAGAAGATAAATGGTTTTGGTATATTTTTCATACTTCCATATTATTTCAAGAATGGAAACATAATTATTTAATTTTAATTTCCACTACATAGTCCTTTCCCACATGCCACTCTCCCCTATAGATTGTACAACTTCCAAAACTCCTTTTTTCACTTATTTTCTTGATTTTTAGTTACAAACCTACAAGTTTTAGTTAAGAATAACTTTATTGATAATTAATATCACATATTGGATGTTGGAAGATAGTTTATATCACTTTTATACCAAATAAAAGCATACCACCTTCATTTATGACCCATATATGACCCCTAAGTGACATAAAATGACATAAGGACTAAATTGGATAATGAAAAAGCTAAAAACATATTAAATTACAAAAAAATTAATATGACACACCCTAAAACATGATAATATACCCCTATACAAGTTTTTTACTATATGGGGTTGACTTATTTTGACTTGTGGTTAAAATAGTCAACATTCTTTGCAATTTCCACGGGTGGCATGCTTGATATGCCTAAGACTAGTAGATTTATCCTATCCATTGGGATATAGAGTCACATATACATATATATGACACTAAAATTTCCTTTGAACAAAACAATATAAAACCAACAAAATATAACACACAAGACAAGAAACTAAGAAAACACACACTTATGCTTCATGAGTACTTATGGAACACACATGCACAAACCAAACAAACTAACTTAAACACAAACTAACTTGAAAGAGACACCTCTTCCTAGGTTAAAGGGGAAGTTTTAAACTTTTCTTTTTTTATGTAATGAATGAGTGAATTAATCATGTAGCCTTTTGACACTTGGAATTTATTCTTCCATATTCTTCATAATACTTGCCAACCTCGATGGCATAATGTTCAATGAAATCAAAGTAGAGACAACCAGATTAGCTATGGAAATGAACTCTTCTTGCATCCAAAATACCTCATATTTCTCATTGGTTTCCTCAAGTACAACCTCCAATGGTGGTTCAATAAGACATAATTTCTTAGTTTCTATGGTGTTTTCAATAAGATTAGGTTTCTTCTCAACTACAAGTTCTTCAAGTTCATCAAGGAGCTCTACATAGTCCACCCAAACTTGGTAATTATCTTATATGTAAAACTCTTTCTCAACATTCTCATGTAATTTTCCTTAAAATTGGCAAAGTTCTTCAAGATCTTGAAAGAGTTTCATTTGCTGCTACCAATCATCTTTGTCCTCCTTGTTATCTAGAAATAACACCTCTTCAACATTCTCTTCTTGATGTATGAAGTCATCAAACTATTATTATTTATGTTCCAATACATTTTATGGTGGTTCAAAATTAGGTTGAGGTATTTAGTGATCTTCAAAGACTACATTTTCTACCTTGGTCTCATGAGAGTCTCTTAGGACTACAACTTTTTGAGGAATGGCTTGAAGTTCACCTATTTTCTCGATAGCACACTAAACATCATGCTTTAGATGATCATTAATAACCTCATGACCAAGTGTATACTCCTTATGAGAATAGGTTTACTTTCCAAGATACTCAAACTCTTGATTTATGGCATGAAACTTCTATCATAGGTCATCCTTCTCATGATTATCATGTTCAAGAGTTATTTCATCATGAATAGTAGATATAAGGTCTTTATCAAGTACCTCTTACTTCATGTTTTCATAAAATTATTTATGGATAGATACAATAGTATATTCAATTTATTTCTCCTCATTCTAGAATGTAAAGTTACACTTATGTTCACCAAGGGGAGTCCATATGGTGATTTCTTCTTTATAGATACTCATAACATCTTCTTGATCAGTTATAGCTTGGGCTTTCTCCTCTTCACTTTCTTCCCTCAAAATAGGCTCCTTTTAAAGGAGGGGTGAACTAGGGGGTTGATTTTTAGGATCATGGTTTGTATATTAAGTATGGTGGAGCAATGTATAGGCTCATGAGTTGGAACTAGGGTATGAGATGTAGTGTGGGGATTGTTAATAGATTTAGGAAAGAGGACTTCATGAGTAAGCTCATCCTACATCAATATAATTTTATCCTTTCCAATATCCTCCTTAAGGATCTTCAATAATAACATGTTCATTTTTAATCTCTTTGTCTTCCCACATCCATAACATATCTATTAAGAATTGAAGACATTTCTTTGACAAATATAGTTTCTCTTGGATACCCTATTGAGTTTCATCTTCAACCACCTCCCATGCACTCATTCATATTTGGAAAAAAAATCTTAACCATTCCATGAGATGATTAAAAATCACATCAAACTCATTATCCCATGTTCTTAGATTATCTTCACTATCAAATAACTCTGGTATGAGTGCCAAGAAGTATTTGACATGAGATGGGGCTGATGGAGGAGGAGGAGGGTTATGATGGGGATTGAATCCAGCTCTACATTTTTGGATTTGAGTTTATAATAATTCATATAGTTTCTTTTAATATCTTATTGTATAATCAATGGGATCATTTGATTCCTCATGACAAGACTAATAGGAATCCTCCTGAGACTAATAGGCATCATGGTATGGTTGGTAGGGATCATATTGGGATTGATAGGAAGGCATTTATTGATAGGTATATTATAAGCCTTCCTCATAGGGTTGTCTAACAACATGATGTCAATATAGAGAGGTATATTTCTGACCATGGAGCTACCATGGCTCATAAGATTGGAAGTTATTTTGATATGACTATTGAGGGGTATAATATGGTTCATAAAAGTTGATTAGATGAAAGACACACCAACAATATTTCCACTCTCTTATACCTTGTTACCACTAGGCACACCAAATTTTTTTTAACAAAATATTTCACCCTATAGGATGGTAATCAACCCTCCTCCATATTTGAGCAACATTGGAATACTTCTAGGTATGTGGGTTTACCTATAGTAGAAGTAGACCTCTAAGTTTGAGGGCTAACCCCCTAAATTTGCCTTGAAGTACTTATCACCTACTTAACTAATTTATTATGGGAAAAGGGATAAAATTATGCATGAATTGAAACTAATATAAGGTGGTGATACACTATAAGTAATTACACAATACCATCATACATGTTTCACTAAGAAATAAGAACTACAATACTAGCTTCAAAGTCCTAGAATGCTCTAACATTAATATTTCAATATGGAGGTAATATGCATGAGGGTTATCTAAGGTAAGTGAACAATAGATAATTTTCATACACTAAGGTTAATTTTAAACTTAAAAATATATACATACACTTTAAAACACTTCATATGACCCACCATAGGGGAACAACTTGCATCAAACATGGAAGGATTGAGAGAAAGCAAGGATAGATGAATATCTCTTAACTTTTCACTATACATCTCTTCACACACTTTGGCAAGATATATGAACTCAAAATAGATTGTATTTATTTTTAAAGTGAAAATTAAAACATCAATATAGAATTTATTTTCCATATATGGAGTTTAATTATCCTATAAGATCTAAAATGGCTAGTTCTTATAGACTTTTACAGAGGAGGGAAAAGAATGAAGTCCAAGATTCGCAAAACCACTTGTCAAGCTAAGAAAAGGAGTTAAATATACAATATTATGAATTATTAGATAGAAAATGAAGGGTATACCTTGAAAAATTTCCCTCAAAATATGAAACTCCTAAAATGTGGCATAGGACTCTTCATTTGTTTGCCTAGAAACTGTCTTCATCATTTGGCCTCCTTGGAATGCTCTAAAAAAATAGGGATAGGTGAGATGATTTAACTATTATTTATGGGTTATAAACATGATGAAACATAAATTTTAGGTGTTCACAATCATAAATATTCTTTTATACATGAGTTATCATTGCATGCAGTCATAATCACCCTCCTCTCACTTCTCACACTTGGCACCAAACTAGTCTATACAAGGGAGTGTATTTCACATGTAAATAGTCATAATATCTATATATTCATCAATAATAGCTTAAAAGGCCTCTTAATTGGAATTTTCATCCTCTCACTTGGTATTCATTCCATGTTCACTATGCCAATTTGGATTGGCTGAGATGAAGGCACTTGCAGAGATAGTTATGAGTTCTCCTGAAGTATTAAATTGGTATTAGGAGTTAGGATAGGTCCCAATATCTCTCAAAAAATTATTTTAATCTCTTTAGATAATTTTTTACCTAAATAATACATAAATATATCATGAAAATATCTTTTTCACCTTGTTCATATAAATAGGGTACAACTCAACTTGGTGGGAAGGAGCTTTGGGGAGTCTTGTACAAGATAAAAGTAATTTCATGGTTAAACTATCCCCCTTAGATGTTTTTCCTTCTTGATCTTTACAATTAGTTAAACTATCCTAACATCCAATATTCTAAAAAATTCCACTATAAACTTTTTTGTGACCCTCCTCAACATATCCCAACTCCTACAGTTCCCATGTATGTGTCCATACACATATGAGCTTCTAAACTTGTCTTCTCAAACTTTTATCTTCATTCTATGTAGGCTTGAGTTGTTTTGACCCAAAATATGGCTTATATGTGGTATAATACACATTATGATATCTTAAACACACCTAATAGTCTCATATGAACATGTTTTAATTCATTTTAATTCTAATCTAGTGTCAAAAGTGATAGCAGACCCACTTGAGGGTTTTAGGCTTAGACAAGACCTATTAGGTTTAACTACATACCTATGGGTTTTGGCCATTGGGTTGGAATTATATCACCTAAGAATTATATTTCATGTTGGTCCATGATTTATAAAATTTTATACATCTCCATGAAAGGTTATACAAGTTTCCAACTCCTTTTCTTATCATTTGCTTGGTAAACCTATAGGTTTCAACACTTTGGGAGTGCCCTCTGTCTAAGACAGAAGAAATGGAAATTACCCTATTTAATTAGAAAATGTGGACATATTATGGGATTATATACATTATGGTTACCTTCTATGAAAATTTTCAAAGATTAGTTTCATCAATAAACCCTCCAAATGTCTTGAAATCCTTAAAGCAAACTTCTTGAACCTTGACTATGTAGGATTAAACTATGACTATAGGTATACCTTGGAGATTGGACACTTATATGATATTTTATCTTGCATTTATAATTTAATATGATTGGAAACACTTTCAATAGGAACTATAACATGTCAATACTCTTTTTTATTTTCCATATCCCTCAATAAACACCTTTTACTTGACAGACCTATTTGATAAGCCAACTATGCACTGCATTTTCACTTAGAAGAGAGGTTTATGTTGGTGTTTATTACATGGTATACCTTATATAAAATTAATAAATATATTATTTAAGCTTTGAAATGATACTTTAACATTCATCTATACTTATTCTTATCATATTTATGCTAGGCCATACTCGAAATCACTATGTTCTAACCCATTGTAATGCTATAGTTGACTGTAGTTGACCAATTTGGAGAAAGGGTCTTGTAAGTTAATTTTAAATATTTGTATCTTGTGTCACATGTTATATGATTTATTTGGATATTTTAATCAACTTTTATCAACAAGTGCTCTCTATGATAGAAGATCGCATAAAAGGTAAGAAAGGCATTTATGATTATAATAACATCAAATTAGGTTGGATATTAAGGTTTTTACCTACTTAGTCACCTAAAGGCGTAATCATACTCCCAATAGAGATGTTTCCATATTTATATCTTGTATTTAAATGTCACCTAGAATTTATGTTATTGCAGAGAATATCACCTTTTGATAGTGAACAATTGTGTGACTTTCAAGCCTTCTAGCATGAAACCCAATTGTCCAATTTACTTACTTTATTTTAAAATTTTCACCCATATATTAAGGATAAAATATAATACCATATAATATCAAATAGGATTCCTATTACCTCATTATATGACAAACCCAAAAGTGGCTAGGGCTCTATTTTGGGGTTTTTAAGGAAACTTGACCTCAAAGCTCATTCACCCTATATGCATATAACTCTTCAAGTCTAGTTTCTAATTTATGACTTCACCATGGTTATCATTATATTTTACAACTCCAAAAACTCATGGATTACTCAAAACATGTTCACCATCCTCCATGAAATATTCTAAAGTCTCTATGGGAGCCTGTAGATGCACACACAGTAGTAGACAATGTAGTGAAAGTAAAATATGGACTGTGCATAGTGTATAAACCTATAATTAGATCTAGTCTCTAAAAATATTAAAATGTATCCTTAAATCCTTTAAATTTTCCAAATGAGATCAAGTTTCCTTGTTCTAACATGGTTGACTTCTTATAGGTGCTCATTCATGGTGTATGACTATATCAAGGACTTAATTGGCCATCACAGTCCATCATTTGTCATTTGAATGGAATTTTATTGATTTTTAATTCTTATAATAAGGTTTAAAAACTTAATTACAATTATGTGACCATCCTTAGAGCTCAAAACACCTCATTCAGCTGACTGTATATGACAGTAATGCAAGAAGATGATTATGTTGATCCTTCTTGACTGCAACTCCATGGTGATAGTTGTGAGACTAAGATTGGAATGATATGGGGTAAATAATACATTTTATTATTGAAACATAACACCTCACATTTATTTTAAACCATTACATAAAAATAAACCTTCTATAATTGGTGAAAACTAACTACAAGTCTACTTGGTGATATCAACCTATAATTTGAATTGTTTAACACATGAAATCAACTCCAAACATGGAAACAAAGATTTAAAACATGAAATTAATAATTAAACATATTTTATAATCAATTTCATCATCTATATTGTATGGACAAGCTCATACAAGACCAAAATCTACAAGGTATGGGAAATAGCATGCAAAAATAGATAGTCAACTTATTAAGCATGGTTTATAAATCACACATGACTGATCTTGGAAATAGTATTGTGTAAATGAATTAGACAAAGTTTAATATCCACCACCAATATGTTTTGACCTGAAACTTCTCCTACTGGTCATACCATCAAAATGCCTATTGACTAGTTTTTTATTCCTAGTGGAGTGATGGAGAAGAGAAATGGTTTAAGTATATTTTTGGTACTTTAAAAGTATTTAAATCATGTAAATGAAGTTAGGTAAATTTAAGGGTTATTACATAATCCTTTCCCATGTGCCACCCTCCCTTGTAGGCCGTAAAATTTCCCAAACTCCTTTTTCACTTTTTTTATTGATTTTTAATTAGGAACCTACAAGTTTCAGTTAGGATTGACATTATTAATAAGGAAACTAACATATTGGATGTTTTAAGAGATTTTAAAACACTTTTATACCTAATAAAACCATACTACCTTAATTTATGACCCTTAAGTGATATAAAATGACACAAGGACTAAATTGGATTATGACAAAGCTAGAAACATATGAATGACAAAAAATTGACCATGACACACCCTATAACATTATAATATACCCATATACAAATTTTGTACTATATGGGGTTGACTTATTTTGAATTGTTGTCAACATAGCCTACAATAATTATAATCACTTAAATACATTATTCCTCTCTTTATTTCACAATTTCAACCAACCTATTTTGATTCAGAATAGTGTGTTTATTTCAATATTTTGAATTAGTGCATAGTTTATGTTAACTTATATCACTTAGTTTAAAAAAATAATTAAATAAAAAATATTTTATATGCACATTATATTTATTTTAGTATTGAGTTAGATCTATAATACATAATTATATACATAAGATTATGGATTCACATTTGATTAAGGGGATCCTCATGCTCAGCTTGGGTGTATGCTAGATAACTCTATTTAAAAGTAATTTAGATTCTATATTTCATGTTTTTTCATTAATATATTGAGATTTTATTTCAGTATAATGGCCTAATATTATATATATCATGTGTGCTTATAATTTGTATAAACAAAATTTTAAAAAATGTGTTTTATCATATCAATTTGTTGTTTTTCTTCTTGAGGATTTGATGTGTTTATTATATTTATTGTTATTTGGTGTACCTTTATTATTTTATCTCTAATTTATATGAATGTTTTTTCTTATTTTTTGGAATGCCTCACTTTTTTATCCTATATTTGATTATTTAATGTTATGCTTAGTAACACATACATGTGAATGATTACTTTGTGTTATTTGAACTCTATATATTCTCTATGCATGATATTATTTGTATTATCTTATTTTTTTGACATGATTATAATTTTTTAATTTACATCAAATTTTGTGTCCCTAAATTCTACACATAATGTTTTCATTTTAAAATTGACTAAGTTTGATAATGCATAAGTTAGACATGTATAGTAGCACAAGGAATATTGCAACGTGCAAAAGTAAGAATGACATTTAGGGAAGAAAACAATCATAGGAAAATATAAATAAGGAAGATTCATTGCACATAAAGGATATTGGTAAATAACAATGGGGTAAGTGGTCAAAGTTGGGGTACAAAAATGGCCCTACCTATGGACATGTTTTTCCTAAAAATTAATAAACTTAAACTTTTGGATGTAATTTAAGAAGGCTACAGTCAAAATTAGAGGATGGTGTGAGAACATGAATTGTATATTTTTTATTCTAGTTTCTAAAATAGTATTTTTTAATAAAAAAATATTCAATTATAATTAGGTCAAACATATAAAATTTGAATAAGAACTATTTTTTTTGGAAAATAGAGTAGATAGCCGGTCATGTGGCCCCTCATTTTTTTAGCATCATTTAATATTTTTTTAAACCATTTAGTGAAACTTTATATAAGATAATATATTTGGTAACCTATAATTTTTATAATTTATAATTTAATTTTTTTATTAATTTTATAAATAAAAATATCCTAAAAACTAATAAATAAATGGATAGTTGGTTATGCGGTCCCCTAACTACCTCAAAAAACTAGTTTTTTTTGGAATGTGTATAGAATTAGGCATATTTTGTAACCTTTTGTTTTAAATTTGGATCGATGAAACAAAGGATACACAAGAATATATGGGCATGTATATTTTTGGCATGTAGTGGCCTACAAAATCCATAGCTAGAAATCAACATAGATTGAAACTTTAAAATACTCCAAAAATTATAAAATCATATACTTAGAAAGAGGAGAGTGTGTTCATCATTGTGGCAATAATTTTATGAATTTTATCACTAAAATTCATAGTGTATTTGGTGATGAACATTGACTTTTATTTTTTTCTATCAAAACTCTTAGATTTAGTTATGTGTTGCTAGGTCTAAGTCTTTGGCTCAAGAATCCAAGCCATTTCTAAGACAAAAGGCTTGGTATTTCAATTCAAACAAAACCTAGTACATATGAGCTATAACATGTTTGCATTATAATATGTATATGTTATAATGTGTATGCATTATAGTACGTATGCAAGAAAAAAAGATATTTTGTAAGGGGTGTTTACTTTTGTTAAGTATAAGTTTACATTTATATTATTACTTTTATATTCTTCATATTTCAAATTCATTTTAGTAAATATAATAAATTATGGTAATTATACATATGATAGAGTTGGTCTCATAGATACATTCCTTAAAATGTTCTAGATAACTTTTCAAAATCTAATCTAGAAACTACTTAGGCATTTTTTAGGGTCTCATTAAAACTAGGAATTTCAGAGCACAATTGACGTCTATTTTGATAAACATATAGTCAATTTTTAGGTTTTTGTTCCTTCTAGATTACTTGTTAGCATATCTAGGAGTCTTGGGTTTTTCAAAATTGAAGTTTAAAAATGAATCACTTTAAATTCAAGCCAAATTGGTGTGATTTGGGAAGCATACATCACATTGATGAGTTGTGTACATCAAATGACCACTTTTTTCTAACTTTGCATGTACTTCATCCCTAATCACCCCTAATAAATATCTCCTCATTCCTTATTGTCCCAAATAACTCCATCATTGATCCTCACCATCCCTCATCATATCTAATCACTTCCTATTCATCCTGAATCACTCCCTAATTGACCTTCATTATCCCTCATCATCCCTAATCACTCCATCATTCCATATCACACATAATCACCTCCTTATCCCTAGTAATCACTAATCACTCCATCATCATCCCTAATCACTCCTTCATTGACCTCCACCATCCTTCATCATCCCCTATCATTCTCTCATCATCTATAATCATTCCTTTATTGTCCCTCATTATCCCTAATCACTCCTTCATAGTACCTTATGCCTAATAACTCCCACCTTATCCCTCATAATATTTGATCACTCCTTCCATATTTTCATTGAAGCTCGCCATCCCTCACAGACAATAAGGTAAAAATATAGTCAATTTTTTAGTTTTTGTGCCTTCTAAATTATTTTTTAACATTTATAAGAGTCATAAGTTTTTTAAAATCAAAGTTTACAAACCACTCACTTTGAATTCAATCCAAAGTGGTATAACTATGGAATCATAGCTCACATTAATGACCTTCACACATCAAATAGCCATATTGTGTAAATTTCACATGATCATTGTCCCTCCCTCATCCTTAATCACTTCATCCTCATCCCTAATCACCCCTAATAACTCTCTCTTCATTATTTATTATCCTTACTAAATTATTCATTTATTCTCATTATCCTTAATAATATCTAATCACTCATGTTGGTGGTGTTTTTGACACAACAATTATTATGTAGGATTTTGCTAAGATTCTACATCTCCTAAAAACTAGAGGATCTCAGAAGAAAATACTTCCCTAAGGTTAAATTTACAAGGTCTTGGTGTGTTGACATTGACTCAGTTGGTTGATGTGTAACCATTCCATGTAAGGGACCTTTTTACAAACTAAGTCTCTACTAATAGCTCTATCTAAGACATTTATAAAGAGTCTAGAAGATCCCTAGACAAAACTCATAGTTCCTAACCTCAAATAAAAATCACAGTTTCTTAAAATAAACATAATAAGTAAATAACTGATTTCATGTAGATTTTTCACATGCATATATTTTATAATTCTTAAATAGTCACAAACATAAATAAAAAATAAATATTAGCATGCATAATCATATTAATTTCAACTTACATTAACCTATCATCATAAAGAAAATGCAAAAGAGAAGGGATACAGAGATATAAAAAAACATATTGATACTAAAGAGGTTATTTAAATGTATGATTAAACACACCCATAGAAACCAATCCTTGGTTGGGATATACTTAGCAAAAGATCAACCTAAGGATGGTCTGATAGTCTAGTAAGCTAACTAGGTAAGAGGAAAATACCATGAACACCATATACATGCATAAAATATGGCCTTAAACTCTCAATAACCTTCAAATATCAAGATATGAATTTTGATTAATATTATTGGGTGATTATAGTAACTCAAGTGTAATAAAATAATTCTATAATATCTAGACTAAAATAGGATAAAGGGATATATTATCCTAGAAAGTAGTAAAAACATAAAACATAAAGTGTCTAGGCTCACATTGTAGTTTTTAGTCCACAATGAGACAACCTAGAGAAATGATTTTGAAAGATAATATATACACAAGGGAACCTAGTAATAAGATTCAAAATTCAAATATACCTCCAAGGAATCCTATGCCTTTACTACCAAATCACACCAAACTTGAATGTGCATGCCAAGGCTAGGCCTAGATTGGGATTCTAGTCACTACTCAGAATCATACCACCACTTCCTCTACTAACTTGATTGATCATATCATAGACTAAGCATAACCACTAGCACATGTGATCCTACTCATGCTCTATAACCATTTCTCCTCACTTTGTTAGTTTTGGACATTATTTGATCACACTCTAAATGCCACACAAAGAACTTCTTAATTACTTACCTGATTGTCTTTATATTTTCCCACTCACCATAATATACCACTTATTGTTTTCTCATTGGCTTAAAATTAATTTATGTATCTCTTTTTTGTTGAATAACTAATCATTGCATGCATATGTACTTAGATTTTAAATATAATTAAACCTCAGGTTTGATGGCCATGATAGGATAGGTGGGCATAAAATTTAGTTCTCAAGCCCTTTTAATGACCAATCCTACCATTTGGCCACCAGGTCTACTTGTCTACTTCTTATATTCTCTTCACACCCTCTTTATTGTCTATTCTTTGGCAGCAATTCACTAGGATCATTCCACTTGGGATAATCCTACTCACCCACTTACCTAGAAGATTTTAATGTGTATAGAGTTGCCTAAGGTAGTCAATCACTGGGATCATGCCACTTATCAAAAATCTACTCACCTATTCACCTAGAATATTTTATTCTATATGGAGTCACCTAGGGTAATAGGTCATAAGGATCATGCCACTTGGTAGAATCTTACTCACCTACTTGTCTAGAGTGTTTTAGTGTGTATGGAGTCTCCTAGGGTAGTATATCATTAGAATCATGCCACTTAGAAGAATACTAGTAATCCAAATAGTTTAATACTTTTAGGTGAATTTGAAATGCTTAAGTCCTATAAAGTGGAAGAAATATGTTAGTGGCTCTGGGAACTTTTTTGAAGAATCAGATAAGTTTCAAAGAAGATTAAATTTGGCACATGAATCTAGGAGAAATTTGGAGAATCAACTCAGGCATCAAGCTTTGATATTTAGATATGGTCAACTTGACTTAGATGACTTGGAATTAACATATTTTGAGCTCACTCGACTTGATTTGGTAGACTAGGAGTTTAACACAACTCAATTAGAACTAGGCACAACTAGAACCCAAGTCTATCCCAAAAGGCTAAAGGTAGATGGGATATTAAAATACAAATTATCTTCTCCTAGAGGAAACGATCTGGGTAACACTTCAAGTGACAAATTTGGGTAATGGTTCTACCCTAATTGGTGGTAGAACTTCTAGGAGCCATAACTTTTGAACCATAATTCTGATTGACTCCCCGTTTGAACCATTGGAAAGATAAGAATGAGGATAATGTGATGAAATGGTATGATATATTATGTATTATTTTTTACCCCTAAAAACCTTATGTAAGTTCCCAAAAATTTATTTTTAATAGTGTAGTCTAAAAATAGTAATTTCTCAAATTATGTGTTATTTTAAATCATGGAAATAAAACCACTTAATCTCCCTTGAGATTGGTGGTCTTCCACATCCTCCCATTACCTTCAAAATAGGTATAAATAAATATGTAGCTCAAGAAAGAGATCAGAAATCTCTTCTTAGAGATAGACATATGTTTGTAACTATAATTTGTGAGCAATATAACATCTCTTCTTAGAGATAACATTATTATTTATGTGTTTTTTAAATATATTTCAACCAAAACTTCTGAGTTTTGGATAAGGAAAGTTCCAAGGATCTCATAGGCCTTATCAAAGGTAAACTACATATAAACTATGCCAAATGGCTAAATTTAGACCTAGAATCATCTAAATGCTAAGGCTATGAATGAACATTATACATAAGATGATTCATTGGCCAAAATAAGTACACTAAATCACTATAGTGTTAAGCATCTAATAATTAAAATATAGACTAACCAAACCTAGACTGCTTAAAGAAAAAATAGGTTCCCCATTTTTAAACTAAAATGGTGTATGTTGTGCAAGTAAATAACAAATGGTGACTCCCAATAGGAGATACTCTTGATTATCTCAAGAATTTAGAATCTCAAGTTATTATTAAAGTACAAGAACTAGCTATAATTAATCATCCAAGGCAAAATCAAAACATGAAGACACAAAATTTTGATTTAACATATGACTTACTAAGCTAGAATTCTACCTAAAATCCATTAGTGTGTGAGCTATGTGATTATTTCAATTATTTGGCATGCATGCACAATAAATTAGACTTGATTAAAATATAATAAATTTATAAAATGGAAGATATTTTATGATTTGGCTTAAGGGGGAGTAGCATGGGCATTGCTCTACTACCAGCTAGAATTCATAGCCTTGATAGAAATACCCTTGGCCCCTTTTAAATGCCTTATACCACTACCAACTAGGACAAAAAGACTATGGTGTAGGCTACTGATATCACCTTTCAAGGATAATTTTGAGCTTCTACATTTTATTTCAACCTTTTTGAAATATATTCTAACTTTCCATGTATGGAGGGTTAGGGACCAAGCCATGGGTTCAAGGAAAGAATTATAAGGCTTATGATAGATAAAATAATTAGAATTAAATCCATACTATTTCTTTTTTTCTTTCAAATATTTTATTTAGTGTATTTGATGGTATTTAAACAAGGAAATATGCCTTTAAAAATCCATATTTTCCATTTCAAATCATTAACCCTCAATGTTCTAAAAATATTAGGGACCAATATAATATTTTATGCAAGCATCAAATAATAATTTTCACATTAACACATAGGATTGTCCTTAGTGATACTTACATAAAAGCCACTCATTTATCAAATGTTTCTAAAGTAGGGGAACCCTTAGGTCAAAACAATAGATTCAACTAAAAAAATAACACCACAAAGTTGAAATAATCATCAAAAATCAAAACAAATAGACAAAAAATAATGAAAGCAAACCTAAACTAAAATAAGGGACAAGAAGAAAAGCAAACCAATAAAGAGGAAAGAAATTAAAAAATTATTTACAAAGTGTTCCAAGCTAATCTATTCATAGAAGTAGTGTTTGAGGAATTTTACATTGATTGAAAATGGGATATCCTTACTAGTTAGACACCTTAAATAGAAATCATTCTCACATAGGAATTTAAAAATTAGATAGAGATCTAGCCACAAGTCTTCAAATTTTCTATGTTGTCCCTTTTATTCATGAGCCTTGTCCCACATAAGGAAAAGGTCTAAGGCTAAAAATGATTTTTATTTGGATCATTTTTCAAACAAAAATTTGACAATCCTTTGGTGTTTACAAAATTTCATCAAGGTTGTAGCGTATTTTTCATCTAGGTTCATAAGAGTCAAGAGGTGGGCCTCTACCTAGTCATTTTCTCCCAAATAATCAATCATAAACTACAAGGTAGTAATTCTTAAGTTGATTATAGAAATGGAGTGTAATACATAAACTAAGTGGTAAATATAAGTGTCTAAAACTACTTTATTTATAGTCCTATCATCCCATAATGTAAATTTCAACATGTTATGCCTATTCCTAGGATTCTTTTATATCACCCTCTTAATTATTTTTATCAAATTATTATTAGTGTATTTAGCTAGCTCATACCTTGTGGATAATAATTATAAGATAATTATGAGATATCGCATGCCCATTCTAGGAATTACAAAGATAATAACGTAGGTCCATTATCACATACTAATGTAAAAGGCATGTTAAAGCTTATGATGATGTGCTCTATTAGGAACCCACAGAAGCACCATTGATTACCATGTACAAGCAACTTAATATGCAGAAATTAACTAGAATGCACAAGTAACTAGAATTCAGAAATAACACAGAATATGAGAGACAATACCCAATTGTATTAATATTCTTCCAGAAAAGAATTACAACAGAGAGATGCCACACTCTTCCACCTTACAGGTTTGCCATAGCAAGTGTTCAGTAATTCACCTTTAAGAGCTCACTCTCTCTCTCTTACGGTCCCAACACACAACTCAAACACAGAGTTGGTGTTCACCTCCAACCAGTCAGTATCTCTATTGTCAGTACCCAAGTGCTCCATGCACTCCACAAGTCCTACACACACTCCAAGTACTCAACATACTCCAAGTAGATCTCCCATGAACTTGTAACAACTTACAACTCAAATGATCTTACTTTAGAAGGAACTACCTTGCCTTCCTCTTTGCTCTCCAACCGAGTACACACCGTACTCCAAGTAGATACCACCTGATCTTGCTCCCTATTGTGTTGTTGTCACCTTGATTCTGTTTCCACCTATAGATCAACCTAGTTCTGCACACCTGCAAACCTAGACCTTGCACACACATACACCTATAGATCAACAATCTTACTTACCATGTATATCTCCAAACGTGGCCTTATACACCTACTAACCAAGATCCTACATACATGAAGAATCCTTCTGATTCTCCAAACCAGCACCCACACTTGGCACTGTGGCACTAGGAGGAACACACCTTGCTCTCTTCACACACAAAAGGAGCTAATATTTGCTCTCTTACTCTCTAACACAAATTACAATATAGCCCATGAGTCTATTATATAGATCTCATGCAAACAATAATTAGACACCTAATTACAATAATTAGATCCACAGCTCAAGACTATAATTAGCCTTCTACATGCAAACAATTGGTTCATTAACTAACTGTTCATGCAACTAACAGTTCCAGAACCACACAAGTGACTGACATCGGTCCTTGTCTACCTGGAGGTGACCGACACTGGCTGATCCCTGACTGATGTCAGTTGTTCTTCTCACTATATATGACTGACATCGGCTGATCAGACCGATGTCAGTTTCTCTGCAACTTAGCAACCTCTCAACAACCTCCTCCATGTCTGCATTAGTGAAGCTTTTAGCTCCATAACCTAACAATCTCCCACTTGGAGATAAACAACTGCATTATACCTATACATGTACCCCATCTAATCTATTTCCTGGCTTGTATCCCTCTTCAAGCTCAACCTTGAAGACCAACCACCACAAAACCTATGGTGCACCTCCTATCATCCAAGTAACCTACCACATTCAAACCTACAAACCCATGTAGTGAAGTCCTGACCCTGCATAGCATATATACCTACTCCTAGTCCCTCTCAAATACCTAAGAACCCATTTCCCCAAATTGGCTCCTAACTCTTTGACAGTTCCCACTGCTGGGGAAAACTCAGGTCTATACCAGACCTCATGTGATTTCAGACACTAAATTGTCCAACCCTTGGTGTGCTCTAGTTTTGCATCTTACGTATTGAACCTCACCAACACCTGATTCACATTAGCTCCCATTGGAGACAAAATCACCCTATGATCTTCCATGTCTCTCATGCCAAAGAATTTTTTTGCTGTCAAATCCTTCATGGCAAACCACTGAACTAACCTTACCCTTAGCTCAGCAAAAAACTTGTATGTCTGAACCTGTAACTAGTATACCATCCACATACAGTAACAGTATAATGTTGCAATCATCATCCACCTGGTAAGACAAACACAATGGTTACACTGACATTGACTAAAGCCCTACTTTGTCATCCCCCTGTCAAAACCTGTACCACTGTCCTGCAACTTCCTCAAGACCATATGACCTGGCCTTTCATCTCACATATCCATTCTCTCTATTCTTTAACTAAGGTATCCATTCGTCTTAGTGTTTTCATACTAGCTAGCAACCCTACCAAATCTCCCATTTGGTTTTGCATCCTGATCATGCCATGCTCCTACTATTTCCTGGATCCTTCTTGCTCTATAGTGAGAAATGAGTATAAAGAAGAGGAACAATGAATTTGAGGCTTACTTACCACTTTTATTCCTCCATATGGGCATTTGAGACTCCTTGATAGCTTGTTGTCCACCCAAAATCTATCTCAGTGACCGTCTTCAGTCACCACATAGTATGCATCTGACTGACATTAGTTCCATGTGACTATCCAGGTCACCGACGTCAGTTATCCTGCCAATGTTGGTATCCTCCTACCCAACACCACTGACTCCTCTAGTCTACACATGACTAACATCGGCACCTGTCTGTTTAACTTCGGTTCCCCTTGACCAATGTCGGTAACTATGTTCACCTGTGAGTGATGACTTTTTACCTGCGAGCTCTCCATGGATGAAAACCCTATCCAAACCACCCTACTCAGAGATGTCCAACCCCATCCACTGATCTCTGTCTATCATCTCCTTCAGAAACACCAAGGCTTTCCAATTCTTAAGTCTATCAAACATATCTGTCTTCCACTTAAGAACATGCATCTCCTTCTTGCTCATGTGACCAAGCCTACAAAGCCACGTCTTCGCAACAAAAGAAGAATCAGTAATACAAGCAAGTAGATAAAGAGTACCTACTTTCTTACCACCTACTAATTCAAGTGCATCCACTATGAGAGTTTTTGTGCATCTCTCATCACCCAACTTTCCTAAAGCAATTAGTCGCATCTTTAAGACTGGGACCTACATGACCTTCTTCAACACCCATGTGTTGGCTGCCTGCAATTTTAGTAACACTTCCCCTTTGCCAATACATTGAAAAGGCTCACCAACCCCTCTATTTGGGGCTACATGGAAAGAGGCAATAGAATCTATAAGACAAGATTTTACTTTATCCAAGAAACACCCTAGAGTATCTTGTGCAACAACACTTGCAACATCTGCTTCTTCAGTTCCTTCATGCTAATCTGTAACCAACCAACAATCTTTCTTTACCTACTCTTTCTTTCCATAACACCATAATTGACCATTAGTGCCTTTGAATTCTTCCATTCTTAGTGTACTTTCTTCTACCATTGTTATACTCTCACTCAGTCAGAAACCCTTGAGAGTGACCTGTAATCAAACACAAAACCTACTCTCGGCAACCTTAGCTCTGATACCAACTATTAGGAACCCATGGAAACATCATTGATTACCATGTACAAGAAACTTAATATGTGGAAATTAACCAGAATGCATAAGTAACTAGAATTCAAAAATAACACAAAATATGAGAGACAATACCCAATTGTATTAATACTCTTCTAGAAAAGAATTACAATAAAGAGGCACCACACTCTTCCAACTTATAGGTTTGCCACACCAAGTGTTCAATAATTCACCTTCAAGAGCTCACTCTCTCTCTTGTGATCCCAACACACAACTCAAACACAGAGTTGGTGTTCACCTCCAACCAGTCAATATCTCTACTGCCAGTACCCAAGTGCTCCATGCACTCCACAAGTGCTCCACACACTCCAAGTACTCAACGTACTCCAAGTAGATCTCCCATGAACTTGCAAAAACTTGTAACTCAAATCATTTTACTTTGGAAGGAACTACCTTGCCTTCCTCTTTGCTCTCCAACTGAGTACACACCGTACTCCAAGTAGATCCCACCTGATCTTACTCCCTATTGTGTTATCACCTTGATTCTGCTGCCACCTATAGATCAACCTGGTTCTACACACCTACAAACCTAGACCTTGCACACACATACACCTACAGATCAATGATCTTACTTACCATGTAGATCTCCAAATGTGGCCTTGCACACCTGCTGACCAAGATCCTATATACATGAATAATCCTTCTAATTCTCCAAACCAGCACCCACACTTGGCACTGTGGCACTAGGAGAAACACACCTTGCTCTCTTCACACATAGAAGGAGCTAATATTTGCTCTCTTACTCTCTAGCACAAATTACAATACAACCCATGAGTCTATTATATAGATCTCATACAAATAATAATTAGACACCTAATTACAATAATTAGATCCATAGCTCAAGACTATAATTAGCCTTCTACATGCAAACAACTAGTTCATTAACTAATTGTTCATGCAACTGACAGTTCTAGAACTGCATAGGCAATCAACGTCAATCCCTATCTACCTAGAGGTGACCGACACCGGCCGATCCCTGATCAATGTCAGTTGCTCTTCTCACTGTATATGACCGATGTCAGTTGATCAAACTGACGTCAATTTCTCTGCAACTCAGCAACCTCTCAGCAACCTCCTCCATGTCTGCATCAGTGAACCTTTTAGCTCCACAACCTAACATGCTCCTCTAAAAACTAGATAATTACATCAGTCATGAAATTCTTGAATGATTGAGCCTCAACCCAATGATTGAAGTAGTCAATGGATGTTAGGATGAATTTGTGTTATAAATATGAATTCTCATTGATTATCCCCAAAAAATCTAGTCCCCACTTTGTAAATGATCAAACTTCAACTAATGGCAACAAAGGAATTGTTTGGGTAGATTCTTTATCCATGTTTCTTTGACATGTATGGTAGTTTTGAACATGTAAACTAGCATATTTAAAGAGATGAAGTCATTAATATCCTAATCTCAATATCTAGTGGGTTGTGGTATCACCCAAACCATGCCTACTCCCATACTTTCCATGAAAATCACTAATCATGCATGTTGCTTTATCTCTCTTAAGACACCTTAAATAAATGCCTTGATGGTTAATTTTAAATAAGCCACCAATTTCAACCATAAAGTGGTTTATCTTCAATCAAAATTCCATTATCTACATATAATTAAAATTATTATGGTATTCATTTTTAAGAAAATAATAAACTATGTCCTTATACCGATCATCATTGGTGATTTATTCAATTCTATATTACTAGAAAGTGATTTGTGGATCTAATTCTACCATAGTTTTGATAAGTCCTTATCCTCTCACAATAATCATTAACTAAAGTTCAAGTTTGAAATCTTTAAGGATAGTCATCCACTTTTCTCTTCACTCACCTAATTGATTCTACATTAACATGGCTTTGACTTCTAGATTAGTCATAACACAAATAATTTACTACTTAATATGTAATGACATAATTTATTTACAACCTTGATTATCATAAAGGTCTACTTATCCATAATAGTGTATCTCAATTCTACATTCCTCAAAGGGGATATCATAAATGAAATAGGTCATTCATCTCTATCTCCTTTTCTTTAATCCAAAATAATAGTGGTCTAATTCTCTAAAGTGAAGGAGTAAATATTAAAAGAATACATGTAATCAAGTTTGATTAACATTGGTGCTCAAACAATTACCTCTTTGATCTAGGTGAAATCTACCTATGCTTGACTTTTCCATTCTATTTTAGTGTCCTTATTGAGCATATTATTCAAAGGTCTAACTATCTCTAAAAATTTAGGGATGAACTTCGTCATGAAGTTAACCTTGACAAAAAATGATTTCAGTTCTTTCTTCATGTTTGAAAATGGGATTTTTGTAGTATCTTGCATTTACTCAATGTTTATTGATATGCCTCGATTAGAAATGATATGGCCCAATAGATTCCATTCATTGACCCTAAAAATACACTTCTTTAGGTTAAATGAGATATCATGGTCTCTACATATTTATAGTACTCTCCTCAAATCTCTAACATGATCAACTCTATGATTAGAAAAGATTGTCAAGTTATCCATGTCTATCACAATACATTTTAACATAATGTATTTAAAATATATGTATATGGCCCTTTAAAATGTAGTCCTAGAACTTATGATGCCAAAAGTCATTCTCTTATAATAAAAGGTTCCCCACTTGGTTGTGAATGTTATTTTGAGTTGGTCCTCATAGATGACTCATACCTGATTATAACCAAAGTATCAATAAAAGAAGCAAATAATTTGAGATCCATTCATAATTTTTAAGAGTTCATATAATGAATGTAAGGGGTAATATTAATTTTCAAATGAGTTATACAAATCTAAAAAATCAACACAAAGTCTAATCTCCCCATTCTTCTTCCTAACAAGTACCAAGTTTTCAACCCATGTAGAGTGCCTAACTGGAAATATAATTCTTACTACAATAAATTTTTGTAGTTATTTAAATATTAGTGGCTCAAGTAGTGGATTAACCATCCTTTGTCTCTTATTAAAGGTACTAACTCCTAGATCTAGTGGTATTGTGTGTGTTAAGATGGAGGTATTGAATACTTTCATATATTCATAGCTCCATGCAATCATGTCTCCAAAATATTTAAGGGATTGTGCCATTTATTTTTTATCTTATGGAGTATTAGATGTGCCTATAAACAAATTTTTAGGATCATTTGCATTTCCTATGTTGAAATTCTCATGTGACATGCCCATAGTATGGGTAGACTTATCCCTTTTATTTTGATAATCGACATCAAATATCCTCTCAAGTGATACCATCCATTTGGGTATAATGTTTGTCTTTAGATTCATGGTCCCTTCCTCATCTAGCTCAAATTATTATCAAACATAATCATCAAAAATTTCATTGGAAAAGACCTTTGTATTGGTGGTGAATTTCAATATGTGTTAATCATAATTAAATACTTGAAATATCATGATATTGTTAGGGACTAAGGGGGTAGAGACCATCTCTATTGATAAAATTATCATATTAAATTTAGTAACAAGTTTAAGAGTACTTTTAGTAGTATCTAGTCCATCTAATACATACTTATTTTGTTTGGGTAGAGTCTAACTGCCAAATTCATCAAAATCCTCTATTAGATTTCAGACCCAATTGTTGTATCTTGACAAGTGCTAATCATTTAATGAATACTAGCTCTTCACTTATTTAAACACTAATTCTGAGTCTCCTAGTATTTTAATGTTTTTCACCTTCTTTCCTAGGGAAAACTATATTCCATAGAATAACACCTCATACTTAACAACACTATTTTTACAAGAAAACTATAATTGATATGCAGCTAAATAAGACTTTCCTATGAGATTAATCAATTCAACTCCAGCAACACACATATTTTTAGACTTAAAACTATCTTAATTTAATGTCCATAGGTTAGATTTAGCTGCACATTTGTGGTCTTTATAAGGGGAATGTAGATGAAATGTTATGTTTTGGGCATACTCCATCTTCAATTGAGATTCCATTCTACTTACGGGTACGTAGGGATCCTTCAACTATATTTTATGTGTTATGGGTACGTATAGGGATATCCATATTTATCCTTTCCTCATTAGAAGAGCCTGAGATGAACTCTTCAATCTTCCTAAGATTTCCTTATTTCACATATTCATTTCCCATTTAGCTTGAGTTAAGTACTAAATTTAAAAAATATGATGTGGATAACTCTTTTGTGGGCTAAAAAATAATGGAGTTATCCATGGTGGTTGTTTCATATTGTGAAGAATATAAAAACTCTTCCTTCCTAGCTAAGTCATCAGATTTAAAAATCACACATGATATAGTTGCATCCTAAAATAAGACTTGTTGTTAATTTGGCCTATCAAGACCAAAGACTATGCCTTATAATCTAAAACTTTCCAAGATTATGTCAATAGCCTCTACAAGGTGGTCAAATAAGTGTATTTTAGTTAAAAAAGGTCAAGTCTTATTCATTTAATGATTAAATAGAAGTCAAAATGCCATTAAATTATCCAAAATTCCTTCAATTATATTCAAATACATTTAATTACATTAGTTCTAAAGTTTCATACTTTAAAAAGGTAGTTTCATGCATTTTAAAGCCTAAAAAGGCCCTTTTTGTAGCTCTCATGTGCTAGTTTCACATATTAAAAGATGTTAAAATCTTAATTATTTGTTATAACACGTCCAAGACTCATGTTAATCTTTCCATTCATTCAAATTGATGGTTTATAGCTTAAGTTTCAATAAAAGGCAAATAAAAGCTTATTTCATGCATAATTTCAAAGAGTAGTACAGACTTGTACATAATTATATACAACTAAGCTTTGAATCATGAGAAGGAGGGCATAATATAGGTCCCATAATAATTTCATGTAAAATTAATGCATTACAAGACCAAAATTGTGTTAGGAATCTAGGAAGCACAATTGATTACCATATACACGCAACTAAACATGGAATTAAACTAGAAGCAATAAGTAACTAGAAATCAGAAACAACATAGAATATGAGAGACAATACCCAATTGTATTAATACTCTTCCAAAAGGAAATACAAAAAGAATATGCCACAATATTATTTACACTCCTCTAGGGCTCCCACACCTCTAGGGCATAAATAGTAAATCTCATCAAGAGCTCACTCTCTCAATTATGGTCACAATAAACAACTCAAACACAGAGTTGTTGTTCACCTCCAACTAGTCAGTAATAATACTGTCAGTACCAAGCACTCAAAAGTACTTCAATTAGATCTCCTTAATCTTGTAACAACTTGCAAATCAACCTAATATTACTTACCATGTAGATCTTCTATCTGATCTTGCATAACCTGCAGATCAACCTGATCTTAAAATTGGAAGAAAAATCTTTCTTTTTCTTGCCTTACTTACAATACAGCCCATGAGTCTCTTAAATAGACCTCATGCAAACAATAATTAGAATTTCTTAATTATAATAATTAGACATGCAACTCAAGACTATAATTATCCTTTAACATGCAAACTAGTCGTTCAACAACTAACTATTCATGCAACAAACAGTTTTAGAATGCACAGGTGACCGACGCCAGTCCCTGTCTGCCTGGAGATGACCAACGTCAGTTGATACCTGACTAATGTCAATTGATCTACTCACTAGATATGACCAACATCGGTTAATCAGACTGACATCAGTTGCTCTACAACTCAACAACCTCCTCCATGTTTGCATTAGTGAAGCTTTTAGCTCCATAACCTAATAATCTCCCACTTGGAGATAAATAGCTACACTACACTTGTACCTATACACCATCTAATTTGTTTCCTGGCTTGTATTCCTCTTCAAGTTTAGTCTTGAAGACCAACCACCACACATCTTATGGTGCAACACCTATCAACCAAGTAACCTACCATATCCAATTCTACATATCCATGTAGAGAAGTGCTTGACCCTGCATCACATGTATACCTACTGCTAATCCCTCTCAGATACCTGAGAATCCACTGAACTGCTTCTCAATGCTTCTTTCCTGGATTGACCACAAACTCACTGATAACTCCCACTACTTGGAAAAACTCAAGTCTAGTACACATGTACTTAACCTCATCATCTGATTGGGGACCCTATTCTGTAAACTGTCCATCCATAGGTGCACTTGTCATTTCTACATCCTGCACTACCTTCACACAATCATCCTGAGACAACATCAACCTGTGATCTTCCTTATCTCTAGGAATACTCATGCCAAAGAATTTTGTTGCTCCCAAATTCTTCATGACATACCATTGAATTAACTTTACCTTTAGTTCAGCAACTCCCTGCATGTGTGACCCTACAACAAGCATACACAACACATATAGTAACAAGATAATGTAGCTAATATTATCCAACCTGGTAAAAAAAACACAATGGTTACCATGACATTGACTAAAGCCCTGCTTTGTCATCCACCTGTCAAACCTCCATTGTCTTGTAGCCCGCTCAAGACCATATACCTTGGCCTTCTATCTCATGTGTCCATTCTCTCTCTTCTTTAACCCAGCTAGCAACTCTACCAAACCTCCCATTTGGATCTCTCCCAAGGAATCAACTTCCTCATCCATGCCATGCTCCCATTGTTTCTTGGATTCTACCTGCTCTGCTTCTTTAAAACTTCTTGGTTCTTGACCATCAGTGAGCAACAAGTAGTGTAAAGAAGGAAAATAATGAATTTGAGGCTTACTTACCCTTTTAGTCCTCCATATGGGTGTTTGAGACTCATTGATAGCTTACTATCCACCCATAATCCATTTTAATAGTGACCAATGTTAGTCACTTCTCAGTCTACATTTGACTGACATCAGTTCCCTACAACTGACCTGACTACCGATGTCAGTTCCCTAACCGACGTTGGTCTTAACCTACCCGACACCACTGACTCTGGTCTGCACATGACCGACATCAGCACCTATCTTTTTGATGTTGGTTCCCCTTGACCGATGTTGGTACCTATGTTTGCCTATGAGTGATGACTTTTTACCCATGAGCTTACTTTGAATCATTCCCTTATTCAAACTACCCTGCTCAGAATTCTTCAGCCCCTGTGATTGATTTCTATCTATCATCTCCTCCTTGAACACCAACACTTTCTTATTCTTGTCAAAAACATTAGATTTCCTCTTTGTGTAATAGACCTGATCCTTTCTTGTAGCATGAGGTTCAATAAGCCTTACTTTCTTCTATTGCTTACAGAAATCTTGATCTGTGCTTCTCGGATCTGAACTCTTACCCTTTGACTCAAGAACATGCATCCCCTTCTTATTCATGTGACCAAGCCTATGAAGCCACATCTTTGAATCTATAGCTAAAGTAGATAAACCAAAAAGAGAATCAGTAATACAAGTAGACAGATAAATAGTACCTACTTTCTTACCTCTTGCTAAAACAAGTGCACCCTTGGTAACCTTCCAAGAGTCTGTTATGAGAGTTACTGTGCATCCCTCATCACCCAAACTTCCTACAAAAATCAAATTCTGCTTTAGGACTAGGATATGCATGACCTCCTTCAACACCCATGTGTTTCCTGTTTGCAATTTCAGCTTCACTTTCCCTTTGCCAACCATTTGACAAGGCTTACCATCCCCTAAATAAATTTCTCCAAAGTCTCCCTGGACATACTCATGAAAAAATTCCCTATTTGGGGATGCATGGAAAGAGGCACCAAAATCTAAAACCCAAGATTCTACTTTATCCAAGGAACATACCAGAGCATCTTGTGCAATAATACCTACATCACCTACTTTTTCAGTTCCTTCATGCTGATCTTTAACCAACCAACAATCTTTCTTTACATGCCCTTTCTTTCCACAATTCTCGCAGATTTTCCTGTCGGGCCTGGATCTAGATCTCCTACCTATCTTTGACCTTGATTTCCCTTGCTCGATCTTTTCTCTTTGCCTTCCCATACTTTCAACACTCAAAGCATTCCCTAATGATTCACCTGTGCTTTTCCTGTGAATTTCTTCATTTAAAATTACACTAACAACATCATCCACTTTCAAGATATTTGAAGCAGACACAGTATTACTAACTGCCATTACCAAAATATCCCAACTTTTAGGTAATGAGCATAAGATTAAGAGAGCCTTAATTTCATCATCAAAAACAATATTGACTAAAACTAACTAGTTTACCAAACCATGGAAATCACTAAGATGACTATGTAATGATCCACCTTCTTGCATTTGCAAATTAAATAATTACTTCATAAGAAATACCTTATTCAAAGCTGAGGGTTTTTCATATAAATTTGCCAAAGATTCCATCAACTCTAGCATTGTCTTAGCCTATGATAAGTTGGAAATCATAGATGATGCAAGACTCAACCTTATAGTTCCCAGAGCCTTCCGATCAAGAACATTCCATTCTTCATCTTTCATATCTAGGGGTTTGCATGCAACCCCAACCAACGGTAAGTATAGATCTTTCTGATACAGATAATCTTCTATCTGCATCCTCCATAATTTATAATTCATGCCATTAAATTTCTCCATTCTTAGCTTACTTTCTTTTGCCATTGCTATACTCCCACTCAATCAAAAACCCCTGAGAGTGACATGTAATCAAACACAAACACCTACTCCCTACAACCTTAGCTCTGATACCACTTGTTAGGAATCTAGGAAGCACAATTGATTACCATATACAAGCAACTAAACATGGAATTAAACTAGAAGCAATAAGTAACTAGAAATCAAAAACAACACAGAATATGAGAGACAATACCCAATTGTATTAATACTCTTCCAAAAGGAAATACAACAAAGAAGATGCCACAATCTTCTTTACACTCCTCTAGGGCTCCCACACCTCTAGGGCATAAACAGTAAATCTCTTCAAGAGCTCACTCTCTCAATTATGATCATAACAAACAACTCAAACACAGAGTTGTTGTTCACCTCCAACCAGTCAGTAACAATACTGCCAGTACCAAGCACTCAAAAGTACTTCAAGTAGATCTCCTTAATCTTGCAACAACCTGAAAATCAACCTAATATTACTTACCATGTAGATCTTCTACCTGATCTTGCACAACCTGCAGATCAACCTGATCTTACAATTGGAAGAAAACTCTTTCTTATCCTTGCCTTACTTACAATACAACCCATGAGTCTCTTAAATAGACCTCATGCAAACAATAATTAGACTTTCTTAATTACAATAATTAGACACGTAACCCAAGACTATAATTAACCTTTAACATGCAAACTAGCCATTCAACAACTAACTATTTGTGCAACAAATAGTTCTGGAATGCACAGGTGAATGACGTCAGTCCCTGTCTACCTGGAGATGACTGATGTCAGCCAATACCTGACCGATGTTAGTTGCTCTGCTCACTAGATATGACCGACATTGGTCGAACAAACTGACATTAGTTTCTCTACAACTCAGCAACCTCTTAGTAACCTCCTCCATGTTTGCATTAGTGAAGCTTTTAGCTCCACAACCTAACAAATTGGTCACTTCTAATCAAGTTGTTTGTTTCCACATAGTGAGAGCCTTCCAGGTTTTATGATTACACAGTTTGGAGAGACAAGGTATAGGTCTAAAAATTGTACCAAAGAAACTAGAATTAAAGATATTATTTTTGGAGAAAGTGGTTATTGAATTATTTCTCTCCCTCATAAATCATCCATTTTAAGTTAGGTTATAGGTTTCAAACCCTGCATCCATGAAAGCAACTATTTTTCTATAATTTCTCCTCAATAGGGCATCGTTTCAAGAAAATTCTAGTATTTAGATATTCTTGGGAACATATTATACCTTCTAATGACATTATCCAATTCCTTTTCACATTTTTGAGTTAAAAAAAAAAGGATATTTGAAAAGAGAAGTGTAAATCTATAGTCTAGATGCTTCTAAAGGAGATTGTATGGTTAGGAAAAGAGGAAACAACATCAAGATCTCATGAGAGTTTGTTTGAAGGGCCTCTATCATGTTCACATGTTCTCCAATAAATTTTATCAAGTTTTAATATCCAATAATACCATTCATATGCTCTCAAAACATCTCAAAAGGCATGTTTAGCAAAGATTAAGTTTTTTTAACACTTGTTAAGGTTTTTAGCATACTCCTAGGTTTCATGTTCACCTCCTTATCCTCCTTCAATGGCATCTAAACTGATATAGGTGGTGGATGGTATGTTTATGTTTGAATATAACCCTTCAAGTTGATCTTAACATGTTCCTCATTCCCTTTTTTCACCTCCATTACCATTGTCAAAACACTACCATTTTTACTGTGTAAGGCTTCCTTCCTCCCACCATTCATGTTTTCACACCATCTATTCACTCCCCCCTTTTTCCATCTCACTTTCATCTCATGAAGAACCATTAAGGGAGTTAAGGGCTGGTATAAGTATCATATGAATAAAAATATGATATGAAAACCTTGATAAGCATTCTAAACAGAGGTAAAAATAGTACATAGAGTAGTACACCACAGTCAAGATTCATGAAGGTATAATGAAAGTAAGGTTTAAAGAGGTGTTGTTCAATTATTGTGCCCAAACCATGTTATAAAGTTCCTATAATAATAAAAGTACAAGGTCAAATCATGTTTTTGAATCTTCTTAAGTGGTTAAATCACACTCTATCTATATAGATGGTACAACCTACAATCATCCACAATGATAGAAGACACAATAGAGTTTGTCATAGAATCAATACATAAGTGAAGGTTATTTATATGGTTATATATCTATATTATCATTCATTCAAGATATAATCCTAATGATTGAAATTTATACAATCAAGGAAGCCTCTTTGAGATACCTGCAAGCCTGGATATAGACACTCAGATAATAAAAGACATATGCTTACTCTTGATAGGTTCTTGGACTCTCTTAGGCTTATGAAGGAAAGTTATATCACTATCATGCATGACTCAAAATATGAAGTGTATGTCCTAATTAAATATCTAAAGGACAACAATTCTAAGTTTTTAAATAGATAAGGAAACACTAAAGAGACCTACATCCAGCCTTAATACCAAGGGTACAGTCATGTAGGTGAAGTAGTTGTTGAGAGGACATAAAGGGTTTAGAACATGCTCAAGGAGGTAATTTACGTTTCTCTAAGATAATTTTTTAAATAAATACCCTTTGAACCTATTTTCACCCTTTTCAATCTCCCCAAGCACCTCCAAATCTATCATAGTCTGTACAAAGGACATCACACTACTACAGCTAAGCATGGAAAGGGAAGGTCTATCTTCAAGATGATTCTATGATGGTATGATATGAGGTAATAAATGAAATATATTTTGACATCAAGATATTTCAATATTTAAGGAACCAAATTGAGCTATAGTCATACATACCTTAAAAACCCTCACCTACAAACACCATAAGGCTAGAAGCATCCTTTAATCTAACATACAGATTGAAATCCAATTATTCATAAGTAGTTTAAGAGTGATGGAATCAAGGGAGGTCAAATTATCAAGTAACATATCACTTTAAACACTTAAGGGTGTAACCAAGTCTTATTGAAACACTTACTACAACATTTAAAATCACTACTATAGTTAAAGGATTTCAAGCTATGGAAGAGTTTTCAAGGTTTAAGACTTTATAGGAGGTTTTTGTCATTATGAAGGTCAAATAATAAAGTGAATGGATTTTTATAATGTTGTCACTTGTTTACAAACTCTCTAAGTATCCTAAGGTCTATCATAGTCTATACTATTTCCACCTACAACAAAGTTTTCTTTGGATATGCAAAGCAAGGATCATGTTCATGTTTCAATATTGGATAATGATTTTATGGTTAAAGGGAATAAAATAAAGGAAAATAAGCTAGGAGATAAAGAGATGAAACCCTAATAAATTTTAGTTACAAGTCAATACCCTAATCTTCACCTACAACTGACTATTTAGGTATCTTAAGATAGTCAAAGGGAGTCTTAGCATGGTCATGACAAGAAAGATGACATGACTTAAATATAGATAAGATTGAATTAAAGAATTAATTTTATATCATGAACCCTTTTCAAATTTTATCCTTCACATAAGGTGTTAGCACTGCTACCATCCATATAAGATATTTTAATGCATACTTACACTCACCAAACATAGTTAGGTTTCCAAACATAAGGGAAAATAAGGCACAATAGTCAGGAAAGTTTCATGATCAAATAGTAAAGTTTCTTGTTCACATGAGGTTTCATGAAACAAATAATTTATAATGAGGTCAATATTGATGAAGGAAGTGCTCTAAGATAAATGGTAGGTCAACTATCAAATAGTACACCTACAACCTCAATAACATAGGCTTATCTTCAAGATCCATGCATGAGGGAAGAATTATTATTTTGATGAAGATTAATGAATTAATGATTAAAAAATACAATGATTATTATGATCATCAATATATAGGAAGGACTCTAAACAAGGATAGTATTATAGTCTTTTCACCTCAATTTGCACCTACAACCTCAAGTAGGCTTTCTTTTAAGTTCATCCAAGTTGTTGGGATAGTGCTCTATATAAGAAATATAAAATGTAATAAGATGTTTTTTAAACATGATAATGAGGGTGGTAGGATTAATTTTAATTACACTTAAAACACTCATGAAGCAAATTCAATATCAATTCCAAGTAACCATTTACAACCATATATGACATTTCCTGTTAAACGGTCATATGCCTCAAGGTTCAAACCTAAGATTAGTCAAGATAAGAGACCCATAATGAGTGTTTCAAAAAGTTTATGTGATAAAAATATATCCTTAAAACTTTGAACAAGCCACTAAAACACTACTAAGAGCATGGAATGAAGATACACAACCTGATGTATGGAGCATGATTGTGTGAAGGTTTAAAAGAATTGTGTGAGAGTTAATAATCCATCAAGAGAATGTGAGAGTAGTTTTTAGATGATATAAAGGTATCTAAATCACAAATAATTATAATATTCCTATAAAATACCTCCATATATTTAAATTTACACCTACAACAATGTATAACACAATCATATGAGGACTATTGGGGAAGTACAAAGTGACATGGAAGATTGAGGGTAACCATGAGGATTAAGGACTACAAAGAGGTTTTTTGTGACCAAATAAAATCTCATAAATATTTATTAGAACCCAAACACCATGGTAAAATACCAAAATATATTCATAATCAAACACATGATCCTATCTTGAGAGAAATGGAAAGTTTGGGGCACCTACACATAGAATTAAGACTTTAAAATTGGTGAAAATATTTATTATTACCATATAAAACTCATAAATATATTTTATAGACCTTTTTTGAAGTTTAATTTCCCATTATTTTGACATATTCATCAGCATGTTCATTCACGGTCACCATTGGAGCAATCATGCTTCTTGAGGAGTTTAAGATGTGTTATAAGGGTTATATCTTAATTATAATGTTTTAAAAGAATTTAAAAATGTTATTAAATCTTAATAACACATGAAATCATACATTTTTCATGGAAAACCAATCTCATAAATGATTTTTATGGGATATTTATAATATATATTCATGTAAATAATTTTGGGTTTGAAGGCTTGTACTTTATGAACTATCATTAGGAAGGTTTAGCTCCAAAACCCTCATAATGACTAGTTTTGAGAAAAGTTAGTTTTATTTCCATCAAAAACCCATGGTTCAACCTAAAACCTCTTCAAAAATGAATTAAAATCTAAGAGGGTCCCATAAATGATAATTTTTTGTATGAAATTGTAAGGATCATGGCAAAAATCAAGTTTTTAAGGGAAAAAAGCACAAAAAATTAGGTACAAGGTAGTTTAAATGAAATTAAATCCATGAAGGTTGAATATTGATAATTTTTAATCATCCTAAAATCATAATTTGGTCATAAATATACCTATAGGTTCCCCTAATCACTCATCCAAAATAGACACTCTATAGGAAAATGAGGCAAAATTGACCTAGTCAACCATGGTGACTGAGTTAGAAAAGTTTATTCATCAAGAGCACCTATCTCATGGTGTGGGGAGTTGTTACAGGTATAATACTCATTTTATTTTTAGGTTTCATGGTTTTTTTATAGGTACTGATGGATTTCAAATGTAATAAGTAGGCTACTAGGCCTAATTGGCCTAGTAGGCCTATTTGATCAAATAATAAAAGAGGAAATTGGCATTGAAATAATATCAAGGAGATCACATGGAGTTTCCACACCAATTAAATTTTATTCAAATTTATTTTCCATTCATAACTTATTCTATAAGTTCTAATTCATGTAAATAAGGGTTTAGTAGAGTTAACTTGTCTTAAGAACTAATCATCTCTAAGTTGACTTGTTGACTAGCATCATGCATCATTCATCATTCATGGTTTTCATGTAAGGGAATAATTTAACTCAACTTGAACTCACTTAAATTGGATAAATAAATCATTATATGGCATAGCTTTCATGAAATTTAATCTTTGACAACTAAAAAGGGACCCACAATCTTTCCAATGGCAAAAAGAGGAGTATGCAAGGCTTTTGACACCAAATATTTTTATTAAATACTATTGATATCAATTTGTAATTCAAGTTTGATTTGAAATTAAGTGGATTTGACATTATCTTCCATATTATATTCCAATCTCTTGGCTTGCTATTTTTTTCACACTTTTATGTATTTAGGCTTTCAAGCCAATTTTTAGGAGCCCTCTCTTGGGCATGATTTAACTCTATCAAGATTGAGCTTTGTAACATTTTGAGATAATAAAATTAATATTTTCATATTTACATATTCTATTATAGTGTGTTTATTTTAGTTTATTTGAAAATGTGGTAGTATTTTCTCCCTTATCAGGTCCTAATCTCACCTAGTTACTAGTATGCTAACTTATGAGGTCATGTTCAGTGTTTGATGTCATTTGAATGAGATAATAGTGGATATAATTGATTAGTTATTTTCATGAATAAATCATATTCCATCATTTCCCTCGTGCTTAAATCACCTGATGAAGCCTTTATATGAAATACTGATGCATATGAGTCATTTGGAGTTATAGATTTAGTTATTTACTTATCTTATCAGTATTTTAGAAGCTCAAATAGAGTGGATGAGCCAAAAATATATGTGTATCACCTTTATTATCTCAGATTTTCATTTTATTTGACCTTTTAACCCTTTTCATCATAAAAAATATAGTAGGTTTTAGTAGCAGTGAGTTTTTTGATACATCAAAAGAGCTAGCCTCATCAAAACTAGAGGCCTAGTCTGAGTTCAGGTGTCCCACACCTCAAATCATTCTAATGTTAGTATATTATCCTTTAAGAAATGTGTTATATATGTTTATAATAGTTATTACGTGCTTAGTGAGATACAGATTTAGCCATTAGGGTACAAATTTGTAGTATATTGGTCTTCAGAATAAGTTTCAAGTACTCTTATGATTCTTATCTTAGAGGTAAAATTCAATATTTGTTCATAATTTAGTTGATTTTAATTTTTATTCTAGGCTATGGTATCCTATAGAGAAGAATTCTATCTTTCATCTCCTTATCATCATTTCTAGTATGAACCTCATGATCCATACCAGCCATATGATGAGCCTCACCAACTAAATATTAAGCATTATCAATAGTATAATGACTCATACCATTCCTATAATAAATCTCATGAAAATTTTTATCTTCTTGGTCAGTGCTATCAAGTCTCAAAATAATCCATCTCAAGCTTCAAACAAATCCTAGTTGGCTATGAGAAATGTATGGTAAGCATAGACACTCAAAAGAGATATGGATAAGAGATTCCCAAGTATGAAATTTAGAACATGAGAGATAATTTGTTGAAAGTAAAAGATGTATGTGCATATTTAATAAGGAAATTCCATTAAAATTTTAGTGTTTATATTCTATACATAGGTGGTTTAATTATAATCATTGAAGAGAGGTTCATGGTTTATGAGAAACACTAGGGTCATCACAATCAACATCATGTTCCCATAGAGAATCCCTTGTATCTTCATGAGTGTCAAACCAATGTTTATCATAGCCCTTTTGAGTCAATCCAAAACTTACCTATATTTTTTACCTATAATTATATTCAAGAGAGGTTTTAGAAGGCTAAAGAAATATGTTTTTAAGATTCTAATTTTTAGGTTTCACAACAAATCATACAGGAGCCTTCATCTTCAATTTTTAAAGGATACATCTCTAATCAGTTGGTACATGATTTTGAGGCTAATTTAGTCAAGCAATTTAATCTTTAAAATCAACACCTTAAATATTCAATGGAATCTATAAAGGCAACATAGTAGCAAGTTCCTTGTTTCACACCCATGGCTAAAACAAGTGTAAAAGAAAAAATTTCTAAACCCAAGATCATGACTTGGAATTAGGTACAATAGTCTATGGATAAAGAATAATAATTATACATGAATCAATATACTAAATTCAAGAGTAAGCAAGAGATCATTCATCCTCCACTTCCCCCTCCTTAAAAACCCAAGTCTTTTACTTCATCGAAAGCTATTCAAGAAATAGTGCATTAGAGAGAAGAGTTGAAGGTGATCTAAGAGGAGCAACTCCATGAGTAAAATCAAGCATCTATGGTAACTTATTTGAAACTTTCTCATCTTATTGAATACATTTAGGGATCTACCATGCCAATTCTTGAGAAGGAGCCTCTCCATTTAAATCAATTAAAGAATTTGTAGTTGAGGTATATGAAGATGAAATAATATTGCATGAACATGAAGAGAACATCACTATTGGTAAAGTCTTCGTCAAGAAATAGCATGATCCAATCTCACAAAATGTAAAATAGGATTAATTCGAAGAGGAATCTGAGATAAAAGATGAGATTGAGGCTAAAATATAAGTATAAAAACAAGTCTAGGAAGAATATATTTTAGGTATTCAATAAGAGGTTATTCCTCAAGAGCCTTTTGATCACATAGCAGTTATTCTTCATTAATATGTTGCTTAATAACTTGTATAAGTTACCATTGATAGGTCTATCCTAACCAAAGAAGATGAGTATCAATGTAATAATAATGATTTTTTGCAGAAATATATGGATATTTGTAATGAATATTAGGCTCTTCAAGGTCTCACAATTCCTATTAAGGATGTTAAAGACCAATCAACTACTAAACCTATCTAATTTGGATCACAAGAAGATAAAATTCATGAATATGATAATAATGAAGAAGTTTTGGTTGAGATAGTACCTCAAACCATTACTCCTGAACATAAACCAAATGAAGAGATCTTATCATTCAACATGCCTAAAGAGATATAAGATGTCAATCATGATGATCTTGACAAGTCACTCATATGAAAAAGAGTGAAGGTATTATAGAAGACATATAAAATCATTGGTAACCCATTAGTGATTAAGAATTGGAATTATTATTAAAGGGTATAAGAATATGGGAAGAGGATGATTGGGTCTTGGATTCACATCTCCAATCCATACACCTGAGAATGGAAGTAGGAGGCCCAATTGCATCACCAAGAAGACATGAACAAAAAATTTATCCTATCTATAAGAAGACACTATCAAGAAATGGAAAACATGTTTCAAGGTTCTATGGCGGAAAAAATATATTTCCATTTGACCCTAAAGGAAATCTTTTCACTTCAGGTTAGTTGTTTTAGGTTTATCTTGTTTTAATAAGTGAATAGCACAAAAAGTAGTTACTTCCATAATGTTGTGTTTGTATTATTTTATATTTTACTTAGATTAATGTCCTTGATTCTTAGTTTAGTTTTTATTTCTCTTCATTCTTGTTGTCATAATCAAAGAGGTGTTACCAAAGTCCAAAAGTTTTTTTTCCAGTCAAGATAGTCATCAAGCAATGTTTTAGATTCCCATTGTCATGTGAAAACCAATAGGTTTTATTGACTATTAGGATAATAAACCCCTATGAGTCACCATAAATGTCTATAATTTATCATTTGAAGGACAATTACTAACCCCTATAAACTAAAACTTTCTAGGATTCTATCAATAGCCTCTCCAAGGTGGTTAAATAAGTGTATTTTAGTTTTAAAAGGTGAATTCATGGTCATTTAATGATTAAATATAAGTCAAAATGTCTTTAAATTATCCCAAAATTCCTTCAATTATATTCAAATACATGTACTTACTTTATGTCTAAATTTTCATACTTTAAAAGGGTGATTTCATGCAATTTTAAGCCTAAAAAGGCCCTTTTTAGAGCTCCCACATGCTAATTTCACCTATTAAAAGATGTTAAAACCTTATTTATTTTTTATAACATGTCCAAGACTCATATTAATCTTTCCATGAAATAAAATTGACATTTCATAGCTTGAGTTTCAATAAAAGGCAAAGAAAAGCTTATTTCATCCATATTTTCAAAGTGTAGTGTGGACTTTTATAGAATTACATATAGCTAAGGTCTGAATCAGGAGTAAGAGAGAATGAGAGGTCTCATCATAAATTCATGGAATTTTAATGTATTACATGCCCAAAATTGGTCACCTCCAATCAAGTTTCTTGTTTTCACATAGTGATAGCCTTGTAGGTTTGATGATGGTATGGTTTGGACAGAGAAGGTACAAGTTTTAAATTTTTACCAAAGAAACTAAACTCATAGATATTCCTACTAGATCAAGTGGTTCCAAAATTTCATATCTCTCCCTTTTTAATCATTCATTTGAACTTAGGGTATAAGTTTGCAGTATTGCATCTATGAAAACAATCAATTTTCTACAATTTCTCCTCAATAGGGGATCATTTCAAGAAAATTCTAGTATTTAGATATTCTTGGGAACATATTATACCTTCCATGACATTATATAATTCCTTTCACATGTGTGATTGTCAAAAAAAGGATCTTTTACAAGAGAAATCTAAATCTATAGTCTAGATTCTTCTAAAGGAGATTGTATGGTTAGGAAAAAAGGAAATAACATTAAGATCTCATGAGAGTTTGTTTGAAGGGCCTCTATCATGTTCACATGTTCTCTAATCAATTTTATCAAGGTTTCATATCCAAGAAGACCATTCATATGCTTTGAAAGAATCTCAAAAGGCATGTTTAACAAAGATTAAGGATTTTTAGCACTTGTTAAGGTTTATAGCATACTCTTAGGTTTCGTTTTCACCTCCTTATCCTCCTTCAATGGCCTCGAAACTGATATAGGTGGTGGATGTTATGTTTATGTTTGCATATAACCCTTCAAGTTGATATTAACATGTTCCTCATTCCCTTTTTCACCTCCATTTTGTTCATCTCCATTACCACTATCATAACACTACCATTATTATTGTGTAAGGTTTCCTTCCACCAACCATTCATGTTTTCACACCATACATCCACTCCCCCTCTTTCTATCTCCCTTTCATATCATGAATAACCATAAAGGGAGTTAAGGGCTGGTATAAGTATCATAGGAATAAAAATATGTTATGCAAACCTAGAGTAGTACACCACAGTCAAGATTGATGAAGGTAAAATTAAGGGCAAGTTTGAAGAGGTATTATTTAAGGACTATGCTCAAAAAATCTTATCAAGTTCCTACAAAAATAAAAATACAAGGCCAAATCATGTTGATAAATCTTTGTAAAAGGCTAAATCACACTTTATCCATACAAATGATACAACATATAGTCATCCACAATGATATAAGGCACAATAAAGTTTATCATAGCATAAATGCATAAGTGAAGGTTTTTTATATGGTTCTATATATATCTTGTCCTTAATTTTGGATATAAACCTACTAATAATATTTTATGTAATAAATAAAGCCTCTTTGATACACCTACAGGCTTGGATAAAGATAATCAACAATAGGCATATGCTTATTCTTGATAGGTTCTTGGACTTTCTTAGGCTTATGAAGGCAAGTTATATCACTATCATGCATGACTCAAAATATGAATTGGATGGACTAATGAGATATCTAATGACAAAAAATTTAAATTCTTAAATGGCTAAAGAAACACTAAAGAGACCTATAACTAGCCCTAAGGCCAAGGGTACAATCATGTAGATGAACTAGATCTTGAGAGGACATAAATGGTTTATAACATGATCAAGGATGTAATTAAGGTTTCTCTAAGATCATTTGTCAAATAAATAACCTTTAAACCTATTATCACCCTTATCAGGCTCCCCAAGTACTTCTCGGCCTTTTACAGTCAAAATAAAGGACATCACATTGCTAAAGCTACGCATGGAAAGGGAAGGTCTATCTTCAAAATGATTCTATGATGGTATGATATCAAGAAATAAATGCACTCAATTTTGGAATCAATATATTTCAATATTAAAGGCACCAAATTGATCTATATTCATACATACCTTGAAAACCCTCACCTACAACCATCAACAGGTTAAAGGCATCCTTTAATATAGCATATAGGTTGAAAACCAATGATGCATAAGGAGTTTAATGTTAAATCAATGTTCAAGGAGTGATAGACTCAAGGTATGTCAAAGGATAAAGTAAAATATCACTTCAAACACTTAAGGGTATATCCAAGGACTCTTGAAACACTAAACTACAACCTTCAAAATTACTGCTACAGTCAAAACATTTCAAGCTATGGAAGAGTTTTCAAGGTTTAAGACCTTCTAAGAGGTTTTTCTGACTATGAAGGTAAAATAATCAAGTGAATATATTTTTATTATGTTGTCACTTTTTTAAAAACTCTCTAATCATCCCAAAGTCTATCATAATCTGTACTATATCTACCTACAACATGGTTTTGTTTGGATATGCAAAGAAAGGATCATGTTCATGGTTCAAGACTGAATAATGATTTGATGGTTCAAAGAGACAATAAATAAGGAAAATAAGATAATATATAAAGAGATGAAACCCTAATCAAGTACAGTCATAATTCAATACCCTAGTCTTCACCTATAACTAACTATGTATGTAACTTAAGATAGTCAAAGGGAGTCTTAAGATGGTAATGACAAACAAAATGACATGACTTACATATTGATATAGTGGAATTCAATAATTCATTTTACATCATGAACCCTTTTCAAATTTTATCCTTCACATAAGGTGTTTGTACTGCTATAGTCTATGGGAGAGATTTTAATGCATACATATAGCCACCAAACACAGTTAAGTTTTCCAAGCATAATGGGAAAGAAAGCACAATAGTTAGGAAAGTTTCACGATCAAATAGTAAATTTTTTTATTCACATAAGGTTTCATGAGACAAATAATGTAGAATGAGGTCAAGATTGATGAAGGAAGTGCTCTAAGATAAATGACAATTAGGTCAACTATCAAATAGTACACCTACAACCTCATTAGCATATGCTTATATTCAAGATCTAAGCATGAAGGAAATTTTCTTATTTTGGTGAGGTTTCATGATAATTATTCAAAAAATAAAATTATTATTATGATCTTCAAGATCTAGGATGAAATCCAAACAAGGATAGTACTACAATGTTTTCACCTCAGTTTGCACCTACAACCTCAAGAAGCATGCTTTACTTTGAGTTCATTCAAGTTATTGGGATAATGGTATATATAGGAAATGTCTAATGAAACAATATTTTTTATAAAAATGATACTAAGGGTGTTTAAATTATTAATTTTAATTACACTTCAAACACTCATTAAGCACAGTCAATGTCAATTCTAAGCAACCATCTACATCTATATATGATATTTCCTATTAAATAGTCATACACCTCAAGGTTTAAACCTAAGATCAGTCAAGACAAGATACCCATGATGAGTTTTTGATCAAGTTTAGGTGATCAAAATATATCCTCAAAACTTTAAATAGACCACTAAGACACTACTAGGAACATGAAATGAAGATACACAACTTGTTGTCAACATGATTATGTGAAGACTCAAAAGCATTGATTGAGAGTCAATATACCATCAAGAGAATGTGAAAGTAATTTTCAGATGATATAAAATTATAAAAAAAAAACTAATAATGATAATATTCCTATCAAATACCTCCATTGCTTGAAAAGTACACATATAACAATGTATAACACAATCATATGAGGACTTTTGAGGAAGTATAAAGTGACATAAGTGACATAGAAGATTGAGGGTAACCATGAGGATTAAAAAGGAATAAAATTATTTTTATTGGGACATAATAAAATCTTATCAATTCTTATTATAACCCAAACACCATGTTGAAACACCAAAATACAATCACAGTCAAACACGACCCTGTCTTGAGAGAAATGGCAAGTTTGGGGCACCTAGACATTGAATTAAAACTTAAAAATTGGTTCACATATTTATTATGACCACATAAAACTCATAATTTAATTTTAATGGCATTTTTTCAAGTATAATTTCCCATATTTTGACATAATCATCAACATGTCCATTCACGGTCACCATTAGAGGAGGCAGGCTACTTGAGGAGTTTAAGGTGTGTTAGAAGGGTTATAGATTCATTGTAATGTTTTAAAAGAATTAATATTTGTAATTAAATCTTCATAACACCTTTTAAGACTGTGTACACTCCAATTTATATGTATACCATGGTCTTGAGGGCTAAAATAAGTAAATATGCCTATAACACCAAAAGGCAATGTCAAACCCTTTAAACAAGATGAAACTTTGAGAATTATATGAATATATATTTAATTCCCCATTATTATGTTTTCAAGTAGGTAAATGAAATGAAGGATTCATTTTTAGTCTAAAGAGTAAATTTGAATTCTACAAGCTAAGACACCCATTTGAGACACCTAATCAAGTGCTTGTATCTTTCACCACGTGAAGAGTTTAGCCAAAATAAATTATATTTATTTTATGAACCCTACTCAAATATAATTAATAAATAATTTAGTTTGGTTTATGGGTCGTAGTTTATGACCAATCTCTAAGAGCGTAAGCATGTCTAGAATGCTTTCAAATCATACAGGAAAATTTCTTCATGTGACTATATTTTCATACCTTTTACATGGAAACCTAATATTATCAATTATTTTGAGTGGGTATGTATACTATATATTCATGGAAATAATTTTAGGTTTGGAGGCTTGTTCTTTATTAATCATTGTTAAGAAGGTTCAACTCTAAAACCCTACCAAACCCTCATAATGACTAGTTTTGAGAAAAGCTAGTTTTTTTGCCATCAAAACCTCATGGATCAACATAAAAATATTAAAACATGAATTAAACTCTAAGAGGGTCCCAAAATTTATAAATTTTTGTACTAAATTATATGGATTAGGGTATAAATCAAGTTTTTGATGAAAAAAATCACAAAAGATGAGGTAAAATATAATTTACATGAAATGCAATCCATGTAGGTTGAACCTTGAGACCTTTTATTCTATTTAAAATAATAATTTTTTCATAAATATTCTTGGAATTACCCATAATAGCTCATCCAATATAGTGACTTTATAGGAAAATGAGGTAGAATTGATCTAATCAACCATGGTGATTGAGTTGCAAGAGTTTCTTCATCGATAACACCTATCTCATGGTGTGAGGATTTATTATAGGTATAATAATAATTTTATTTTTAGGTTTCATGGTTTTATTTTAGGTACTAATGGATTTCAAGTGTAATAAGTAGGCTATTAGGCCTAATTGGCCTAGTAGGCCTATTTGTCCAAATAATCAAAGAGGAAATTGGCATTAAATGAATATCAAGAGTTCACATGGATTTTACCTTCCACTTATCTTCTATTAAAATTTATTTTCCCTGCATAAATAATTCTATAAGCTATAATTCATGAAAATAAGGGCTTAGTGGAGTTAACTTGTCTTAAGAACCAATCATCTTTAAGTTGACTAGTTGACTAATATCTTGCATCTTTCATGGTTTTCATAGAAGGGAAGAATTTCACTAAACTTAAACTCACTTAAAGTGGATAAATCAATCATTATATGTAATATATTTCATGTAAAGGAAGCTTTGACAAATAAAAAGGGACCCACCACCTTTGCAATGCCAAATGGAGAGCATGCAAGGCTTTTAACACCAAAGAGTTTTATTAAAGACTATTGATATCAATTTGTAATTCAATTTTCAATTGAAATGAAGTGGATTTGACATTTTCTTCCATTTTGTATGCCAATATCTTGGATTGATATTTTTTTCACACTTCTATATATTCAGGATTTCAAGCTAATTTTTAAGAGCCCTCTCTTTAGCATGATTTAACTCTACCAAGATTGAGATTTGTAACCTTATGAGATAATAAAATGATTTTTTAATATTTACATAATATGTTATAGTGTGTTTATTTTATTTGATTAGAACATGTGGTAGTATTCTCTCCCTTGTCAAGTACTAATCTCACCTAGTTATTATTATGATAACTTATGCAGGTCATGTTCAATGTTTGATGTCATTTGATTGAGCTAAAAATGGATATAATTGACTTATTAGTGCCTTTATTTAGGACTATTCCATCATTTCCTTCATGCATAGATCACCTGATGAAACCTCTATATGAAATATTAATGCATAGGAGTCATTTAGAGTTATATATTCAATTATTTGCTTGTCTTATCAGTGTTTTAAAAGATCAAATAGAGTGGATGAGGTAGTAATAGAGGTTTATCACTATTAGTAGCCTACATTTCCCTTTCAATTATCCTTCTAACCATTTTCATTAAAAAAAGTATAGTAGGTTTTAGTAGTAGTGAGTAAAGTGATACATTAGAGGATCTAGCCTCATCAAAACTAGAGGTCTAGTCTGAGTTAGGGTGTCCCACACCTTAGATCATTCCAATGATAGTCTAGGTGTGAAGGATTTTTAGATAAATATATCAGACTTCAAGTAGGGTGATATTTGGGTTGCTAATAAGACCATGTTTGAAGCATAGTAAAAGTCCTCTTCATCTAACTAGTCTAAATCTTCCAATTTTGCATTTTATTGCATGTTGAGCATGTTAATACAGAGGATTTAATGAATCTCTTTTTCTTTGTCAAATTATTATACCCCCACTTCTGATTCCTCATAAAATACTTCATTTTTTTGGTTATACTCAGTAATCATATGTTTCATCTTCAGTTCTCACTTAATTTTGATTTTTTTAGGTAGACCACACGATGGTAACCACATGTGATAAAAATTGGTTTCCATATAATCATTTAATGTCCTCAACTAGTCTCTATTGAACAACATACTATAATTATTATAAATATCTACCACCTAGATATCAATGAATTGTTAAATCATTAGGTTTGAGGCCAATTACATGTGAATATGATTCAACTCCCCTACTATCTTCAACTTTATTTTATCCTCTTAAAATACCTTAAAATTATATTTTAGATGGGTAAGGCCCAACTATTATAAAGATAGAATATGTAATGGTGTTCTTGTAAGAATCTGAATCAACAAAATAATTGTGTAAGTTCTTGCCAAAGATTCTAGTTATTAGGAGAAAGGGTAGAGTTTCATGTTTTCCTTATACAAAGCAACATGTGCATCTAAAGTTTTCATAGATTATTTCTCCTTATTACTATAAAATTATTTCAAAAAAAACTCCCTCTAATTAGAAATTAGTAGTAATTCAAACATAGTAGTGTTAGATTTGGTTTTCTCCAAATCTTCCATAATGTCATAGCTAGGTTTGGCTTGTTCTTATTTTTTTCTAGGTGGACTATGTGTCACATAGTTATTTGTTTGATAAGATATGTTAGGTAATTTAGGTGGGGGAGGATTATTTTTTTATTTCCCATTATTTGGAGCATGAGTGTCACTCAAAGGAGTAGAGATGGTCAAAGGATTACTAATTTACTCCTAAGTTGATAATTGTTCCACCTTTAAAATTATCTGAAAGATTGTATCTCATCTAAATTATCTTTGAGTTCATTTCCATCCTAAAATTTAAATTCATAGGTCTTAAATACTAGAGTTATGCCTAGGTTTATTCCATCTTGGTTTAGATTATCACATGGATTAGGCACTATTTTCATGTTATCTGACTCCTTTTAGAAGACGTTTTAGGTAGTTATAAACTCAACATACTTGATTTCTACATGGTCAATTACATTATGCACTCTATACCAAATGTCTAAATCTAAGTCTATGAAATTCACCAAATAAGAAGCATTTTTGGTGTTTGTAATTCCACTATCAAGAGGATTTGGCATATTCCCATCATTAGGTTAGGTGATCCATTATTTATTAAGCCTTTGGTCATTGAAATTATTTAATGGGGGTGTTGTTTATGTTTTAATTTGAATTCTAAGGTCCTTAACTATGTAGGTTGATTACATCATTAGAAAAGATTGAACCATTTACCTTAGATTGCATATTTTGGGGTCTATGCCATCATTTGGTTAATTTATATTTTCTTATTATGGGTTTACCACATGTGTGTTAACATTTATAAATGTTAGGGTAGTAGGATATTCTAGATTAGGAGTATCATTTTCAACATCCTAATTGTTAAAGGAGGGTACTTCCAATGGATTTCTACTAAATTTGGTTTAGCTTCTAGTACTTGGTATGGGAATTATGTTATTATAATCAACTAGGATAATCTGACTATTAATAGTCTATAGGAAAGCATGGTTTGGAGGCATGTAGGACTGACCACCAGGAATGTGGTTCATTAGTGTTATATTATACACTAGATTCAAACTTGCATTTAAGGCTCCTAGGATGGGGTTCATTAATGTGGTGCCTTGGTTGAGAGCATGATTAATCATGGGGACTTGGTTATAAGCTCCTAGTTGTTTTAAATAAGTTAAATTACGTTTATTATATCTTTGATGTACTAACTAGTTTTATATGTTCATAGATTTGTTATAGGCCAATGATAGGGAGGTAATTATAATTAGGGTTATTATAAGGAACATTAATGTCAAAGGATCAAGAGCCCTCAAATAGGTCTGGGTGACTTAGGACCATGTACTAATATGTAAGGGTGTTTCAAATTTTGGTATAATTTTTATAACCAAGCATTGAGCATGCTCATGGGTTACTTTGGTTCTATCTTAGTAACTATAAAATGATTGTATAAAATAGTAGGGTTGATGGACAACAAAAATGGCTTACAAAGATAGATTTTAGACCATCCCAAGTGGTTATAGACCCATTTGATATTCCCAAGTACTATTCACAGCTATCCTAATATATAGATTAAGGAAACAACTTGTAGGCAATGTCCTCATATTGCACCTATGTTATGATAAGTGCATGCTTGAATGATTGTATACATTATTTAGTTATTTAAGGGCTTAAAATTATGAATTTAGGAAAAATCTTGTCTAGGTTCTTTGACAAGTCATGCAAAATCCTTGGAACATTCACAAGGCACACACCTTGGCCAAGCCATGCAATGGTATTGGCCATTGATATATGCTAGGGAAACATGAATGGGATAACTAAAGGAGTGCTTATAGATATAGGTGAATTATCTATTGATTATATTGGCTAAGCTTTCCTTTTATCTTTTTTATCTCTTAGTTATATATTATTTTTAAGATTTTAAATCTATAAATCAATCCCAACATACTTAGATCTTATATTTATCCTCTTGCTTTCCAAATTAAACTATGGTATAACTTAGTGTGAAAGTAAAGGTCCCTAGAAAGTGTTAGTTTGGGGTTTAGATGTGATTTAGTTTATGTTCATGGAGTGGGTTCCTTCTAGTGATAGAACATTTTAGTGGTATTTTTAACACAAAAGCAATTAGGCATGGATTTTTTAAGACTCTACCTCTCCTTAATGGTAGAATATCCCATAAATAAACTACTTACCCAATGTATAAATGTACCAGGTATTGGTATGTTAACATTTACTCAATAGGTTGATGTACAACCATTCCATGAAAGGGACCTTTATGAAAATTGGGTCTCTTTTATTATCTCTATCTATGACATTTAGAAAGAGGCAAAAAGTTCTTTAGAAAAATATTGTAGGGCTTAGCCTCAAATATAAATCATAGTTTCCTGAAATAAGCATAATAAGTAAATAAATTATTTACATGTAGATTTACCACATGCATATATTTGACAATGCTTAAATATTGACAAACATAATTAATTAGCCAAGATTATCATGCATATTTAGATTGATCTTAACCTAGATTAACTTATCATCATAAATAAAATTCAAAAGAGAATGGATAAAGAGATAAAAAGAGTCCTTATAATAAAGAGGTTATTTTAATGCCTAACTAAACACACCCACTAAAACAAATCCTTGATTGAGATATAATTAACACAAATTCAACCCAAGGATTCTGTGAGATTGTGGTAAGCTGACTAGATAAGAGGAAAAGACTATGGCCACCATATACATGTGCAAGAGATGGATTTAAACTCTTAACAGCCTTTCAAATATCAAGAATATATACATTTTGATTAATAGTGTTGGGTGATTATGGTCATTCAAGTGTAAGAAATCAATTATATTAAATTTAGAATAAAATAGGATAAATGTATATATTATCCTAAAAATTAGTAAAAATCATAAAAAAATAAAGTGTTTGAGTTTACAGTGTAGTTTTCAGTCCATGATGAGCTAGTGTAGGCTTATGAAAGATAATATATACATAAAGGACCTCAGTCCTAAGATTAAAAATTAAAATATTCCTCCAAGGAATCCCATGCCTTGACTTCTAAATCATTCCAAACTTGAATGCCCATGTCAAGGCCATACCTAGATTGGGATTTCAATTGTTTCTCAGAATAATACTGCCACTCCTTCCACTAACTCAATTGATAATGTCATAGACTAAGCATATATTCCAGCATGTGTGATATTACCCAAGCTCTAAAAACACTCCTCCTCACTCTTTTAGGTATGTTAATTCTATGAAAATGTTATAAATTCCAAATAGATCACTTATTGATATCCTACCAATTGCCTTTGGATTTGACCACTCACTATAATTTAGCACTTGTTTTCTCATTGGTTCAAATTTACCTTATTTCTCTTTACTAATGAGTAACCAATCATTTCATGCCTAAAATTTTCCTATATGAAAGTGCCAAGGATATCATAAACCTTATCAAATGTAAGCTACATAGAAACTATGCTAAATTACCCAATTTAGACTTATGATCATCTAAATACCAAGGGTATGAACGGGTTATATCAAAAGGATGATTTGTTGACCAAAATATGAAAAATAAATCACTCCAAGGATAATAATATAACAAAAAAATATATACTAACCAAACCCAACCTAATCAAAGATAATAGGGTCTCTATTTTCATACTAAAAATGGGGTGTGTTGTGCAAAGCAAAAATAACTCTCTCAACATCCATAATCACTCCCTCATCGACCCTTGTCATCCATAAACATACCTAATCACTCCATAATCCCTAATTAATCCCCCTTCATCTATAATAAGCCCTTATCAGCCCATCCTCATCCCTCATAATCCTTAATTACTCCTTCATTGACCTTCTCCATCCCTCATTATCCCTAATCACTCCCTCATTAACCCTCACCATCCCTCATCATATATAATAATTATTTCATCATCCCTTGTCATCCCTAATCAATATCCCCTCATCCCTCATAATACCTAATCATTATCTCCTTGTACTCATTGACCCTTAACATCCCTCATAGATAACAAGGTAAACATATAGTCATTTTTTAGGTTTTTTGGCCTTCTAGATTACGTGTTATCATTTTTAAGAGTCTTAGGTTAGTCAAAATTAAAGTTTACAAACCAATAACTCTGAATTCAAGCCAAAGTTGTGTTATCTAGGTAGAATAGGTCACATTGAATACATGCACAAATCAAATTACCATTTTTCATTAATTTCACTTCCCCATCATCCCTCCCTCATCCCTAACAATTTCTTCCCCATCCATTATCACCTCTAATCACTCTCTACTCATTCCTCATTGTCTCTAATCACTCCCTCATTGACCTTAATTAGCCTTAATTGACCCTATCCATCCCTAATAATCTCTAATCACTCCCTCATTGACCCTCACCATACCTCATCATCTCTAATCACTCCTTCCTCATCCATAATAATCCATAATTACTCCCTCCTCATCCTTAATCATCCTTAGTCACTCCTTTATTGACCCTCACCATTCCTCATCATCCCTGATCACTTATTCAACATCCCTAATCAATCCCTCATTGTCTCTCACCATCCCTCATCATACCTAATCACTCATTCATCATCATACATCATACTTAATCACTTCCCCTTCATCCATAATAATATTTAATATCTCACTCATCATCCTAATTAACCATTACCATCTCTCATCATCCCTAATCACTCCCTCTAATACCTTAATGGTGGGTGTAGTTGTTTTCTACTTGTGCTAAATTATCATGTGCTCCAATTCAAAATTTTACTCACTTAAATAAAGTCCAAGAAAACTCTTATTTATTTCATCTTATTTTACTCAAATAAGAAACTTAGATATATTATCTAATTGTCTAGTAGAATTCAAAAATATATACATATACATATATGTATATGTATATATTTTTGAATTCTACTAGAATATATGTATACATATATGTATGTGTGTGTATGTATTTATGTATGTATGTATATATGTATACATGTATATATATATATTTATACATACATACATACATACATATATGTGTGTGTGTATGTATATATATGTATATGTGTATGTCTATATATATATATATATATGTATATATATATATATGTATGTATATATATATATGTGTTTATATATGTATATGTATATATATATATATATGTATATATATATATATATATATGTATATATATATATATATATATGTATATATATATGTATGTATGTATGTATATGTATATATGTATGTGTGTATGTATGTATACATACATACATACATACATAGATATATTGTATTCAATGCCTTGGGGTAGAATAAATAAGAAGGAAAGTGATCAAAGGGTGAGATGAAATTATATTACTTACATATATATATTTGGATTTGGGCATCTAAGACACACTGTCATGTCATTTTCACTTGTTATTACTTCCCTTATAGTCTAAAAGTGACACAAAAATACCATATCCACTTGTGATTAAGTTAAATACAAATAATGGGCCCACCATACATATGTAACCCATACATAGTGAAGTCCATTCAATGATGTCAAGTAGTTGAAACCAAATTTTGTATTAATAGGATAGGAATTGACCATCACATCATGTTACCCACTCTTATATTTGATTATGTATCACATCAACATCATGAAATACGTATAAATATGACATCAATATATTTAATGATATGTATACATATTACAACATATGAATCATTCATAACATTTTAAGCATTATGCATAATGGGTCACTCACTTCAATACCATTATGGTGTGAGTATTAGATTTTTACTTTTGCTTGATTTTCCCTTAGTCACTCATTTATCTATATATGTTAGAGTTTCCCATCTCCTTTCAATATGTGTATTAGGTATTAAATCATGTATTTAGGTATGGTATACTCAAGATCAATATATGGTTAAAATATTCAATTGGGTGAGGCATACTCAAATAGGTAAAATAGGTAAGTAATAATCAATGGTATAAATCTATTACATATGTCACATGATTAAAAACTTTATTTCTTATTTTATCTATCATGAATAAAGATTCCTTTGATAACCAAGAATATATTATATAAAGGGAAATTAGGTAGGATAAGAACATGTACGTGTGTGTGTGTGTGTGTGTGTGTGTGTGTGTGTGTGTGTGTGTGTGTGTGTGTGTGTGTGTGTGTGTGTGTGTGTGTGTGTGTGTGTGTGTGTGTCTATACTTCCCTTACCTTATCAACTAGGGAATAGCTAAGTAGGTAGGGTAAGAATAAAGTTATATATTTGAAATCAAGATTCCCTTGAGATCTATGACTTACTCCCTTGATATTTATCAATAAGTCAATCTTCCATTGATATGATATATTTAGTGAAGCAAAGCTAGGTATCAAGCAGTAAAGCTTCCATTTCCTTACTCCTTGTCATATATGAAGTAGGTATGGAAAAGGGTGGTATTAAATTACATTTCTTACATACATAGATTCAGATTTGAGCATCTAAGAATCCTAATCCCATAGTTGAGAATTTAAATTTATATCTATATAAATAAGGATGATTAGATACTAGTTGATAATTCTAATCCCAACCCCATATTTGACTTCTCATTTTATCTATATGTCCATACTAGATTAGATTACCAAATAGATAGATATGTATTCACCAATCTAGTAGAGTGTGTTTCAATTCAATAGTTGATAGAATGTATTTCTAAACCCTACTTGATATATACTCAACCCAATCTATATTCAACTTGATATATGAAGTGAATGGAGGTGATATGACTTAATCTAGTATATCCAGGAGTAGACAATTAGAGTTTGTACATGTCCTAGTGGCCTTAAGGCCAAACTTGGGCCCTATCATACTTTAAGTATTCTCTGGTCCCCAATATGGTATATCAAAGGATAATGTAGGAATGAGGGCCCCACCATAAATATATTGGGGGCACCATTATAAATACCCTACCCTAATCTCAAACTTTCCCTACCTACTTCATATATTCCAAGGAGTAAGGTAATGGAATCTTGACTTTTTGATATCTATCTTTTCTTCACCTAATAGCATATCAAAGGAACATTTAATTTTGTATGGATATGAAGGTAAAAATTCAAAACTATCAAGTGATTTTTTTATTCATAGTTTATATCTTTAATTTTATTCTATATTAATCCATTTCTAAGCATTAAGTGTCCCATCCTTGATACACTAGATTAAGACATGTGCCCTTAATTCCCTTCATATATCAAGTTGGGTATAGATCGATTTGGTTATAGATTGAGTTGGCTTTAGAAACACACTCTATTGGATACTATATTGTAAATCCCTCTACTATATCAATGACCACAAATATGTATATTTAAATATATAAGTATGGTTTACTATGGACATACTCTCAATGATATATAGATAAAATGAGAATTTAACTATGGGGTTGGGATTTTAATTATCAACTAGTATTCACTCACCCCTATTTACATAGATATAAATTTTCATTATAATTTAAGACATGTGCCCTTAATTCCCTTCATATATCAAGTTGGGTATAGATTGGTTTGGTTATAGATTGAGTTGGGTTTAGAAACACACTCTATTGGATACTATATTGTAAATCCCTCTACTATATCAATGACCATATATATATAAGTATGGTTTATTATGGACATACTCTCAATGATATATAGATAAAATGAGAAGTCAACTATGGGGTTGGGATTTTAATTATCAACTGGTATTCACTCACCCCTATTTATATAGATATAAATTTTCATTATAATTTATGGGATTAGGATTATTATATTCCTAAATCCAAATATTTATATGTAATTAATACAATTTCATCCACCCTTTTCTTGATTTTTTACCTATTTATTCTAGTCTAAGGTTCTGGATACACACTCCCTCCATGGTCTAGGCATGGATTGCCATATACATATTTGAATACCACCATATAATCAGATGATATATTTGAGTTCATTATTTTATTGAAAGAAGATAATGAAATAAGATTTTCTTTGGGCCTTACTTTAGTGATTAAAATTTTTAATTAGAAACTAAGTGAATATGACACAAGTGGGAAGCTAATACACCCACCATCAAGGTATTGGATGGAGTGATTAAGGATGAAAAGGGATAAGGAAGGATTGGGTATAGATGATTGGGGACAATTAAGGAGTCATAGTCGATGATGAGTGATGGTGAGGTTTAATGAGGGAATGATTAGGGAGGATTATGAAGTGATGATGGAGGATGAGGGATGGTGAGGGTCAATGATGGAATGATTAAGAATGATTATGGATGGGGGTGATTAATGATGATGAGGGGTGATGAATTAATTATTAGGGATGGTGAGGGTAAATTAAGTAGTGATTAGGGATGATGAGGGAGTGACTAGAGGTGGTGAGGTATGGTAAGGGCTAATAAGGGAGTGATTAGGGAGGATAAGGGATGACGGAGTTGTTAGGGATGATAAGGGATGATGAAATAATGATTACAGATGATGAGGGATGGTGAAGATCAATAAGGGAGTTCTATGGACATGTATTGTAACGTATACATGTGCATATAAAAATTAAAATAAAAACTATCATAACTAGAAAAGGGAATGCATCTATAATATGAAATTAATAATGATCAAGGATTGATAAAAAAATTAATGAGCATATAAAATTTAAATAAAATAAACTTATATAAATATCTCCAAGAAGGACATGCAGAGCCTTTTTTTTACAATTATAAAAATAAGGACAATTAGAGATGACTTAATAATAATTGGTAGAGGGAGAATGGGTTTATAAACTCTATAAAAATACCCCATGACATTTCATTTTATATAACTTATATATGTTACATATTTACAAATGTATAATCATACCTCAAGATTAAGAATCAAACTAGGTTTTAAGAAATAAAAGATAGGTTTAGTTATTCATATTATTTTATGATTTTTATCATCTACCTCATGACAATCAATGTAATTATATGTTTTTTAATGTATGATAATATATGAAGACTCTATATTATATCAAGTGAGGTAATGATTGTATTTTATAAAATGTGTTAATTATATTTATGATTTGAATGTGTTTATTCTATGTTGATGGTGTGTTTTATAATATATAATTTATTATCAAAATTGAGTTATTGATGATCTCTTATTAGGCCTCAAGATATATCTTGAGTGTTTTAATCAGTGATAATTTGGCATAGGAGCATCTCTCTTTTTATGTGTAGTCAAATTTTTTACCTTTTTTTTTGCCAAGGTAACCAGGAACTTGTTCTACAAATAAAAATTATATGAAAATATACTTGGGGAATGACCACAATAGGTTGAAATATGAGTCATTATATACATAAAAAATAAATATTCAGACTTGGCTATGATATTAATGATAATCTAATCTATAGTTTAGTATCTTAACAAGAATGTAAAGTCTCAAAAATAGAATTAGGACCCAACTAGTATGGAGTATCAAAAAACATAACTTCCAATTATATTTAAAAAAAGAAAGAATAGTTGTAGCTAGGAATATACTCCAAAACCATCTATTCTACCTAGAATCATGAGTTTATAAAAAAAACATTTTATTTATTGGTCAAGGGATAAATACTTTTAGTATATTAGATAACATAGCATAATAATTGTGTAGGAGATTAGCAAGAGGTTAAATTACATAGGCCATTTGTAGACACCAAGTATAAATATTTACAATTATATCAAAACTAATAAGACCAAAAAATTTATAAAATATACATCTTACTAGAAATTTATCACCTTCTCAAGATCCTCTTTTACAAACACACCTTCTTCAGCATAACTAGCACCAAAATCATTACTTGAATAATGATCCACCTAATCCTCTTTTAAACAACATGATGGAGGATCCAAAATGAATTTTATAGGTATTTAAGCTCCCAATTACATAGAAAGAAAATATTTCCATTTATCTTCCTTCAATACATTTAAGGATCACATGGAAGTGATTATTAGTTTCTATCCCTAACGAGTACATAAGGGTTTATAAAATCATATGATATTCATGGAGGGAGAAAGTTTCTACAACATTAAATATAAATTTCACCACACTCAGTGATTGATCCATGTCAAAATATTGTGGTGGCCCATTGACTACTTTGGATACAACATAATCACCTTTAATATTTTTTAAATATCTTTGTATTAAACATTTTCCATATTTTTGGTAGAAAATAGCATCTTATTCAACCAAATTATCATTATAAAATTTTATATTTCTATGATGATACAAGTGGTAAAGCTATTAATTATCATCTCCCTTGTTTCCCACTAAAATTATGCCTTTACCTCTCCATATCTAATATTTGGAGTGGTAATTTCAAAATTAACCCCTTTTCCTTTCTCCATTAAGGGAAAATATAGATATTTAAGGCCTTCATAAAAATCCCAACAAGTATCCAAGTATCACTCACATTCAAACCACCCACAACAAAAATGACTAGCTACAAGGGTGAAAACCATAGTGATAATCAAACAACTCATGTGAGACAACTTACCGACAAGTGTTCCCCTATCCATGATTTCTAAGTCATTATAACAATAAATGGAGAGAAGAGAAGAGACATTAGGGGATAACACAATTAATATTTTATATTACCCAAAAAGGTGTCTTCAATAATTATTATTTATAGGTTTTTAAGAAAGGGTGGGTTCCATAATATAAATCTTACATTATTGACTTGTCTAAAGATAACACCCATGTTAGCATCCCAATATACAACTAAATTTCCTTCTCTCTAAGTATGAAATTATTTAATATACTTAAATAGAGGTCTTATATGAGAGATTTCATTTACAATTATTTGAGTTTTGTATACCTTTATTGCACATTTTATAATTACATTTATGATTATATATGAATCTCCCTCCACTAAAAGATTATTCCATACATATGAAAGGGTTATTTTGATACCTTTCAAGATTGATCTTGATTATACCACATTATTCAACTCAATTCCAATGTCTTGATAAAATATAAGAAGTGGCTAATTCAAATGATCTCTAAAAACCTCTCCACTTCCTATCAGACCAGGATTGACTTTCAATTTTCCATCAAAATTGACTTTAATACTTCCCAAATCAGAGGCATGCCATTTGATATTTATGGATTTATTCACATTCCCATCACTCTCAATCCCATTATTAGGTGATCAATTTTTAAACCATTTCATAATGAAACCATCTTCTAGTTGGGAAATACACATTCCATTAAATCCTCATGTTAGATAAATTTCCAAATTTGATTTTTCAATATTTTCCCAAAGCCATAATTATGTATGTACAATATTGAGAATATTATTATATGTCTCTTTATCTAAATGTTCTAATGAATTATTTATGGGCCCAATGTCCATATTAATTTTAAACATGGTGAAGAGAGCTTCAATTTACATTAAGAGATTAAATGCTTGATCAATTTTATGTAGGCACTTTAAATTTAAAAATTAGTAATAAAAAATCCCCAAACTTTCCATGAGAAATAATATTTTACAAGTATATGCTCACATGATTCTATAACATTTAGATAGAGAGTGCATATAGATGTTCTAATGAATCCTCTCTATCTAATTTGGTCAAAGTTTAGAGTTTGACTCTAGATAGATATCCAAAGTAATAAATTTGACTAATTAATATCTTTTTATTTATAAAAAACTTACTATGAATTTTTTGAGAACCATTCCTTCTATTTTAAAAAATATTTGGTAGGTTGAATTGAGAGACACATCCCCTAAATAGAAACCTTCCCAAATCAACATGTATTCTGAGAGGTGCCTTGGAATTAATTAATTCTTCAATTCCTTGATCAAATTTTTATCTCCTTATTGGAATATATCTTCTAGCCAGTCAAACTTCTTCCAAACTCTACCCATATGAATGTCCTCCCAATAGTCTACCAACTCAGAGTCCAAGCAGTTTTAGAAAAGTTCATTAAAGGTATTAAATCATTAAAATCCAAAATATCTTGGTATCTTAACCAATCATCTCACCAAAATGGGATATCAACTCCATTTCTAATTTTCCAGCCAATTAAATGTAGAATAAATTTTCTATAAGACTTGGTGAAATTCTAGATGGTCAAATCCTATTGAAGCTACAATTGTGTTAAAAGTTTAAGTATATTTTGAGAATATAAGTATTTATGTTGTAATACATTTCTCCATAGTTTTTATTTACTGGTATATAATATCTAAAAAAAATATATCCTAAATATTTGATCATTTTATCCATCCATTTTATTCCAAGACCTCTACATTCCTTAGGAGTACAAAAAATTTCCCAAAAAAAAACTAAACTTCTCCTTTATGACACTCCATAATAATTCTCATTATATCTTCATAATCCCATTATTAATTTTCCTAAGTACATTTAATACCAACATGATACACATAAGAATAACTTGAAAGGTATATTGGATGAGCTGAGTATATCCAACCATCAAGACTCATTTTCCTTTCTAGGGAACTAGTTCTTTTTCAATCATGTCAACCATGGGTTATCAATATTCCAAGGAAAATATTTCAAAAAACATGGGAATCCTAGGTAATTTATTGGGATATTAACTTCTCAAAAATTAAAACTTACTTAACTCACTTCTTCAAATATTGATTCACATTTAGGAATAAAATATGGGATTTTTTTAACCAAACTTCTAACCACTATAATTGAAGTATATTTTATATATCCCTTGTCTCTCTTTCAAATGGCTCACCAAGTAGAAAGGTGTCGTCGACAAATTGAATGTGAAAAATAATGTAAATATTTTTACTAATGAAAAGGCCCTTAATCTTTCCATATTTAATCATTCCCTTCATTTTTTTGCACAAATATTCTACCAAAATAATAAAGAGGTAGGGAGAAATGGGGTCCCTTTGGTCTAGTCCTCTATAATAATTTAAATAGATAACTAATTCAGTATATACCAAAAACAAAAAATATGTCAAGGAAATATAATTTCTCACCTAGGATCTCCACTACTACTAATAGCCAAACTTATCTAACATCCTATGTAGAAAGTCCCAATTTACTCTATAATATGATTTAATCATATCCAATTTAATATACATGGTAGGTCTTTTAGATTGATTAATGTAATGAAATTTCATGTGTACCACAATTCTATCCAAAATTTGTCTACCAATCACAAAACCACCTTGTTATTTCAAGATGATATCCATTAAATAAACTTTTATCCAATTATCCATTACCTTCACTATAATTTATACGAGTTAAAAAGAGAATGGAGTGAAAAGTATCAAAATATGAACAATATTATTTGTTTAGATGATAGAAAGGAAAGTATTGTTTGATTATTTGAAGATATTTTTCATGTACCTTCAACCCTCAATATCATCCCAAACATCATATCCTAGAATATCCCAAAAATGTTGGAAAAAAATATCTTGTTAACCATCTCAAACAAAATATTTTTTATGTCCCAAAGTAAAACCCACACTCATTACTTATTCAAGATTTATAGGTCTAATAAAAATTGATTCATGATTTAAAATATTAGAGCTATAGTAATGTAATGAAACCATTGTTGGGCCTTCAATCTATCCCCATCTTCCTTTTATTTTAATTTTTTATTAATTAAATATTCTTGTTTGATCTCTTTGATATATTCTACCTCAACACCTTTAGGAGTGATGATCTTATCAATCTTGTTCATGTGCATGTGAGTGATTATGGATAGATGGAATAAATTTTTATTTAAACCACCCTCTTTAAGCTAAACTATTCTATATTTTTATTTCCAAAAACTTTATTCTTGATGAAATATATTATGTTGTTCCATAATAAGGCATTTTTTCATATATGTTCTCCTCGGTCTAGTCACCCATTTCCAAAGAACCTCATAACTCTCTCAATTATTTTTCCACTCTGGATTTATTTTCAAAGATATTTATAGATTTATTATTATTAAATGTTCTAATATATTATTTATCCTCTTTTATCATTTGAGACACAATATAACAACCACATGAATTTAAATTTAAAGGGGATGCCTCTAAGGTTTTATTTTTATACCATTTTTATCACAACTAGCTAGTGATCAGAGACCATGAAGTGAATTACTTTGGACATGAAATTATAATTTTTTAGGAAATTCATTTTTAACCATAAATTTTTATAAATTTCATAGAATAATTTCTCACCTTATATTTTGTTACTTTATGTAAAACCTAGCCCATAAGTTTCAAATTTTGATAGACCTACTTTTAGGAGAAAGGTGTTGAAGTCATTCATTAATTGAGATATCCTATTAGATACACCCTTTTTTTATAAATTATAAGAATTGAATTAAAATCATGTCCTATAATTTATTTGACTAAATTTTACCCTATATTTAATAAAATAAGTGTCCCACAACAATGTTTTGGTAGAAACCTTTATTGGCACATAGACATTGGATAGAAGTAAATGATTCTTATTAGAAATTTCCTTAACCATCTCATTTATAACTTGGATATTAGAAAAAAATATTACAATGACATAACTTTAGATTCCAAAGGATAGTTATACCTCAAGCTAAAATAAATACTTCTTCAATAATCCACTCAAAAAATTTCTAAAATTATTTGTCCATAATCTCCAATTGGCTACTCCCAATTTCAATCTCTTATGGAAGGATACTATTTGGTTTTTATTACTTAATTAACCAGTTGACCAAGCTTCACTTTTTAGAGTCATGAAGACCTCTGACATTCCAACTTATATTTTCCATATCTATTAGTTATAGGATTTTCCATAATCACCCATCTACATCTGAATGAGATTTTTTAGCTCTCCTACTTTAAGTTAGCTTGAATATCAAATTGAATTATATGTATGTATATATATATATATGTGGGTTCTTATAGGGATAGTAGAGGGTTAAAATATGGAATCTAAAAAATTAAATAAGGCATTCATAAAGACTATTTAATTTTTTAGATTCCATATTTTAACCCTCTACTATCCCTATAAGAACCCACATATATATATATATATATATATATATATATATATATATATATATATATATATATATATATATATATATATATATATATATATATATATATATATGTGGATTCTTATAGGGATAGTAGAGGGTTAAAATATGGAATCTAAAAAATTAAATAGTCTTTATGAATGCCTAACAACAAATTATGTTTCTTCCATTTTTGAAGACACATATATGGACTCCAGAAGGCTATTTTTAGTATCTTATAAATTAAAATTAGTAATATCCTTTAGATACATGTATATGGGAATAAGCATTCTACTCTTATTATGAGATAAAGAAGGCTCCCTATTAGTCTCCTGGATAACCAAAGGAGGATGGTTATTATCCTTATTATTTTAAACTAACATTTTATCTTTAAGAGATATTTATTTTTCCATTGAATATTTTATTAAAAAAAAGGTTTGGGACACTCCAAAGAGTTTGAAGGATTGATGGAGGCTTGTAACATAGAGTTAGTAGATTTTAATATAGATTTTATCTTATTTAAAATAATTGATCTTTCTTTCCCATCCTCTTGGGGTTTAAATTAGATAATAAACTTACCAAGTTGAAATAGTTGAGTTTAAATTAAACCACTCCTACCTATCCAAATAGGTCTCTTTATTCCTCCACAAAGAGTTTCCTAAATTTTAACCATATTTAAAAATCACATTCAATACCCCATTATTTATTACATTTATTACAATATTCCTATTGAAATTTTTGTCCTTGATAAATATCAATTCAAATAATCTATTTTTAGTATGACTAATTTTACTACAATAAAATAATGTAAAAGGTAAGAATTCATAGTCCAGGTCATACATACAATATCAAACTAAAGAAGTAAACCTTAGGGCATGGGGAATTGGGATGAAAATATCAATCATAATGCACATTTGAGAAAAAGAGAATATTAATTATATAAAAATAGATTTTTATAGACACATAGACTACCCAATTTTATCAACACATTATTTTAAAATATCCTCACCCTAGTACTTATTAGGAATTTTATACAACCTTGCCCAAACCATAAATTTGTGAATTAATTATTATGAAATATTTAAATTTGGAGTCCAAATGCAAGTGTATAAACCTAAATTTTAGAGTAACCAAGGACCTCCATAAATTAATACATCCCTATCAACTAAAGAGTGAAAGTTAACCTATAAATACCCTTACATGATAATTTTGATGTCTAGTCTAAGGCAAAAAATCTATTTCAACCCCATCCATTTTTTTTAAAGTATACAAACTTAGACATGACCCAATAAATCTAAAAATTAAATCTCTCTCCAAAAAAACTTATTGCATTCATAAATAACTCAATCATAAATATGTGATACGGGAATGTTATCCAAAACGTGAATTGTTAGCCCATAATCCAGAGTAATCCAAAGCCTAGAAAGATTGATTTTTATTAATATTATCCCTTCTTCAAGGAGAGGAGTCTCCACTTTAGGGTTTATAAATATTAGATAATTAGGCCCTCCAATATCATCATATTCCATAATATGATTAATTTCTATAATTAAGTGTAATTTCTCCCAAGACAATCTTTATAAGTCTTTTGATTCAAATTGAATATTGAAATTTGATTAAATTTTCTCAATTATGGAAACAATCCATTCATGTTTTGTATTATATACCTTCTCTTAATTTGAACCACCATTGTATAAAATTAGGATCTCTTGGTGAGCAATCATTCTCCTCTTATCATTGATGTTATCCTTTCCTTGGTTTGTGGTAAAACCTTGTTTATTTGATCTTCCCATTTTACCACAACTTCATATTTATGTTCCTTTTCCTTGACAACCCAAATATACTTAATTTTATCATAAATTCAAAGATCATCGACCCTTACTAGTCTCTACATTAATTTACACTTTGATTTCCATTCCCTAATGCATGCAATCTATTAACCATTAGTCACATCTTATGTAGTCAAGTTTTAATAAGACAATAAAGTTGATTAATAAATGCAAAACATTTATTTTTAATTTTTGGGACCTTATTTTAATATATTATGAATACAAAACTAGTATATGGTAGATTTCATAACAATAGAATGTGTGGAAATTTAATTTAATTGAAATCTCTATAATTTTAAAAATAAAAACATGGGCATGAGGGTTTAAATCCTAATAAATGTTTGTAGAAGGAGATTTGCAATGACTTATAAGAAATATTATTTATGGAGTTTCAAAATAACATCCTTTCTTGGTTATTTTTATATGTTTTATACCATGGTCTAAAATTTATAAATTAATATATATGAATAGAATATTCAGTTGAAAGGTTGAATTTTTTTTATGAAGAATGGACTCGTATAATTGATGTGATATACAAATTGGGGATCTCTCCAAAAAAAACTCATTACATTCATAAATAACTCGATCATAAATATGTAATATGGGGATGTTATCCAAAACATGAACTATTAGTTGATCATCCATGGTAACCCAAAGCCCATAAAGATTGAGTTTTTCTAATATTATCGCTTCTTCAAGGAGAGGAGTCTCCACCTTAGGGTTTGTAAAGAGGAGCCAATTAGGCCCACCAATAGAATCATATTTCATAATATTATTATTTGTTATAATTAAGTTTAATTATTACCAAGAGATTATTTCTAAGGCTTTTATTTCAAATTGAATGTTGATATTTGATTAGATTTTATTGATTAGGTAAATGATCCATTTAGTTTTTGGATTGTAAACCTTCTCTTCATTTGACCCACCATTTCATAAAATTATGATATTTTGGTGAGGAATCATTCTCCTCTCATCATTGATGTTATCATTTCATTGGTTTGTGATAAAATCTTTCTTAATTAATATTCTCACTTTACCACCACTTCATGTTTCTATGACTTTGACTTTACAACCCAAAGATACTTCATTTGATTTTAAAATTAAATCTCATCAATCCTTACTAGTCTCCAAATTTATTTCCACTTTGATTTCTATTCCTCAATGTGTACAATATATTAAACATTAGTCACATCATGTGTATTTAATTCTTAATAAGATAACAAAGTCTATTAATAAATGCAAAACAAATAAACCTAGAGATGATATCCTAGTGGTGAGTGAGTTGAGTGTTAGAAGTGGGAGGTCTCAAGGTCTATTCCCTATGATGACCACTCTTTAGAGTTATTCCCACATTAAATTATGGTAAGTTATTAATGAAAATTATTCAAAATGAAATGGGATACTAACTTAGTGTTCAATACGATGGGGTCAACATGTGTCTTGAAACATGTGCTCAATGTGATGAGGCAATTCCATAGTTCATGGCTAGTGATACTATTCACCATTTATTTGGGCATTATAGTTACAAAAATGCCTATAGTTTTGGGTTTGTCTAAAAAATATTGTTACTTAACATTTTAAGGTGTTAAAATGTTTAGCTAATGGTTATTAGAGTGATGGCATGAGAAATGGATTTGATTCAGGGTCTTGAGTGGGGTAGTAGAGGCATAAATGGAAAAACCTTAGAAATTGGGGGTGGATTCAAAGGTAGGATAGGTTAGGCATGATAGGTGGAAGATGAAATTTGTCAAACTCAAGAGCTATTAGGCTTTGATTTTATTTTTCTAATTCTGATAGAGAAGCAAGATATATGTATCAAGGATGGATTTATTTAAAACCTTTCCATTGAAAAGGAATATTTAGTAGTAGGCAAGTGAGTGGTAATGGGAGAAAATGCCCTTCTAATTAGAGGCATCATTTATGGATTGGTAGATGACTTGTTGGTCCTTCCTCAGCATTTAGAGGATCAGCCTGAGGTGATTTTTGTTGATGGAGTGTGTACTAAAAAATCAATGGAATTGGTATAGAATTCAAAGACTTTTTTCATTAATCTACATAAGATCTCCAAAAATTCCCTAATTTGTAAATGTGCCAGTAAATGGCCAACTTTGGGAGAAGTGGAAGAATGGGTTTCTTTAAATTATGGAAAGGAGGTGAAGACATTTTTTCTTCCAAAGGGTTTCTTTATTACTATCTTCACCTGAGGTGTAGCTCATGGTCTAGTCTTACTTAAGCCCTTTTATTCTTTAAGGGTAGCAGGTATATGGATTCAAAAATAGATCCCTAATTTGACCCCTTGGTCATCAAACAAGTTTTTTTTGTTTAGATTCATTTTTGGCCTTCCCATTGAATACTGGGGTTCAGACTATCTGAAAGCTCTAGTAAATTTTCTAGTCTTTTTTATTAAGTTTATTATGCCAAAGATAGGTTTTTTATAGATTTGGATAAGGATATTCTAGAAAAAAAATGATCAAATCTTAGGTCAAGGTCTAGAGTTAGTGAGTGGATATCAAAAAAAATGCTTTTCATTTCTTCAGGTGTCATCATCTTGGTCACACCCAAAAATCTTTCTCTTTTAAAAAATAATCTCCACCTCATGCCCATTTAGTCATTAAAATAGTATGGTAGAAAAAAATGGGGTATAAAAACAATATCAAGGAAGAAATGGAAAAAAAATCTTCTTAGGTAGAGGTGGAAAAAGGCCTTAAAGTGGATCCTTCTAAAAATTTGGTAGGGAATATGAAAGTAGTTTTGGTCTCTCTTGATTTTTCTAATAAACTTATTAATAATGACATTAATAAGAATATTGGAAAGACCTAGGTTTTGCTTGAAAAACATGATAATGGTAGTGTTTTATCTCTATCTTATTTATTTCAAGGTTATGAATATATATAAAATGAATCAAAATTGATCAAATCTTTGTTATAGTCTAACTAGGATATGTTGGGGTTCTATAGGATGAATGGTTGGTTGAGCCATTTTAGGGATTGAAAGAAGTAAAGGGATATACATTGGATGAAGAGGAGGAATATAATTTAGAAGATGAATTGAATTCATAGGAAGTGTTTTCCATTTCTCAAGTTTAATGCTCCTTATCTCATCTGAAATAGGGTCCAAAAAAAGAAGGGGTAGGAAATCAATCAAATACAAGATGGAAGGAGAGATTTTAGAAGGCAAAAAGGATACTATTTTACATTTTGTCCATTTATTAAAGTGGGAGGTGGAATTTTTGGAGATTTTTTAGTGATTTCATAGAGGTTTCCAGGTGAGTAGATAAATTGTATTGATATTCTAAGTGTTGATGATAAAGTGTGCAATGTACTTGTCCTAGTATGCTTAAAGTAGGCTTGGTTGATCTTCAATTTTAACATAATTAAGCATGGGTATAAAGTATTCAACATGTTTGATGGGTCATATCAAAGGTCAAAGATGATTGGAGAGTTTGTGTAAGTTCATGGTATTCATTTGGTTCTTCATTATGTTCATCTTGGCATAGTTGGTTTTGTGACAAAAAAATTTGAGTAGGAAGTTTGATCACATCACCATTGTCACTTATCAATGATTCAAGGGGAGTTGGTAATATGGGTGTGATCACATTAGTCCCAATTTTTTATGGTCCAAGTTTTAGTAATATAAAACTATGCAAAGTTGGCTTCCCAGGTAGTTTTTAATGTTTTCACACAACCAAATTTGCAAAGGAGATCTAATAGTGCACATTTAATTGAATCACATATGTATGGCACAAAATTAATCTAATATTAATGTATAAGTTTAATTAAGGTCAAGTAATCATTTTTATAGTGTTATATTTCACACACATGAAGGTTCCAGTAGTAGCTTGATATATGGATGGATTCCCCTATGAAATAAGATCATATGGTTTAAATTTTAGGACATGTGACTGAGCACATAAAAAGATATTAAGGTTCAAATTTATCCTTCTTAGTAGATTGTAGAGGTTCCCATAATTATACAAATTTTCAAAAGGTAAATATCAAGACTAGATAAGGATTTAATGGTGAATGGGTCTTCATACAAATGTAGATCTATGATGCATATTGAGTCAAAGAGGTCAAAGTGTCTAATGTTTAAGCTGGTTAAAGTCTCAACTACTATTGAAGAGATATATGTAGTGTGTTTTTTCCAAATTTTTAGGAAGTAGTGAGATTATGAAAAGTGCTCGATGTTGAATAGTAAGCAAAGGTAAAGACCAAGCTACTTTTGAGGAGATTGATAGTGTGTATTTGGTCAAAATTACAAGGGAACACAAGATGTGGTCAAACTAATAGATGTTTGACATAGTTAAATATTAGGATAATTTCAAGGGAGATTGATTATTTGTATTCATTCAAGCTATGAGAGGGAATGATATGATGATAAAGTGTTTGATGTCTAATAGTGACTGTTGGAATTTGATTTTTCAAATTAATGAAGGAAGAACTAGTGCTAAGTTTTTGAGCTATAACGTTTGATCCAAGATGAATTTATTGATGTAGTAAAAATAAAAATTGTAGAAGACTTCAAGATACATCCATTAAATCTAGTTATAAAGTATAAATATTTATACAATCAAAGTTATTGAGATCCAAAGTTGACTATGCATTTGACCATGTTCTATAAGTGACCCAAGAAAGATAATTGAGTTTTTACTGATGGTTTTTGGATATTTCAAGGTGTTTTGGCTATTGAATAAGGTTTTAGACTCCATGAGGATCATATGTATGGATTTTTTAGGTTTAACCAATCCATATTTAGTATGAAAAAATGCTTAGAAGTTGACTATGTGTTTATTCATGGTGTTTTTGTGTATAAGGTCAAAGATTGTTCTATTTGGCTTTATCAGAGGAGTGTAGTGATAGATATAATATTTTGAGGATGTCAAAGGGGTCACAAGGAGTATGCCTATGTATTTTTAAGTGTTTATGTGTTTCTAATTTTCTCATTAAAGTGTTAAATAGGTGAATAGGTCTCTATGAGACTTATAAGGGCTATTAAGACCTAATTAAAAGGTGTATCTACTTAAGTGTGACCAATGGATGCTATGAATGACTTGTGTGGATGGTATTGAGATATACTAGATGTATTAAGGGCTAAGGAAATAATTATGTTTGACCTAGAAGATATTAATCATAAAGGCTCTATAAAAGGTGAAATCAAAGGTGATGGTTTTTAGACTTGAGAGAAGAGGTGTTTATGAGAGTTAAAGAGCAAAATAAAGAAGAAAGGGTGTGTGCCTAGTGAATGGGTTGTAGAGTAGTGTAGGTTGATGACTATGTGTATGACCTATAGGTCATATTTTTAATGTCAATAATATTTCTCTTATAGGTTTGAATATTGGGGAGAGAAGTGAATAGAAGAAGGATTTGTAGGTTTGAGTGTGTATTTAAGAGGTAGATCAAAGTGTGGACTATGTATATGACCATTTAGTCATGTTTTTGAGGTTGTGATAGATTTATTATTAATAAGTATAACATGATCCAAAAGTTATTTTTTTGGATGCTTATGAGTATGTGAATAAATGAAGGGGGTTGTGTTTGTATGGTGTCTCTATTAGATTAGTAGGTAATCAGTGATCAGGAGATGTTCATATCATAAGTGTTGGGAAGGTGGTCAACATCTAGGTCAAAAGGACTTAACTATATTTAGGGTTAAGTGATCCTTATGAAATAGGTTTTTCACTAAATTTAGGTCATAAGGACTTGACCATCTTATGGGTAGGTGATCCTTATAAAATAGGTGTTTTACTAAATTTAGGTCAGAAGGACTTGACCATCCTATGGGTAGGTCCTTCTTATGGAATAGGTGTTTCACTAAAGTCTTATGTTTACATAATTTTTATAGTACAAGTAATCCATGTGTTAGTAGGCTTGAGAGTGGACTTTATTCCCTAAGGATTTTTCCCACATAAATCTTGTGTTTTGTGTGTGATCTTGAATTATCTATTATTCATTTATGTAAACATCTTGAATGTTTCATGAATGTTTTTATTAAATGCTTAAGTGTTTGAAGGGTTTATAAATTGAATTAGATAAGTTAACACCAATTATTCAACCCCCTCTTATTGGTTTGTACCTCTAATAAATGGTATCAAATCAGGGCTTTTGGTAAAATCTTGATAGCTTGAAGGAGATCCAAGGTACAATATGGGCAGCCATAAAATACAAGGATGTTTTTCCACTAAGTAATTACCAATGTTAATGGATCCAATTATGTTTTTTGGATTGTGAGGATGAGGACCTACATCATGTCCTTAGGGTTTAACACTTAGAAATATATTATGGATGGTTATTTTATACCTACTATTCTTCCATCTAGTGTTGCATATAAGAATTTGTTTGAGAACAATTATAAGGCAATGAATGCTATCACTTATGGTCTTTCAAAGACTTAATACACCAAGGTAATACATTACATATCTACCAAGGAAATGTGGGATAAATTGAAGACTATTTATGAAGTAGATTCAAAGGTTAAGTTGAAAAAATTTTAGACTCACTGAAGATAATTTGAGAATCTTAAGATGAAGGAAGAAGTTTCGGTGGCATCATTTCTATGGAGAGTTGATGAGATTATGAAAATCATTAGAGGTCTTAAAGAGAAGATTGAATAAGCTATTATATTCAAAATTTATTAATTTCTCTCTCTCTCAAGTTTGATTCTAAAGTATCTATTGTATAAGAAAGTTATGATCTTACTTAGTTAAATATGGATGAATTACATGGCATCCTTTCTGCCTATGAGATGAGAATAAATGATGATATACCACCAAATAAGGAAGTAGAATTCAAGATAGAAATGAATCCAAAGAAGAATTTCTAGGGAAATAAACTCAAAGAGGATGACGCATCTAATATTGATGATGATGAATTAATTGATTTATTTACAAGGAAATTGAAAATAGGTTCAAAAAGGTATAAGGGTAAACTACCCTTCAAATGCTTCAATTATGGAGAGGTAGGACATTTTGATAATAAGTACCCTCATAATCATACTAAGAATGATGATGAAGAGCATGGTGATGGCCAAGATGAAGACAAGAAGAAATACACGTTTGATAAAAGGAAGAAAGGATTCAAAAAGTATGAAAATAAGAAGTCCTTCAAGAATAAGAAGAGTCTTTACACCAATAAATATTGTAGCTCATCAGATGAGAGTGAAGACAGTGACTCAAAGTATGATCATGAAGATGATATTCCTATTGAAGATAAATCCCTCTTCATGGATAAGGAAGGAAGTTGCTCATATCAAAAGGAGTCTACTTGGAGTGATTTAGATGATGATAAAGATGAGGTTGACTATGACACTAAATTGATGAATGCTCTTAAATAAATAAATAATGAGAATAAGATTAACAAGAAGATGAAGTCTCAAATAAAGGACTATGAAGAGCAATTCAATGTGCTTGAGGCAAGAATGACTGAAGACACCAAGGAGTATGAAGATATAATCAATCATCTTAATTTTCAATTTGAAATCTTGTCTAAAAGATTGAAAGCTAAAGAAGATGAATGTTCAAGGCATGTAATTGGAAATGACTCATTAAAAGTTGAGTTAAAGAAGTCATCTAATAATATGAATGCATCTGTGAGATTTGAAAATATCTCAAGTGATCTAGACAATATTCAAAGTGACTAAAAACATGTAAGTGATAAAACTAGTCTTGGATACAAAGAAGAACTAGAAAATGTAACACAAGACAAGATGAAGACTAATGTAAATCAAACCTTGAAGGTCAACAATCAGTCAAGGAGTGAAGATAATGGAAGAATGAAGATAAATCAGATCAGACAAACAAATGCTATGAGGTATGCAAGTTTTAATGGTTATGATTAGACATGTAATTAGTTTGGGTATAGATCTAGAGAATGAAAATAACCTATTCAAAATGATTTTGCATGGAACTATGATGCGGGTCATTAGTCAAAAGGTTATTCTTCTTCAAAAGGAGTAGTTTGTTTTTATTATAAAATGAATGAACATATTACAAGATTTTGTTTTAATTAGGAAAGATAGGATAAGCCTCTTGCAAAAGGTATAGTGTGCTTCAACTGTCAACAGAGAGGTCACCTTGCTAGATTGTGTAAGCAAAGGCCTAAAGGATAGAAGAGGTTTAATAGGGATCCTAGAGTGTAATAAAGAAGGAAACTTAAATCTTGGAAACCAAAGGTGGTATGTGTGAGTCATGATAAGTTTTTAGGTCCAAGTAATCTATTTTCTATGGTGGAGAATGCTATATAATTTGGAGAGTGCCAAGATATCTCATTGTTTGCTCATGTTGTGAATGAAGAAACCAAGCTCAAGGAGAAGACCAAGGTTCTAGTTGATGCTAGTTATGAGGTGGTTTTGGATGATAATGAGCAAACTATTATGTGTGATCAAGTTTCAAGCTTGGTTCTTATGTTGTTAAGGTCTGAAGGTGGCATCCTATAATGCAAAGAAAATACTTAAGTGATCAAGGTATGCCAAGATTCCATAGTTGCTCCAAATGTTGTATATCTTGTTATAGAAGAGAAAGTGAGTAATGTAGAAAATGAATAAGTTTCCCATGTTTAGACTAAGAAGAATAAGAATAATAAGTCTTATAGCTATAAAAGGATTCTAGTGGTTACTAAAGAGATGTGGGCCACTCTTGGCTTCACTTTATTTTAGAGCATTATGGTATAAAAGAGGTCTCTATTTATGCTTATTAAGAGACTCATTTTAGTGGAGAAGCAAGTGTTTCTATGGTGTTCTTAAGAAGGTCCTAAAAGGTAAGAGATGAATGTTTCTAGTTGGATTTGGTGTGTCAAGATGGGAGAAGTTCTTTGATCAGCTTAGAGTGATGTCATAGGGTGTTTTAGCTATGTATACAGTGTCTATAGGATCAAAATGGGTGTTCTTAGGTGGCATAATGAAATTTCAAGAAGAGTTTGGTGCTCAGAAAGGTTTGTGTACTTCTTTGTGATGTGTTCTATGTGGTTTTGTGTCTTGATGATCCTATCTGTGCCTTTTAGAGGTTTTTGTGTATTCCCAAGATTATCTTTCTTATTGCAGATCAAATATATCATATATTAATTCAAGTTTCCCAAAGTTATGAAGGTTTAAATCTTAGTATAGAAGTGTGTTATGGTTGTCTTATGTGTGTAATAAGTTTCAAAGGTGGGCATTGACTAGAAGGAGGTTTGTTGACTTTGATTGTTTCAAGATTTTAGAGTTTTAGGCTATGCTAAAAAAGTGGTTTTCCCTACGGTTTGAGGTCCAAGGATTCTTAATAGGTTTAATGTGCCAAATGGGTTTTCAAATCAATATTCACATAGATTTTAAGGTTTGTGTTTTTCAAATTATTTAAGCTTTTGTTAAAATGGAGGCTTAATCAACTAGCAAATTTATGAAGGAAGTATATTGAAAATGAGGAGATAGGTTATGTAAATTTTTTTGATTAAGTTGAAAAAATATATTTCTTTAAATATGAATTTTTATGTATTGAAAATATTTCTACTAAAATTTGTAGGCTCTGTAAGTTCCAACTAGGGCTACAAGGAGTCTAGATAGGCCTAGTGTGAAGATTTGATGTTTTTGCTTAGTTTCTCGAAAATACAAAGGAATTAGTGTTTCAATTTTAGTTTTTATGTTGGTTTAGATCATGTTTCCTATTTGGTGAGTGGAATGAAGTTCTGTTAGTGGTCCTTGAGGTGGCTTGAGGGAGAAGGCTAATAAGACTGTGTGGTGGTTTTTCATGGTGTGTGAATATATGAAGATGCTTAAGAGGTGTAATGGATTAGAGATATATGGGGGGGGTCCATATCAAATGTTTTTTGGTTAGTTCCATCATCTGTTAGTGCTTTTGTGTGCTCTTTATTCATTAGTTATAGTGCTTATTTGAAAAGAGTGCTGGCATGTAGCAGGAGTAAGTTGTCAACGTAAGAAGATGTAGGCTCAAGGTAAGGGGGAGTTATTATCATATTTATAAGGTGGTCCTCTCTTTTTGGTAGTATTTTTAGGTCTTAAAGATTATTTTGTGCCTAATTTATCATTGTGTCAAATGGGGATAAGGTTCCTATTGTGATATTTCTTGAAGAGAGAGAAAGAAGGTGAGTTGTATGATGGGTGTTGACATAAATAAAAATGGGGAGATTGTTTGAGAGTTTTTATTTTTGTCATGGAGGTGTCCAACTGATTGGTTGAAGTGTCTTGATAGTATAAGTGTCAATGACAAAGTGTGTAATGTGCTTGTCCTAGTATGTTTGAAGTAGGCTTAGTTGATTTTTAGTTTTGGCATGATTACGGATGGGTCTTAAGTATTGAGCATGTGTGATGGGTCCTACCAAAGGTTAAAGATGATTATAAATTTTTTGGAATAGCATGGTATTCATCTAGTTCTTCAATATGTTCATCTTGGCATAGTTGGTCATGTGACATAAAAATCTGAGTAGGTAGTTTGCTAACATCACCATTTCCATGTATGGATGATTCAGGGAGAGTTAGTCATATGGGTGTGATCACATTAGTCCTAAGTTTATATTATCCAAGTTTCATGTCATGTGGTTTAATATATCAAAATATATGGCTATTCAAAGTTGGTTTCCTAGAAAGTTTACAATGTTTTCCCATACTTAACCAAATTTTCAAAGGAGATCTAGTGGTGCACATTTAATCGCATCATAGATCTACAATGATAAATTAATATAAAATTAATGTATAGGTTCAATTAGATAGGATTAAGAATTTTTATGGTGTTATATTTCACATGCATGATGGTTCCAAGAGCAAATTGATATATGGATGAATTCCCCTATGAATGAAGATCATATGGTTTAAATTTTAGGACATGTGATTGAGTGCAATAAAAGTTATTAAGGTTAAAAGTTTGATTTACAAGTAGATTATAGATGTTCCCATATTTATCCAATTTTTCAAAAAGTAAAGATCAAGACTAGATAAGGATCTAATAGCTGGCAAATGTTTGTACAGATGCAGATCTATGATGTGTATTAAGTCAATGAGGTCAAAGTGTCTGATGTTTAATCTAGTTAAAGTCTAATCTACTCTTGAAAATATTGACAGAGCACATTTTTTATAATTTTTTAGAAAGAAAAAATATGATGACAAGTGATTGATGTTAAATAGTAAGAAAAGGTAAAGATTGAGCTACTTCTAAGGAGATAGATGGTGTGTATTTGGTCAAAATTACCAGGGAACACGAGATGAGGTCAAACTGATAGATGTTTAGCATAGTTAAAGATTAGGATAATTTTGAGGGAGATAAATGATGCATATTATTTAAATATATACGAGGTCACAAGATGATGATAGAGTGTTTGATGTTTAATAGTGACCATTGGAATTTGATTTTTCAAATTAATGAAGGAAGAACCAGTGCTTAGTTTTTGAGCAATAACTTTTGATCTAAGACAATTTTTTTGATGAAGTAAAAATAAAAGTTGTATAATAATTCAAGGTGAATGTAACAATCTATTTATAAGTTTTGATATTTGTATACTCAAATTTATTAAGCTCAAAATTTGACTTTGTGTTTGACCATGTTCTGTAAGTGACCCGAGAAGGATAATTGAACTATTCTTGATGGTTTTTGGATATTTCAATGTGTCTTATCTATTGGATAAGGTTTTATACTTCATGAATATAATATATATGGATTTTATATGTTTTAAAAATCCATATTCATCATAAATAAATGCTTATAAGTTAACGTTGTGTTCATTCATGGTGTTTTTATGTATAAGGTCAAAGCTTATTCTATTTGGCTTTATCAAAGGAGTGTTGTGATAGATATAATATTTTGAGGATATTTAAGGGGTAATTTGAAGTGGACCTATTCATTTTTAAGTAATATTATGTTTATAATTTTATCTTTAAAGTTATAAATGCGTGAATAGGTCTCCATGAGACATATAAGGGCTATTAATGCCTAATTGAAAGGTGTAGCTACTTATGTGTGACCCATGGATGCTATGGATGACTTGTGTGGATGGTATTGAGGTATGTTATATATATATATTAAGGGATAAGACAAGTATTATGTCTAACCTATATGATAATAATAATGAAGGATGTATAACAGGTGAAATCAAAGGTGATGGTTTCTAGACTTGAGAGAAGAGGTGTTTGTGAGAGTTGAAGAACAGAGGAAAGAAGAAAGGGTGGGTACCCAGTGGATGGTTTGTAGAGAAGAGAAGGTTGATGACTATGTGAATTATATGTGTTTCATATTTATAATATCAGTAATAGTACTCTTAAAAAATTTAATATTAGGGAGAGAAGTGAATAGAAGAAGGATTTGTAGGTTTTAGTGTGTATTTGAGAGGTAGATCAGAGTGTGGATTATATATATGACCATTTGGTCATGTTTTTGAAGTTATGATATAGTTGTTGTTGATAAGTGTAGGTTGATCCAGAAGGTTTTTTTTTGGATGTCTTTGAGTGTGTGAATAATTGAAGGGGTTTGTGTTTTTAGGATGTCTCCATTAGATTGGTAGTAATCAGTGATCAAGAGATGTTCATATCATAGGTGTTGGGAGGGTGCTCAACACCTAGGTTAGATAGACTTGACCATATTTAAGGGTAACTTATCCTTATGTAATAGGTGTTTTGATAAATTTAGGTTATAAGGACTTGACCATCTTAAGGGTAGGTTCTCCTTATAGAATAGGTGTTTCACTAGATTCAAGTCAGAAAGACTTGACCATCCTATGGGTAGGTGATCCTTGTGTAACAAGTGTTTTAATAAAGTCTCATGTATGTATACTTATTATAAGACAAGTAGTCCATGTGCTTTTATGCTTGAGAGTGGGTTTTATTTCCCAAGAGGGTTTCCCACATAGATCTTTTGTTGTGTGTGTGATCTTGCATTATATATTATTCATTGTTATAAACATCTTAAATGCTTCATGAATGGTTGTATTGATTGCTTAGGTGTTTGAAGGGTTTGGAAATTGAATTGGATTGTTTGACACTATTAATTCACTCTCAGTGGTTTGTACCTCTAATAGGAATCCCCCCTTTTGGGTCAATGAAGATTCTTTCTTGGAATATTAGGGGCTTGAATGCCCCTAATAAGATATGGGTAGTGAAATGTCTCCTTTTGGATGAAAACCTTGATGTTGTGTTTCATTAAGAAACTAAGTTTAATTTGTAGGAACCAAAATTTTGGATGAAGTCAAGCTATGCTAGATATAATTGTCTTTTTGTGTAATCTATTAGAACTTCTAGAGGTTTGGTTGTTTTTTGGTCCCCCTCAAAGGCTATTGTTGTGGTGTTTGATTTAGTTCTTTAGTGGTAACTATATATATTTTCTATTTTTTATTTGGATTTAAATTTTTTATTATTTAATGTTTATTTCCCTAATAATTATGGTCAAAAGAGGCACCTTTAGTAGGTTTTAATTGACTCAATGTTGAGATTTACCAAAGAAAAGATCTTCCTCGATGGTGATTTTAATTCCATTATTAAACCTTAAGATAAATTGGGAGGGATTATGGCTCCATATCCTTCTCATTTGCATTTATGTAATTTTGCATAGAAAAATGATATGGTGGATGTGCTTCCTAAATTAGGCTAGTTTTCTTGGAATAACATAAGAATAGGCCTAGATAATATTTTAGAGATATTAAATAAGTTTTTAGTAAATCCAAATTGGCTTCTTAGTGATAGTGTGGTAGATATTTTTGTGTTTAGTGCTTCTAGTTCTAATCATCTTCTAATTGTCCTCAATATTCTTAAGGATTGCCCTCTAGAATGTTGTCCATTCAAGTTTGAGCTAATGTGGTTGTATCATAATTATCTATTTCATCTCATGAATAATTGGTGGTTAGATTTTGCCCCATCCTCTGGGTCTCGTATGCTTAAAATAACTAATAAAATTCAATTTATCAAATGTCTCAAGAGGTGGAATGATGAAATTTTAAAAAATGTCTTCCAAGAAAAGGTGAAGATTGAAGCCACTCTTCTATCATTAAATGATATTATCATGAAAAGGGGGATGAATGTGGTTGTTTACTTCTATGAAAAAAAATTATGCAAGAGTATGAGTAAATCCTTCTCCATGAAGAAATTCATTGGAAACAAAAAACTAGAGTGAATTGGTTACAAGTTGGGGATAAAATTTTAGCTTTTTTCATAATTTAGTAAGAGCTAAAAAGAACAACAACCAATATTTATAGCATAATATCTAGAAATAATATGTTATTATCTTCCCAAAGAGATATTAGGGTTGAAGTGGTATCTTTCTTCCAATAATTTCTTGCTAGAGATGAGAATTCCAATCTAGACACATAAAATTTGAATCTAGGGTTTATTCCTAAACTGGTTATAATGAGGTAGATTGTATTCTCAATGTAAAAAGACAGCTCCAAATCCTGATGGATTTCCAACACATTTTTTCAATCCTCTTAGGATATTATATGGGTTGATGTTTTGAATATGGTAAAATAATCTCATCATCGTAGGAAATTGGTTCTTGATTGAAATGATACTTTCATTTATCTATTTACTAAAGAAGAGTCTCAAATGAGATTCAGTGATTTCTGTCATATTTCCCTCTATAATTTGGTGTATAAAAGTGGTTCTAGACTCCATTATCTCCCAATATTAGGCAAGATTTATGATAGGAAGGAATATCCTAGAAGGTATTATTATGGATCATGAAATCAATCATTCTCTCTCTCATAATCACCAAAAAGGTATGCTTATAAAATTAGATATTATCAAATCTTATGATAGGTTCAATTGGCACTTTCTTATCAAAGTCCTTGATAAATTTGGCTTTTCCAAAGATTGGTGTAAATGGATTTTTAGTTACATTTCTAGTCCTAAGTTTTTAGTTATGATCAATGGGATCCAACCTAGTTTATTTGAATATTCTAGGGGCTTAAGGCAAGGTGATCCCTTATCTCTATTTCTCTTCATATTAATGGTGGAAACTTTGGGTAGGGTGGTGATTTAAGTGAAATCTTCTAATAGAGTGTCTAGTCTCAAAGTGGTGGATAATATTGAAAGTCTATCTCATCATCAATTTGCTAATAAAACTTCCATTTTTAGATTTGCCTCTATTTTAGAGGATTGGAAGTTCAAGGCTATACTCAACATCTATGATCAGGTCTCTAGTCATAAGGTCAATGAAGGAAAATTAAAAAAAAATACATCAACTACAATGATGAAGAGCAAAGAGAGATTATGGTAGTTTTAGGTTTTAAAGTGGGGAATCTTTCAAGAAAATATCTAGGTGTTCTATTCTTTTATGGAGATAGTAAATCTAGTTTGTGGGATGATATTATCGATAATTTCAAATCCTAGTTAGCTTATTAGAAGGGGAGATGGTTGAATTTATCAAGTAGGATCACTTTGATCAAGTTAATTTTATGTGACCTTCCTACTTATTGTTTTTTTATCTTACATCCTCCTAGTAATGTAGTTAATAAAATCTTGAATGATTTTATCGAGCAAAGCATGTTGAAATGTAATAAATTTCCTCTACTAAAAGGGGAACATGTTTGTAAACAAAAAAATATGGGAGGTACTGGTATTAAAAAATTTCATTTTAATAATTTAGATTTGGGAGCTAAATTAATTTGGTAGATGCTGAAAAAATTGAGGGCATTATCGATTAGTCTTCTTAGAACCAAATTTCTTAGGTTGGATGAACCCTAGAGTATGATTTATGTTTCTAATCTACCTAAGGGATCACATATGTGAAACTTTATGCTATCTTGTAAGATGATTACTGCTAATCATGTGTCTTAGACTATCAACAATGTGCTATGAATAGATTTCTAGTTTGATTCTTAGAATATCCATAAGCCTTTAGAGGAGCTCCTATAAGTACCTGAGGTGTGTGTAACTCTCTAAGAGTTATGGGTCATAAGGTTTTTGATTATATTGAGCTTCAATCTTACCAAGGTGTAGCTTATTGGAGGTTGAAAATTTTGGTGGATTTGTCAATTTCCTAAGATTAGGGTAGGGCTATTTTAGATTGTTTATCTTCTAGGAAAATTTTTATGGATGAAAAAGAGGATAGTCTCCATTGGGTTGGTGTAAAATATTGTAGATACTCGATTAACCTTGGTTATCAAATGGTTGAATTAATGGAAGTCTCTTTATATTGGGATAATAAGTTGTGTTGGGGTAAGGAGGGGCTCCAAAAATTTAGGATTTCACTTGGTTGGCCATTTAAAATAGGATTCTAACTCAATATAGGCTACATAAAATGGGTTTTTAAGGTCCTTAGAGATTTTATATGTGTAATCAAGAGGAATAATCTATTTATCACTTATTCAGCTACTCTTTTTTTAGGTGGTGTTGGTCATGACTTTGTAAAAAGTTTAACTAGATTTGGGCCTAGTCTCCTCTAAGAAAAACCTTCATATATTGGTTGCTAGGAATTATTATGAACTCTCTATATAGTTTGTGGCAAGTTAGTCTTGTTATTCTCATTTTTTTTATTTATAAGGAAATAAATTAGTGTATCTTTAAAAATAAGTAAAATTCATTATCTATGGTTCTTCATTAGATTGAAACATCTATCTCAAAAAAAAATTTACTCAGGTCTATCATAAATAGGGTTTTCTTTCTAGTTGGGATCTAAGAATGAGTGAAAGATGGAAATTTCTTAATATTTATCCTATTAATGGGTTGATAGTAAAGAAGTCTAAAAGTAGAAAATCAAGGTATGAATTTATTTGGGATACTTCCCCTCTAGGCACATTTAAACTCAATTTTGATGGAGTGTGTAGTGTTAATCTTGGGGTTTTTGGTGTAGTGTGTGTGATAAAAGATTGCAGTGGATTTTTTATTAGGTTTTCCTTGGTTAAACTCATGGATGGCACCAAAAGTGAATCATAGGCTCAAGATTTGATTATTGGACTATAATTAACATTAGAATGTGGCATTGAGTCTCTGATTATTGAAGGAGACTCTCTAATGGTGATTCAAGCCCTCACTAATCAAAGAGCTAAAGCCTATAATATCAATAATATTATGTCTAAAGCATAGGATATTTTTCATATATTTTAGGAATGGAAAGGGGAGAATTTATTCTATAAAGTAAATGTGGTTACATATTTTCTTGCAAATGCTAAGATTGATCAAGCAGAAGGGTTTCATATAGATAATTATAAATCAAGGTGGCTAGATATTAATATCATAACTCATATTAATCTATAATCATTAGTGAATATGATGGATGGTACATTGATTAAAGGGATGTCTCACCATGATGATGGTATTAATGATAAGGCATGGGAATTATCTGATGATTTTGGCAGTGTATGTTAGATAGATTTATCTCTCATAAGCATTATTAATGGTGGCATACATTTATGTTTATAAATTTGTGTGGATATCCCTTCTCAAATCAAGTATGTGGTGGAGATAATCTATTGAAATGGGCAAATCTCTAGTGGAGTCAATCTTCTAGTTGATAGTGTTTGGTAGCTACCCCAATTATGATATGGGATTTTTGGGGGTGGTTTTATCTTAAAAAATACAACATATATTTTGGTTTCCCTTGATAGTTGTGGAAGATTATTTATCTTCCATTATTGGGGTATAGGATATCAATTTCATTTAATTTTGGCATGTTAATTTGGAGCTACCTATACTTTTTTCCATTAACCTTCTCTTTTTAGTTTCTAACAAAGGTATGGTTAAATATTTAATTGAGTTTTACATCTGACTAGAGTATAGACTTAATCTTCTATCTAAGATATATTTGGTAGATTTGGGTTCTTTCTTGGAGTTACCTTTTACTGGTAAAGATGGATTAGGGTATATTATAGTTTTTATTTTTAGACTCTTAGAAGAAAGGTTTGAAAAAATTATCAACTTTGTGAAAGATTTGGATTCCTTCTGCTCAGATAAAGAGAAATAGGTGGTGGAGAAATATGGTCCTTCCCAACTTGTCAAGTCTTTAGTCTCTTCTTCCATAGTTGGATTTATGGATAGTAGCAAAGAGATCATATGAGAGAGTGTAGCTCTCAAGTTTCCTCTCTATGGCTTTTATCATGGGATGTTTTTTGTTCTACAATGGTTTGGTAAGAAGAGGTCTTAGGTAACAAAATCATCTTCTAGGTCTAGTGTTGTGTGAGGTGAAGGGGAAAGTGAAGGAGAGAAGTTGGTTAAAGGTAAATATGTCTTGCAAAGTAGAGATTTGGCTTAGTCTCATGTGCAGTCGATGTCTCTATAAAAACATGTCCTAGATAGTGAGTTTTTACATTTCATTTTGGATGATTCTTAGGTTTTAGTTTTAGAATAATCTATTTGTGTATGTTTTTTGGTTAGCAATTGAACTACATAACTATGTTAAAATTTTGTGTCTTCACCAATGATCTTTTGTAATTGCTCATAATATTAATATAATACTTATGTTTTTTTGGTTGATTTGGTTTTATGATCTTATGCCTTTTATATTTTTATCCTTAAGGTAGACCTTCTATTTTATAATTTTATTTTTATGGGCAAGGGTCCCAAAAACCCTAAGAATAATCCAAAAAAAATTCAACATTTTTGTTAAATTTTTGGGACCCTATTTTAATAAATTATAAATAGAAAACTAGTATATCGTAGGTTTCATAATAATCGAGTGTGTGGAGATTTTATTGAATCAAAATCTCTATAATTTTCAAAATAAAATCATGGGCATGAGGGTTTTAATTCTAATAAGTGTTTGTATAAGGAGATTTTTAGTGACTTATATGAAATATTATTTATGGATTTTGAAAACTACATCCTTGTTTTGTTAGTTTTATATGTTGTATACCATGGCCTAAAATTTATAGAATAATATGTATGGATAGAATATTTGGTTTAAAGGTTTAAAGGTTGATGAAGAATGGACTGATGCAATTTATGTGTGGTAGAGAGGATCTTTGAATAATTATTTATTATGATTTTATATGTCAAAATGCATGTCTTGAAGAATTTTAATTTTAACTTTTGTGTGAACTTACAAGTAATTTTATAGCTCAAATTCCATTTTAGATGAAAATGATGAGAATAGATTACAGTATTGAGATTCTAAGTACAAGGAGCTAAATTAATCTATATGTAGGATAGGCAAAAGGACATTTTTAGTGGGAGATTTAAATTTTCATGAGATAGGGAGAAATAAATGCCTCAATTTTAATGGATTTATTATATGAGATGGAGGAGATACTAAATAGGTATATTGAACATAGATAAAATATGATGCCTATAAAATATCCTAGAAAGGATGGAGGGAATATTAGATGTATGCTAGTGATATTCATAATAGGTATTGATGGAATACTATTGGTTCATGTAAAGGATAAATGTGTTCTAGTGAAATATTTGAAATAAAAGGAAAATATCCCCTAATTGAGGAAGAATCATGGGCAAGAGTATGCTATTCCACAAGATGAGGAGGTAGAATGAATAAATATTCAAGAGGAATCAAGCTTAAATGTACTTAATTATAAACCCTAATATATTTCAGACATTGAGTAAAAAATCAAGCATAAAATTATGATGGTAATAAGGTGTGAATTTTATAAAATTAAATATTTAGTGGTAAAACAAGTGGTATTTTAAAATCTAGTTGATGAGAACAATAATTAGAAGGTGATACAAGTGCATACAGTTAGTAGATTACTTCCAATTAGAGGAGTTATAAGTGGATTTATAAGCATTCAAGTTCCTTTGGTAGGTAAAATTTATCTATTGGTAAACCCTAATATTTTCATCCAAAGATATACCATACATGGATTATTCAGTCTAAAAATAACTATTAGAGGGGGATTTTGGAGGACCAGTTATTGTAACATCACTAGGGAATAGTTTATAGTAATTAAAAATATTATAAGGTGGAAATCAAGGTTATAGACTAAAAAATAATTAAGGATGTGATAAAATACATGCATAATTTTGAGATCATTTGGAGGGATAAAGGAGTGATTTATCCTAAGGGGAAAGCAAGTTAGTTATAATGATATTATTGTATCTTGAAAATGTGTGCTAAATTTATTTTAATCCAAATAAATATAATGTATATATTGATCAATTTAAGGCTTCTTAAATTCAATAATATCAAATACTTTTAACATATAATATTTTATGTGCCCAAGTAAATTAAGAAGGATGATATAAAAATCATGTGTGCTTGTTGATCTATAAAGTCTCAAGATAATAACTTGATAGAATTCATAGAATCAAAAACTCATTGTTCTAATATAAATTTACTCCAAATGATAAATTTATTCATATAATTATCTATAATTAGTGTAATTTTTTTCTAGAATATTATATGGAACTTTCAAACTAAAATATGAGTGCAATAAATGTAAAATATAACTCAAAGCAATAGATAAAAATGACAAATATTTTTTAACTAAAAAATCCATAATATGTAGAAAAAAACCAATTAGAAGAGGAAATATCCATAGTTACTATGTTTTATTCAATAAAGGTATATTACAATGAAAATAAGTACAACATACAACTATCCTACTCATAAAGATTTCCTCATTGTTCCCTATCTTCATTACTTTTTAAAAACAATTGAACACTTGTTTTATTCATTGATTCCTTCCTTTGTATTTGGCATACTTATTATCACATGTGAATATTTACTTTAATTCACTAAAATATCCTCTATTTTCCAAGATTTTTAAGATAAATTATTTTCTTTTGAAAGTCATCATTTGGTTTCCATGAGCTAGACTGCTAGTTTTGAAATTGTTATGGAAATTTTGCAATTGTCACCTATAATAATTAGTGGTTAAATAAATACCCCATAGGTTACTAAAATTCCATTTTAATGATGTATTTTTTTAACTACCACTGCTTTAATCCTATAGTGAATCACTAATGATGATTTAACTAGGCCTATTATCTACTTCATAATGAATCAATTGTTTTTTAACCCTTACGAATCATTTATTCTTAATTAAAAGTATTTTAGTCCCAAAAACATTTTGATAGTGTAAGATAATATGTGGAAACAACTCTTTCACCTTATCCTTAGATTATAACTTGGATTGCATTCTTATAGACCCCTTGAGTCCAATCTACCAAGACTCTTGTGATCCCATACATGTCTCTCTAAATTTCCACTACATTAATGTATCCTCCTATAACTCTCCTTGTTTATCTATAACCATGTATTATATCTACTTTATAAAATAATTATTGATATTTAGTGATAAAAATATTCCCTTAAAGGTCCTTTAGTATTTAATGGGACATTAAGTTTCACTATGGGGAGGATTATATAGCCTCAATGATTTTGATAGCACCTTTATGAGTATCTTGCCTTCTTATTTAAAGTCACAAGGGTTATTAAGGGAAAAATTAGTGAGTGATTACAAATTAAGATAAATTTTAAAGATAGATCCAATATTACTTAAGAGATATGATAATCTATATGAGTGTTCACCCATGGTGGCACGTATCTAAAGCCAATATACCCATAAGACTAAAAAATGCATACAATGTGAAAATTAATTTCTTTATTTTACCTATAAATATTATAATCATAATACCTTAATATATAAGAGGAAAAAAACATAAAATAACCATTCATTTTCCTTTAATAAAAATTAGGAGGGTAGGCTATACCAAAAAAACCAAACTAATTTATTATGAAACAATAATATTTTCATCTAGTTTATTATAGTGTGGGGTAAAAATGTAAAAATGGGCCATAAGGGAAACAAAAATTATATGCCTTGAACTTTATTAGATAGGGATTTATTTGTGGTCCTGATTTAGATTTGATAAAGAAAAAATTATAAGAATTATACTAGCCTCCCTCCACTTTATCACCCTAAAATTCACCACATGTTGAGGGGTAAATCCAAAGGAGTTAAATAAGTCTAAAATAAAATATCATGTTGTTTGATCATTTATGTGAAATATAAATTGGAAGGGATAAATATAAAATCCCAAAAATGATGGTATAGTTTTTAAATTTTAGTCAGTTAAAAATTGTGAATGTGAAGGATAAAATATATGACCAAAAACACAAGCTCCACATCAATGATCAAATTTTAGTTTAGAAAAATGAATGCATGTTAAATAGAAAAAAAATAAAAATGCAAGATTCATGTAAAATATTAATAAATTTTATAAATAATGGAGGTCACAAAAAAATTTAAAACTGGTAGATATTTTAAAGAGAATAGGGCCAAATTTATGTTAGAAGGGGAAGAAATCAATCTTATGTAAAATTGTTTCTCACAAGAAAATCCCTCAAAATTTTGGAGAATTTTACAATAGGTAATGTTGTATATCACTCTTAAAGATCGGAAGAAAGTGGTGCATTAGTCTTATTTTATCTTACTAAATTATTTTTGACATCATATCCCCTTAAGCTTACCTTTCTAAATTTTGCATTCCCTTAAGAGTTCAATCATGGACATCAAGAGGGGAAAAGAAGTAACAAATCCATCATGCTACCATTTTTATGATCCATAATTTTTTCAGTGAATTAATAAGTGCCCTATTTCTATCCATGTTTAGGAAAAATAGAGATTTTACTAGGTAGATCAGGCGTAATGTAAGGATCACTTATAAATCTAAGAAGAAGAATTTAGGTGTTGGGGTAGATCAATTTTATGAGGTAACTTGAAAGGATAACCTTATGGATATTTAGGATGTCATGGTAGAGGAGTTTATGGTGGGTTTACACTTGCTCAAGAATGATACAATTTTTCCTTATTTTGAGGGTAAGTTATTGGGAAACATAAACTCAATGAAGACTTAAGGATGAATTAAATTATTATCCCTCCTTTGATGGATACATATTCTAGTAATCAAATCCACTGTTCATAATTTTATAATGTGGGGGCATCCTTAGAAATCAAAGAAAGGGAGATAAGATTGAGGAAGAATTAGATTTAAAAAGGTAATTCTCATATGTTTTTTTCATGAGTAGTCATCCTTAAAGGAGTAAGTGAAGAAATTAATCTAGGAGAATAACCTTCTTCACAATAAGGATGATCAAAGTGAGGTGGATATTTATCTAAAGAGACTCAGTGATAAAATGATTATCCTAGAGCATCTCATTATAAAATTTAGGGATAATTTAAAGATTCCTATGGTTATTAGTAAAGCATCTATGCATAATATTATTATGGGCATGGAGTATCTTAGGATCATGATTGAAAGCATGATGGAACATGGAAATACATCCTCAAACATGAAGGTTAAATGAAGTATTTATGCCAATGATATTGGTCAAGTTCCCCATTTATTTGAATAGATAAACATGGACTTAAAAAGAATGATACAAAGCAAGGAAGAGGCCTTTGGAAGTTAGAGAGTTTAGTTGTTTTTATTAATTTTATGTTGTTTTTGTGTAGTGTTTATTTTATGATGGTTTTTTATATGTTTTGTAGCAGATTTTATTGAATATTTGGGATTTTAGGCTTGAATATTTGGGATTTTAGGCCATGTTTTCTTGCTTCCTACATAGGGTCAGGTCCTTAGTTCAAAAAATCATTATTTACCAATAATAAAAAATGAAGGAATAATTTATGATAAAATATTATATGTATCATATATTCATAGATTAAATAGTTTTTATATCCATATAAAGGGTTATAATAAAAAACTAATGCAATATATGAACAAAATCCATGAAAGGGATACACTATTTCATAATTGTTATATCTAAATTATTATAATTTAGGGATGTCACACTTGCCTCCAAATAAAAATCCTAAGTGGTTGACCATTGGCTTAGAATTCATCTCTGTAGGATATTTATTAATTATATTTTTCCTCCTCTTTAGGAACTAAACAATAAGAATCCCCAAAAAATAAAAAATAAACACTTCTCTTGTGAATGTGCATGTCATGTTATGCTCTTTAAAAAATGAATTTTCACTCTTTGTGTGACCAACGAAGATGTCTTCATTTAAGGATATTCAATGGGTTGGCATGTGTATTAACCAATACATATTTACACATCAATTATTATGAAAGATAATTTTCATTTTATGAATATATAGGCAACTCACACTTAAGGGACTATGGGGCATCTTCTCAATAGAATATTCCAATTTGTATAAAAATATAATGCCATTGAATGGATGCAAATTTAAAAATAAATTAGGTAAACTAGTCAAGGAAGGAAATTAAACATGATAATTAAAATAGTTTATTATTCATAGGTCTTGCAACCAAGTTATAATTTTATGGAAATAATTAATAGGGTGATAAGGCAAACATGTATAAATAACTAAGATCCATCATAGCAATATGTAGAAATAACATGCACAAAGGAGTTTTAAGTCTTTCATAAGATAAATAAAGCTATGATTAAATTCATAAGTCCATATGAGTATGTTTTTTATATCAATAGGGAAGGTACACAATTATTTCAATGTCTAAATTAAGAAACTAAATGTGGAAATAGCAGAATGTCTTATGTGCATTGAGTATGATTACACTAAATAGTGTCACATCAGGATATTAAGAGGTGATTTGAATTGTCTTGAGAGGATAGAGATAAAATTCCACTTAATAAATTTGTTTTGAATTTATGTGTTGGTTGAATAAGGATGTTATTTAATAATTCTAATTTATTTCATCATCAAGTCACACATGTGATTTATTACTAATAAAGTGTGATCCTAGAAAGGCACATAATGTTGGAAAAAACATTATGAATTAAAGCCTCATCCATCTAGCCATTAAATGAAAAAATAAACTTGGTTATTCATCCAAATGAAAACCATATACTTTAATCTATTCACCTTTGATACCATATAATAGAATGGTATATAATATCTAAGTTAAAAATAAGAGGTTTAAAGATTGAATTGACATCACCTATACCACCCTATTTTATCTAAGAAGGGTTCCATATGATTATAAACCTAAAAAATTAAGTGGGAAATTCTAACATGTTGTTGGCTATCTTACCTTAATATTTTTATTTCAAGGAAACTAACATCAAAGAGGTGATGGTATTAATTAGGATGTAAATCCATATCATATAGTCTCTTATGATAACTCATAATGAATAAATTGAAATGTATAAAAGGTGACAATCCCAAAAATAAGAATAAATCATGCTACTAATCCATCCATTGGTTATTTAAAGGATGATCAATACCCATAAAGTTTAAGGGGGGAAATGATTCAAAGCTATTCATTATGATTTATCATGATCAATATAATCACATTTATAGATATATTAGTGAGTTACATGGCATATTCAGGGAACAAAAATTTGATAATTATAGGGACTGATATTCTCAATACAATATGACCCTAAATATGTCCTTCTCCTTGAATACAATATATAATGGTTGGTTCATGTTGGTATTTATTTAATTCATTTTATAGGTAGGTGTAAAAAACAATGTAATCCAAATGACATAGAATTTGGTAAGAATAATTCATAAGCTCATGAGAGAGAGGTTGTATGCTAGATTCAAATATTTTTTGATCAATATATAATTGAAAATCATATAAATTATGTTATAAAATACCATATTAATCCCAAATATGTTAATTTAATGTCATATATTTTAATATGCCCCCATGAGTGCTTAATTAAACCTTTCCTACCTAATATTACAAATCAATTGGCTATTGGGTGAAACATGTTGAGATGTTTCCAACTGTTATTAGTGTCCATTGATCATATGCTAATTACACATGCTAAGAGTTTTGTGAAAAATTTATTATACCTTTACATAATAATTGTTTATTAATCCATTTAAGAATAAATATATCAGGTGATTAGTTAACTATTGAAGGAATGTTATCTTCTACCACTTATTTTAAGCTTAAGAATTTTTTTAAATATGCCAATCTGATTTTAATAGGACATATCCTTTAGTCTTAGGGAAAAAGGATAATTAATGTCATATAAATTATATTAATTAATATTTTATCTACATATTTTTAATCACTTGGTAATACACACACATATGTATGTATGTATGTAATATATCTTGAGCTTATTATGGGTAAGTTTGCATAGTTTGTGTAGTATAATTGTTGAGTTAGGTCATAGTAATTATATTTTTATGGAGAAGATATATTAGGAATCCAAGGTATTGTTAGTAGACTAAAATGATTTCATGTAGATGAAAAATGTGTAATTGGTAACATAAGTTAAATTAAAATATCCCCTCACTCTCCCTTATAATTTGATATTAGACCTTATAATTTTCACATTTAGATTTTTAGATTCTTTTTTCATAATACAAGTTATATGATTTATGAGTTAAATCTTATATTAATACTAAAAATATTGTGTAAAGGATGAATTTTTCATAAATATAAGTTGTTTGATCTTTCAAAAATTTGTGTAGAGGTGGTTCCATATCTATCTTTGTGACCACCTTCATGAACATGCAATAGTAAATTTTATGCCTAATGAATAAAAATATTTTTTACCAAGGTAATTAGATAAAAATTTACTATTACATCCTTTTATCCTTCCATGTGAGAACCACGAGTCTATTCTCAAATAAAAAATCTCACTTAATCTAAGAGTTTCATCATTTAAAAAAATCAAAGAGCTAATTCGTTGTAAATTTTAATCCAACCAAGATGTACACTTTCCATATGAATTTGAAATAATATTAATCACCTATATTAATATTTTTACAATAATGTCTTTAATCTATATATAAGTTCTATTTTTTTAATCATGTTAGAAAGTGTGTGCAAATTATTGACACTTAATTTTATTTACATACATAAAGGGTATTTTTAAAAATCTAATTGAATCATAAATATAAATAGTTAATAAATTTTCATATATAAACCCCAATATGGGACCCCCTAGTCTTGAAAATACAAAATAGAGGAAAGTAAACCCCACTTTCATATATTGCACTCAAATAAATCCCTTGTTAATAAAATATTGTGAGAGCATGAGCCATTTTTTAAGAACTTAATTCTCATCTACTACCAAAAAGAGTAAGGTGTTTATTTGAGAACCCAAAATTTACATTTATTTATTATAAATAGGGTACCCCATTACTACTAAATAAAATACAATTTGATGTTAAAAAATGAGTTTACTTGTTTCCAGCTAAAATACCCCCATAGCATATTTAATTACATTTATTTCCATTTCAAATGGTTGTTTTGAATTAAGAAGAGAAAGGACCAGTGCATGGCTGATTTTATATTTCAAATAATTAAAGGAATTATCATGTTCATAACCTCATTAGAAATTATTACCCATTTATATAATTAAATTTATATGTGAGGATATTTTGGATAATTATATAATAAACTTCTTCATATATTTTATTTATTCTACAAATATTCTTGTAATTGTTACACTCGTTGGCATGGGAAGATTCTTGTTGGCCTCTACCATTATTAGGTCCACTCTAATTCTCTTCTTCTAACCACATGTCCAAAAGAGATGAGTTATTATTTTTAAAATTCACATTTCTTCATATTTCATTCTATCTTTTTAAATTTAAACACTTGAAAAAAAAATTCAAACATATTATATGTTCCTCTCATGGAGAACTAAAAAATATAATATAATCTTGATATAATATTACAAATGTATCTATGAAAGACTCAAATACATCATGATTTAATTTCATGTATATTTTGGGTGCAGTATATAAACCAAAAAAAAGTACCAACCATTAGTAAAAAATTAAAATTATCTTGAAGATTAACTTCCATGACTCCTCCACATTTGTATAAACTTTATCAAATCCTAATTGAAATCAAAATTTGTGATCAATAATTGGTATGCTAATGTTGGTCAATAAAATCATCAATCAATGGAAGTGGACAATGATTCTTTGTGGTGTTTTTTTTTCAAGTTACAATAGTAAATGCACATCTTCCAAGATAATTATTTATTTTTCAACATCACAATGCATGACCCACATGATGAATTTATTATGCATATAAATCATTATTTATCAATTCTTTAAGTTTCATCTTGACCTCATTACTCTCCAAATTTTATTTTGTATACAAACTAATGTTAGGTAGAGTAGACTTGTAAAATAGTTGAATATAATGTTTTAATTCAATTTTTAGATTCACATTCTTTGGTATTTTGAACACATTCTAAAAATAATGTATCACTGTATCTGGTCCTTTCAATCCCTTGTCATTAGTATCAATTTTAGATATTTATTACATATGTTCTTTCTTATCTTTCAAAATAAATTAAAAAAACTAATTATTATCTTGAATGAGTATTTTTTTCTTCATTGGAACTTTCCATTTCAAGATTGGGCTTACTTTAATATTCCTTAATTACATATGATTCTATCTTTAAAAAAAATGGTAATCTCAAATCTGAATTTGCTTATTTTTTTAAACTTAGTTCAATGCCCTTCTTCCCCCAACCCAAAGGATATGGAAGTAGATGATTATATAAATGCATAAAATAATTGTTTTTTTCTTTATATGGAATAAAATTATATTTATATCCCCTATTAATAAGTGCATTTAACTTTTTAGTCTTGATCTAGCATCTAATCTATAATATCTTGATTATTTCTTGTTGTTCCTTTTTATTTGTGTCAATTACAATGAAAAAAATATTTTCATCTACTTCAATGTTTTTATCAATATATACATCTTATTTTCTTATATATACCATGTAATTTTAAACCCATCCTTATCCCAATTCTTGGAATGTAATTTTGAACTAAGCTTTCAACAGCTAATGTAAGTGGGACAATCTATATCACAATGATTAAAATTATTATTTGGATACCTAAAAATATTAAAATCTTTGTAATTTATCTTACCTTTATGTTTACCTTTATTTATTTAATTCTAAGGATAGTTTTTGTCTTTCTTAACTTGATTCATGGACTGAATTTTATTTGAGAATTCAACCTATCCTTAGTTAATTTATTCATTGATGTAATAATATTTCAATATTACTTCATCAATATATTGAGGTACAATTGAGATGAATCCAATCCTAATCTAAGTATGGATATCACCCATGTATTTAGTTATAGTTTCTTCATCTTCCAATTCTAAGCACATGAGCATGGATTTTTTACAAAAATCCATAGTATAATCCTACGCACCTTGATTTTATCATTGCCAATAATATTTTTACCTATTTTTTTGATAAGTTATATACATAATTAGATATATATCCTACACATTAATAATTTAAAACTATCCAAATTATTTATAACCAGCTTCTTCTTCATTTTATAAGATATTAAGTGTGTCTCCCACAAACCTAGAGCATGACCTTCCATCTTAATATGTGTAGAGGAAATAATTTGTGCCTTAGTTACTTGATGTAAAGCAAATCATACCTTAATTTTATTCAACCTCTTATCTAATATGCTAGCATCTACTTATCCTTCAAATGATTTAATTTCAAATTTAGTTTCAACATTGAAATAATTATGTTCAAATTTTACCTTATCTTTACATTTTTGTTTTGGATGTGCTTATTCATTATCTTAAATTCAATCATACCCTCTTTTATATTTCTCTTATTCATGGGGATATTCTATGCTATGTTTTTTTTACTCTAGATAAAACTAGAATGTCTATGGACTTTTGATTCCTAGATGTGAGTATTTTATGTCTACTTCTAATATCTTGGGACTTCAAAATGTTTTTCATGAATGATTATAATTCAGTTACTCTATTATAAATAATCTCTTCTAATTCATTATCCATTCCTCTCATTTTTAAATTCTAAATTCTTGTAGACATCTTTTACTCCCAAGACAATGATTTTCCTTGTTGATATCTTTTCACTATCATACAAGTCAATCAAAATTTTAAAAATATCCTAAATATTAACCTAATTTTATACTAAAATTATATATATATAATCTCAATTAATAATTTAATAGAATTCAAAAAATCATAAACTTCCTATTCTACTCTAAATTTACTTAAAATTACAACTTAATTCATATAGTGATATAGAATTAGTGTTATTTGATATTGTAAGATTAAAAAAAACTTGATAACTAAAATATGAGTGAAAAAAATGTAAAAAAATAACTTAGAATAATGGATAAAAATGACACATATATTTGACTTAGAAAACCCCATGTGATATAGCAAAAAATAAGTTGGAAGAGGTAATAATTTTACTTGTTATCTCCTATTGGCCAAAGAAGGATTACAATGAGATATAGAACAAGTAAAACATACACATATTTTTATCATAAATATTTCTTCATGGGCTCCTCTATTCATTCAATCTACAAAAACTAAACACTTGCATTTTTTATTTATGCCTTACTCTATCTATGTCATCCTTCTTATCATGTTTGATATGTCCTTTCATTCACTAAAGGTTCCTCAATTGTCTAGTAATTGTAGAGATAATTGTGTCATTTTAAAAATACCCATTTTTTTTTCATGGGAAAAATTACTAGTTAACATAAAATGAAGGTTTCTAAACCACCACATGTAGGAATTAGTAGTTGTGTTACTACTTCATCTATTATGTGAATACTACATGCATAAAATAGATGTTTTTCCACCATTAATAGAACTCTTCCTTTGAACATATGATGATGAATGAAATAAGGTCTACTATTTATTTCCTAATAAATGGATTGTTTTATGTATCCTTATGGATCATTTATGATACATGTTTTAAGTGATATTGTAGTAATTTTATTATGGAATGCACCATTTAAAACATGAATAATGGTTAATTGAATGTTTTTACCAACGTTTAAAATATGAATGGCCATTAATATAAATTTTTATGGACACAAAGTAGTAGATTTTATACTTAGAATGAAATACATGGGTAATTTTGACATGGGGATAATTTCATTTTTGTAAGACCATAATTTAAATACAGTTACACAACTACAAAATATAATATATAATAATGAGAAAAGGAATCCAAGGGAATTATGGTGCACTAATTTTGACATGATGAGACACAATAATAGTAGTTTTACTATGATAGTGATATAATAAGTGACTATGTCTTGTGAATTATGTAATGGAGAGAATAATATGTGCAAAAAAATCATGACACATTAAATATGGTTAATATCAATTGTTATTTTTAAAAATGTGATACTAACATGATTAGAATGTAAAATTTTAGGGTGTTTGAAAAAATACATGAAGCTAAAGAGATGAGGTTAATGTATCCTTATATATTACCAAAATAATGAAATCAGGGTATATACAATCATAATCAAATGGATTATAGCTTAAACTAAGGAGGTTATAACTAAAATAATATCATATTAATGTAAAAATTATGGTTGTTATATATGAAATAATCAAATAAAAAAATTTAGGTGTGGATATGTTTATTACTATCATAGATAATGCCTCGAGTTCTTGACTTGTCAGCATTGTCCTTGATATTATAAAATTTAGAATTGTGAAGAATTTTGTAAGAAAATTATGAAAATATAACAAGTTTAAAAAGGTGTTGGGATGCCAAAATATGAAACCAATTAGATAATTATGAATTAAAAATTTTGGTGAATCAACTATTAAATTTAATACTATGATAAGAAGTGGGATGAAAACATGAACATGAAGATTAACTAACCCACATGTACAAAAATATATAGTACAACATAAACAAGAGTTGATGAAAAAAATATCTGAATGTGTTGGTATAGAAGATTATATTTATAGAGGTAAAGTCAATGATATATAATTTTCAAAGTGAAGTTCAATTTATGAATGAGACGAGGGGGAAAATGTAATGAAATTTAAAGGAGTAAAATTATTATAATATAATATTATAAATCCTAGGAGTAATTATAAGAGGAATTTTGTCTCGTAGACATAAGCTATAGATTCTTCGTATCTAGATGAAGATTCATCTTTGAATATGAAATGAATAGTCATATTTTTGTCTATTTAATAATGTAATATTTCATTCTTCATGAATATAATTTTCAATAACTTTTATTTTCTCCAAATCTCATCATTCCAATCCTAGCCTTACATTGGTATCATATAACAAGCTTATTCTTTGATTAATTACTTTATTCATTATTATCTCATGCTATATTTTTAAAATTTTATCCAATTAAATTCTTTCAAAATTGGTCTTCTATATAGTTTAGGACTATGCTTCAGGTTATTTTGTGTAATTTTAATAAATAAATAAGAAATGTTCTCAAGTTCAATCTGTTTGAAAGTATTTGAATATTTGGTATGGCATATTAGCTATAAATATGGCATTTTTAATCTCTTCCATGGTGTTATTGACCAATTCCAAGGTGTTTTTAACTTTATGATTGTCTTAGACCTATATGAATTTATTTTAGTGTAATTATCTATTATTGGAGTGACTTGGATTGTGTAACACATGTTTTGATAGAGTGTTTATTGTTTTCAAAGATATGTGTTAGTTTTGGTAGCACACAAACCCTATTAAGTGGTGAATTACATAACTTTTGGCTATGTGTCACATCTAAACTACTTTATTTTTCTATTTTACCTACTCTAAGGTTGTGTGCTAGCATTCAAGAATTAAAAAAATATTTTAAATAATATTTGGTGTATTCTTATTGTTGAAAGCTTCTAAGAGGACATGGAAAATTTTATTTATGTTTTATTTAATCAAAAAAATGTAGACAAGGATCCAACATGGAATTTTAACATTTTACTTAGCTCTAGAGAGGAAATATAAGTCAATTTTATCTCATTTTATGACTTTTATTTCTCAAATAAATGAATAGTATTTGAATGGAGAGCATTCTCATTAGGGAATAGTAATATTTTTTTCATTTAAACTTATTCCAAACTAAAATTAAGTCATTTGGAAAACCCTAAATAATTATTTTTATTAAATTAATAAAATTTTGAAAAAAATCAAATTATGCAAATAGAAAACCAATTCATAGTGTTCAATATCAACAATGCTTCTAGTTTGCATTTATGATTCAAATCATCACAACCAAAATATTAGTTATTTTATGTGCTTATACTAGAGATTAACTCATAAAATTATTATTGAAACCATGGAGAGAGAGAGAGAGAGAGAGAGAGAGAGAGAGAGAGAGAGAGAGAGAGAGAGAGAGAGAGAGAGAGAGAGAGAGAGAGTTAATCACACAATATATTATCAATTACATAATATTTTAATTCATATAACATAATATATATAGGAAATATATTTCTTATAGATAGGGATATTCTAATATCTCTCAAAGATCTCACCACCTAACTATAAACTAACTGTAATATATATTTTTCTATTAATAATATATATGATCAACCCACTAACCAATAATAACTATATTGACCATACAATAAATAATAAATATTAAATATTAATTTATATAATTTAAATACTAATTATAAATAATTCCCCTTTAGTTTTTTATGGTAAAAAATACCTCATTCTTACAATACAATGTGTCACCAATAGATATGACCTCAACCATGGTGTACCACATGGGCTTGTGCATACAAGCATGTTACATGGGCTTGCACAAAATCCATGAGTGTTATAGTATATTTTTAGAAACAATATACAATGCTTCCATAATAAGGGATATATAGGGAATAATCACAAATGAATAAGAATTTAATACATTTGTTCTCATTTTTCACATAATATAATACTAGAAAATAATATAGTATGAGGACTAAATCCTCATTGTTTTATTTTGTAGCCTTTGTCCATGTTTTTTTCCACCCAAATAAAAATAACATAGATAATCTTCAATAAAACTAAAAAATTGTTTTTGGCTTTAGCTAATTTGGTGTAAAACACACCACACAATTGTAAAAGATGTCATGACATCACATAGGCCCCATCATTGGTGACTGATGAGAATCTTTGAAAAACTCCTTCCCCTATTGCCTCTAACCTCCTACTTATAACTCAAATAAATAAATTAGTGAATATAATTCCTCTCCTCCCCCCAAAACACTCGTGACATAACTTGATTAATTATATTTTAAAGACCCTCTAATAACTAGTTGAATATATATGATAATTTACAATCAATAAATCTAATCTTTTAATTGGATTTCAACACCTAACTTTAATGACAACTATATACTATAGAACTATAAATATTTTAATGAATATAACATAATTTTCAATTAAATTGACTCAACACTATAAATAAATTGACTTTAACCCATTGCATTGAACCAATATATAATTGATAATAATAAAAAATATAAGAGAATAGAAGTTCTTGAGCTTGGGTCTACCCATGGAATGAGAGGTCTGCATTAGACAAGATCTGGTTGGGTTAATATCCACATGGGATTTAAAGTATTTTTTGATATTTTAGGTAGATGATTGTATTAGTGATTACACATGTTTTGATGATGAACAAATATCAATATAAAGAGAGAAACATGTATTGAAAAACTAAGAACCCCAATCACCTTGATGCACTCTGATATATTGGTAGTGAGAATCTTTGACCAAATGACTAAAAACTTTGAATGATGTAGCCAATATTTTAAAATTATCCAATATCCAATGTGTGGAAAATTATGCAAGTTGAATAGAATAAAAATCTAGGTTTTGATGTCATGTGAATTTTAATGCTTTAGTCAAACTAAGTTAAATGTAATGCAGATGATGTAGATATGTTGCATAGATCTTGAAACTCCTCATGATCACATGTAATAAGGTTTCAAAGGTTCAAACATAGGATATGTTGACAATAAACGTTATATATAAGCACTTTGTTTAAAATTCTTCTCAATAATAAGTATAGGTTAGAGATGTGTTTGTGGAAAACTAAAATAAAATTTCAACTTAGTAGACAATGAATCTTCAATTTCGAATGATCCCCAAATGAATATTTCAACAAAAAATAATATTTTAAACTAATTTCTCAAAGTTTAAATCATAGGCCCATATAAAAGAACATGTGAAGAACTCTACAAAAACTAACCTAAAATTTTATTCTAAGTATTAATTTTCTTAAATTAGAGAAAAAAATATAGATTTGATCCAAACTATTTTATTCTCCCATAAAATAATCTCATTCTGATACCATTTTTAGGTATTGGATGTGCTTAAACCATATACTAACTGATGCAAATATTGTTGAAACCAAACATAGAGAGATATATTTATTCATATAATATATTCTTAATACATAGTATTTTAATTCATCTAAAATAATACATATATATAGGAAATGTATTTCTTATAGATAGTGAGATTCTAATATCTCCTAAATATCTCACCACCTAACTATAAACTAACCATAATATATTATTTGTTATTAACAATATATATGATCAACCCACTAAACAATAATAATTTTATTAACCATATGGTAAATAATAAATAGTAATTTACCCAATGTAAATACTAATTCCAAACATAAACTTATATAATTATACATTAATATAACTACAATAACATCTAAGGCATAGTCATTATAAATCACTAAGGAAAAATGAATAAAATTTTCATTTTCCCATTTCCTTCATTACCTATTTGTGACCATCACTAGATGTAAATCTTGAAAAATGAAAAAGAACACTCTAAGTATATAACATTATCATTCTAACATACAAGTAATTATCTTTAAGTGGGTGTCAAAGATAGAGCAAATCCCTTTCACATAATACATATGTACCATATACCTTTCTTCTCTCACATGATTTAATGTCTCTTATATGTACCACTAGGTATATATAAAGGATAAGCTTCTTCCATGTATAGATAGGTATATAGTAAGGGAGAGAATATAGAGAGGTTTGGTATATCAATTTGTTGGTATATATAAAAGGAGACATTTTTGGAGTAATAATGAACCATTTCATCTCCCGATACAACATACACACATTTTATCAAAACATTGTTAGCAAAACTTTAACTTAAAAAGATACATAGTTATAATGGTTTAGATAGGTTCAAAACACACTTATATTCACTAAATTTTGGTTCAAAATTCATTATGGCGATGATCAACACTTTGAATTAAAATATGCAAAAGAGGTACCATCATGGAAAAAATAATAAAAATCATTAGCCTTGATTAGGGCCTCATCTAATGTATAGGTGTTCTATCAAATTTAAGGGGAAAACACTCCTTGGAAATCATTCCACAAATTAGAATATTTACATGATTATCACTTAGAATTGGATTTCATATAGTTCTAGTTGAAATTATTAAATCTTGAGTTGAAAAATGGAGATGTCATGAGTTTGGATTTTGAAATTCATGAAATCAAACATGATGTTGATGCATCTAGTCTAAAATGATGTCTTTATGACCAAATTCATAAAGGATATATTTTTTTACATAATCAACCTACTTAGATTCACTATATATAATAAATATATTAAATATTATCACATTTGATCAACTGGTTGAGAAAATGTGAAGGAATTATACCAAAAATGTTCATCAATGATATTAAAACTATACATATTAATTAAATAAAGAAACAATATTACCTCTCAAGGTGTATACCATAAATAAAACAAGAATTTTAAAGTGGGAAACTAAATGTATCATAGAAAAATGTATATGATCTATAAGAAGGCTTGTCAATAAAAAAATCCACAATTAAATTTTAGAAACAAGAATAATTTGAGAAGAAGAGAGAGATTAATTTTATAGTTAGGAAGTGAGGAGAGGAGGGCTCTTTTAATATAGAAATAAGAAGAGAAATGGAGTTATAAATAATCCCATGATTAACTTACAAGCCTCCTTTGTGTGTGTGAAGTGGCCTATTCCCTTAGAGAGTGGAGGGAAGTGTGTGTCAAGTGGGGAAAGAAGTTATTTATGATATTAACACTCAAAACCTAAAGGGGAACAAAGATGTCAGTGACACCTCATGGAATCCATATTTATGTGAATTTATAATTGACATAAATAAAAATTCCACTCATAAAAAGGAAACTTAGAAAAAAATAATTATCCCAAATAAATGGTAATACTAATAGTCCCCCTTAAACTTTATTTAGAGGTTTACAAAAAAAAATAAGTGAGGAAACATTACTAAACGTCCCCCTATAGGATAAATTCCTTCAATCCTACCATATTACAAAAGATTACAATTTTTTTTTTAACATAATGGCTTAGTGAAAATATCAATTATTTGATCATGAGTAGGATAAAAAGAGAGAAAAATTTGATTATTTTCAATAAATTCACACTGAAAATGATGTTGAATATAAATATTCTTAGACAATGCATGGAAAACCATATTTTTAGTTAATACAATACCAATTTGATTATCATAAAAAATTAGAGTATCTAAAGATTGAGGTTGGCCTAAATTTGAAAAAAACATTTGAAGCCAAATATATTCATGGATAGCATGATTACAATCTTTATACTAAAATTCCATGGAAGATAATTATATAGTAGTATTCTTATTACTAATCCATGAAATTATGTTGGAACCCAAAGAGTAATAATAGCCACTTGTGTATCTATGATCATTAAGATCAAGAGGCCCATTAGAATCAAATTAACCTGTCAAATAAAAAAAATTATCCAAGGTATACTTGATGCCAAAATTTAGAGTATCTTTAATATAATGAAGAATTATTTTAACAACTTTAAAATGAGTAGTTTGAGCTTTAGACATAAAATGAGAAATCAATCCAACAAAAAAGGCAATATCAAGATGAGTGTGAGTAAGATAATTTAAATTACCAACTAATATCTATAGAGAGTTAGATCAACATTATTATTTTCCATGTCATTAATAAATTTGACACCAAGTTCACAAGGGGTAATAACAAGTTTACAATCTATCATATTAAATATAGATAACAAGTCATATGCATATTTAGATTGAGAAATAGAAATGATATATTTTTCTTACCAAAGTTGAATGCCTAATAAGTAATGTAGGAGACCAAAACCAATCATTTAAAATGTATTCATTAAATAATTTTTAGTGCAATAAACCATTGAAATATTAATACCAATTATGATTATTTCATCATCATATAAAACAATTATAACTATTCCATTTGAAGTGTTTTTGACAAAACAATTAGGATCATTAGAACTAAGAGTAAAGCCTTGAGATATGAAAAATTGATATGTTTTAGAGTACCATTCTCTAGGTAATTATTTCAAACCATAAGTAACTTTGTTTAACTTGCAAACAATGTTTTCATTGCCTTTATTAATAAAACCATGATGTTGAGACATAAATTTTTTAATGCAAGTCACCATTTAATAAAACACTCTTAATATCCATTTGATAAATAGCCCAATGCATGTGAGAAGCTAAAGCTAAAACAACTTTAATTGTGGGAATATTAGCTACAGGTGCAAAATTTTCATTATATTCAATTATTTCAATTTGAGAAAATATTTATAAACTAATCTATATTTATATTTTTCAATTTGATTATCAAAATTGAACTTTATTTTAAACAAGCATTTACAACTCACCAAAAAATGTCCTTTAGGTAGAGGGAACAAGTCCCAAGTGTTTTTATAAATTAAGGACTTATATTCATCATGTATTACTTTTTACCAATGAGTGTGGCCTTGAGTTTGTTTTAGTGTTTAAGGATCATTATTGTTCATAAGTTTACACATCAAAGCATAATTATAAATAATTTGCCTAGTTCTACAAGTATCACTAAGATCTACATCATTTCCATAAGGTTCTAGAGTAGTCTTGGCCCACTTAGGCATATATTTTGGTGGATAAATACTATAATAAGTATAAGGAATTTTAGGAACAACAACATCATTAAGATCATAATTTGATTCAAAAGTAAAAGAGGCAAAAATTATATCAAGATAATTTGAATTGGAATCACAATCAAGTACACCATTTTCAATAATCCTAACATCCATTCTAATCTTTATTTTATTAGTTTTAGGATCATAAACCCTATAATCTTTAGATGATTCATCATAACCAACAAAGATAAAGGTGTTTTCGTTAGAATCTATCTTCTTCCATTTTTATATGGGAATATAAACAAATGCATCACAACTAAAAATGTAAATTCTTTAGATTAGGTTATCTACCACTCCAAACTTATTTAGGGGTAATATTTTATGTGATTAATATTAATTATATAGACATCACAATGCATAGATTCAACCAAAAAATTATAATGCATATTTTTAGCATGCAACATATGCCTAACAATTTTAGTGATAATCTTATGTTTACATTAGATAACACCATTTTTCTCAAGTGTGTAAGAAATAGTTTTTTCATGTTTGATATCATGTTTTAGATTACGATAAAAGCAAGTTTTGAAGGGACCTCAAAACCCTTTAATAGAATCAAGAAAGATAAATAAATAACAACCACCAGGAAAATTAGTCCTGAAACCTACTGCAGAGCAGCATCAAAATCAGGTTTTACAGGGACCTAAAACCACAAACATAGACCAATAAAAGTACCTAGGTTTTACAAGGACCTGAAACCTCAAAGTTGGCCAACAATGTAGGTTGCCATTATAATAACAACACACAAGCATTTATCGGGACATTAAAATTCTGCAAAATACCTTTAGTTTCTCTGTCCCTTTGATTTAGTAGAGACACCATCAGATCCAGCAATAATGACAACCATAGCCATGTTGAGAAAAAGGCCATGCTCCACCATGCCCTCAAACCCTAAAATCACACTGTCCATAGCCCTAGCATCCTTACACCAGAAGATGCCCCTTGTTGAACACCAGAACCACATTGTTTAGCCAGTTCCATGCCCCACTTACGAGATCCATGTTTTGTGCCCCGATTATGATCTGCAGCTTCGACAGCCACCTCAAGAATATCCCACCATATTTGTACAGAACTGAGGTGCATAGGATGTTAGACAGGATTTGAATGAAGGAGATTTCCCTCAGGTCTATTTTCCCAGCCATCATCTTTTGCAGCCACGCCACCACAGGGGTGGCCTTCAATAGGAACCCTAAATCAGACATTCCTACAAAACTGACATAAACCCCTGATCGTAGAAATAGTACTCCATCACTGCCCACAGGATCATGGGTTTGAAACCCACCACCTCCAAGGTTCGTAATATGTGTACAAAATAATTAAATTAATTTTCAACAAAGACGTGAAACTCAATGAAATTGTCTAAAACTTGATCTTTAGTTTTCAAGAAGTAAATTCAATCTTGTCTAGTGAAATTATCAATAAAATTTAAAACATATGTATCATAATTAATATAATGAGTTTACATAGGTCCTAAGATATCACTATGAACTAAATTAATCTTTTCATTAACACATCAAGATTTATTTTTAGAAAAAGTTTATCTATGAATTTTACCAGTCATACAACCACTTCAAACATAATTAGTGGGAAGTATTTCAAGAAAACCTTTCACCATATTAAGTTTATGCATGAGACAAATACTTTGGTGACTAATATGACCTAATATTTCATGCCACAAGTTAGCATCAATAGAAGCAAGAAAATCATGAATAGAGGAGGAATAAGAGAATATAGTAAACTTAAGCAAGTTATCATTGTCTAAAAAAATATTAAAAACTACTTGAAAATCTTGCTTGGTATATTTAACATAACAAGTATCCTTAGATAAGTTTACTTTATATTCATGTTTTCATAATTAAGGAATATAAATCAAATTCAATTTTAGATTAGGATTAAATACGACATCATGTAATTCACCATTAGGGATTTTAACCATTATTATGGCTTTAATATTGTAATAATCATGATTTGTAAAAATTAAATGAATTTTATAAATATCTAGTTCTAAATAATTAAACAAATTGGCATTAGATGTCATATGTTGAGTAGCACCAAAATCAATCATTTATTCAACATGAGAAGCATACAAAGCACAAGTAAAATTAACCCTAGTATTAGACTTCTATTTGTTTTAAGTCATAATGCTACTAGTGTTATCATTTTCTTTGACCTTAATCTTTCCTTTCTTAATATTATATTTATTATTACAATAATGATCTTCATAATGAATATTTTTGTCACAATAATTTCACTAAAGTTTTCTAAGGCTTGGATTTAGATTGTTTATCCTTTTTTTTCAAGTGTATCATTAGACTTAACATGTTATTTACCATTATTATGTTGGTGTTTAGAAATAAAAACATGTTTATTAGTATTAAGACTATAAAATTGAATTAAGTGTTATTCTTATAGATACAACAAATTACAAAATAAATCAAATGTCAACTGGGCAGTTAAAATAAGAAAATCTTGTTGTAAGTGAACATTTGTAATAAACTATTGAAAGGGTCTAGGCAAGAATTTTTTTCATGACAATGTGAATTAAATTTCAAGTCTAAAATTTTAACACCTAAACTAATTAATTGAGAATGTAAAGAATGAAATTTAATCAATAAATCATCCATAGTTTTGAAGTCATTATACTTTAAATCAGAAAGTTGATCCTAAACTTAAATTTTCTTAGATTCATTCACAACATCATAAATATATTGAAGTATAGACTAACATTTGGATGAAATAGTATAACCATCAATTTTCACATTCAATTTGGATGTCATGGTTATGCCAATAAAACCAATGGCCCCTTCATTTTTTGCTTACCATTTTTCTCAAACTTTAGAGGTAGTGGTATTTGCATTAGGTTGGGATCCTTGTCATCTACTATGCACACTAAATGTTTAAACGTAAAAAATTATTACATATGTGATTTTCATAAATGGTAAGTAGTGGATGTGATTTCAAATTTGAACAATAATTGAGTCATTTTTCCTTGAAATCTCACCCAATTTTTGAATGCAAATGTGAAAAAAAATCACTAAGCACTTAATATACATGGAGGAGGGACAATAAGGCTAAAATATGGAGTATGCTGAAGTACAAGAAATGGGACAAGAAATAAACAAGAACTGATTATGATTTGATTATTTCAAAAAAGGCACAAAATTTAGAAAGCTACAAGATGGTTAAAATTTATGCATATGATAACCAAAAAACGTTATAATGGAAGTGACTATTACAATGGATTTAGAATATTAATTAGATCTAAAAATATTAAAACTCTAAAAGATTAGTTAACTTGTAAAACACCAAATTTAAATGAGTTTAAGTGAAAAAATAGAATTATATATTAATAAATTTAAACCTCTTTGTTTGTTTTTGTTTTTTTTAACTTACAATAATTTAAAAAAAACTTGAGTTTTACTTGATGTAAAAGAATTAAACCAAAGTGGAGTTGCTTTTTAAAATAAAAAAATTTGTGGAGAAAGTGATGTCATACACTTTAAAGTTAGTTTGAAGAGATAAAAAACCATGAAGATCTCTTCATTTTTTTTTTTTAATTAATTAAAATAATTAAAGTGGAACAAAAAACAACTTTTGAGGATACTTCCAATGCATTACACTTGACAAAAAAATGCATTACTAAGAAAAGGAGAAACACATGGATTTTTTTTTCTTTTTTTTTTTTTGCTAGTGAAGAAATGAATAATGTGTTATATTAGGATTAGATATTTAAATAAAAAAATAAATTTGAATTAAATGTAAACTTATTACACTAATAATATATAACTCAAATAATGATAATTATATTTCATTCAAAACTTAAAATGCAAGCCAAAGAAATCATAATTATACCATCAAGGAAAGAAATAGAGAGAGACTAACTAGTGGTGGTATGGGCAATGCACATGAGAAAAAGGTTGAGTAATGAACCAAAATAAAACTAGTTACCATCAAGAATGCAAATGATAATAGTTGTCAAAATAAACACAGGGACATAGAAAGGTAACCTATGAATAAAGACACCAGAACTATAACTACATAGTAGCCTCAAAAAAGGAGGAAAATAAGGGTTACTCATAGGGAGAAGATGCATAAAATAGGTAGTGAATAGATATTAAAAGGTAAACTTAGCTCAAATAAATCAAGACACTAAACCAAGAAGTGGAAAATAAATAAATAAAGGTGCTAAAGGAAGGCACATTAGGTAAACAAATGTTGGTAAAAATCCTTAAGAAAAGTAAATTAGGGAAAAATCATGGGAATCATAATAAATAAATGAAATATCAAAGGCTAACCATACATATTCCATGGCTTGATAAGTAAGAAAGAATAAAAAATAGAGAACCAAAATATGTGATAAAAAAGAACCTACACATAGGAAAAGGTTAGAATAAAAAAGACTAATATTGGAAACAGAGTGTGAATTTTGGGACAACTTGAAAATAAGTGTAATGAATTCAACTAAAAATCAAGTGCAAGAAAAAATGATAATCCAAAAATCTTAGTGTGATAAAAAAAACTAATCAGAGATTTTTTTTATTTTTTTTGTGAGTGGATATCAATCTTGGGCTAAAAACAACCTAAAATGGGTAGTGAAAAAAATTAAGAAATAAAAATATGTCATGAGTTCAAGGGTGGAACCCTTTCAAAAAAAATTCAAAATCCTACATACTCTTCCAAACAAAGTCAATAAGATAAACCTAGCTCTTATACCATGAAGGAATTATACCAAAAATATTCATCAATGACATTGAAAGTGCAAAAAATAATGAAGTCAAGAAACAATATTACCTCTTAAGGTGTAAACCATAAATGAGACAAATTTTAAAGTGTGAAACTGAATGTATCATAGAAAAACCCACATGATCTATAAGAAGTCTTGTCAATAAAAATATCCACAATTATAATTTGGAAGCAAGAGTGATTTGAGAAGAAGAGAGATAGCTTCATGTTTCTAGTGAGGAAGTGAGGAGAGGAAGGATATTTTAATATATAAAGAAAAAGAGAAATGGAGTTATAACGAATCCCATGATTATCTTATAAGCATCTTTTATGTTTGCTAAGTGGCCTATTCCCTTAGATAGTGGAGGGAAGTGTGTTCCAAGTGGGGGAAAGATTTACTTTTGAGATTAAATCCCAAAATTTAAAAGGGAACAAAGAGGTTAGTGACATCCTATGGAATCTAGATTTATGTGAATTTATAATTCATATAAATAAAAATTCCACACATAAAAAATAAACTTAGGACTATCCCAAATAAAGGTTAATACTAACAGAATGGCTAAAAGAGAAGAAGACTTTAGAATAAATATAGATTCAACTTTAGAAAGTACTTTTTATGCAAATCAAAAGGTAAATTCTTCCAAAAATGTATTAAATGATAGAATCAAAGGGAAAAACAAAGGGTGAGATAATAAATCCAATAAAATAATAACTAGCATCAATAAAATCAAAATGATAGATAACACATGTATTATAAATGTTGTGATATAAAATAGACTCATGAGACCCATGAATGCAAGACATCATAGCATAAACTTGAAGCCTATATAAAAAAAGGGAGAGGAATGAAACTCAAAACTAGATTTAGATTAGTTCTCTTGTGAATGTGTGTTTTCCATCTCTGGCGAAGTAATAATGGCTAAAATATTTGAATGTGAGATAATAATTGGGTTATAAACATTGGTGCCACACATCATATAAATTTTCAAAGGGACTTCTTTGAGGAATTTAATAAAAAAAGTTTTGGTCTAGTGTATTTGGTTGATAAAATAAGTATGCAACCTTAAGGCAGGGGTATAATGTTACTCAAGTCACTAGGACATATGGACTTCATTATTTGTAATGTACCATACCTTAGTTTAAAATAAACTTGTTTTCTCTTGTGATAATTCAAAAACAAGGCCACTCCAAATTTATTGATGATGGAGAGGTTAAATTCATAATAAAAAATGATACCACAATCATTTTGACTAGTTGTGAAGAATGAAAATTGTTGAAACTTACCAATGAGCATTCAGTGCCAAGGAATTTTTATTTACTTGGATGAGGAATAACAAGTCTTCTTTAGCATTCCATATTTTGGCACGCGTACTATGAAAACATCTACAAAATTTAATAAAATGGTATTATAGGCTTGTTGACTCTACCCAAAAGCATTAAAAAGTGTGAAGCTTGGATATTGGTGAAATATTAAATAGAACCCTTTCAACATTTAGAAAGGAAAACTAAAAAAAATTATAATTAAATTACTTCGATGTTTGCATAGTAGAATAATATGTCATAGAAATGAGATAAAAGATAATAGATACACACAATAATTGATAGAAGAGTAAAATTCTTGATAAATATAATTAATCCACTTTGAGGGGACAACCTCCATGATAATTAAATGAAATAATATGAAGGTATGTAAGCTCCAAGTCAGCTACACATATCCATATGCACTATAGGTTATTGGTGTAACATGCCCCTTGAGAGGCTATCATTATACATTTCATTTAACCAATCAATGGATTGGTATAATTTTCAAACAAGGTAGTGTCTGATGTCTATTTTCAATGAGACTATTTAATATTAGAGTTTTATAGTTCACTATTTATGGATTTACTTTTGTTATGATTTCTAAATCCTATAAACAATAAATAAAACTATAATTCTAGTTTGGAGGAAAGAAAATCTAAATTGTTTTTTAATTGAAGATCTCTAATTATAATTTACACCATCAATATATATAACTTAAACATTTGGCATAGGTCATATAATGTCCTCACTCAACTTGCCCAATTGGGTAAGACAACGTGATGTTCAGAATTTGAGAATGTTGTTTATTGTTACTTAAATAGCTTTTGAAAAATTTTAAATTCAAGATGAATTAAAAAACTTAATCTAATTAAAATACACACTCCTTAATATATATATATATATACTTGTATTGAATTAAAATAACTGTTGCATGTAAATGAAACACACTTGCATTAAATTAAATTCACACTTGCTTTTGGAAAAGGAAATCACACCTACTTTTAAAAACAATCACTCTTTACTTTGAAAGGAAATCACTCTTGTGGTTAAAATGAAATTATAATTATAATAAATAAAATATAATTGAATTAAATAAATGCTACTAAACTTATTATACTAAAATTACAAGTTTATCCTAATCCTTGGACAGAAGTGAGCCCTTGTCCTTCTTCAGAACATGAACTGCTTTACTCAGTAATAAAGGGAAATGTTTAACTCTATTTCATTCAAAAGAACATACACAAATATGAAATTATTTTGATTTCAAATTCACCAACTATTATTTTTTCAACTTCTTATAACTTTATTGAACTAACTAGAATGAGAAGGAGATGTGTATTTAAACACATCTCAACATCTATTTGCAGAGTACAAAATCTTGGAAATCTCAACACCCTAATCTATTTATTCAAAATATAGAAAATAAAGGAGTCAGATCCCAAACTTATAGAAAGGCATTAAAAATAACTAAACTAATTATAGATAGGAAATAACTAACATAGATAGAAGATACTTATCTAGTTTTACAAAATAAAGGTACAAATATATCCACACTGGTTTAGTCCATTACCATAAAAGGTAATGTCTAAAATAATACATATAAATATATAAAGTCTATTTATATATATATATATAGAATAATATCTCAATAAATAGGATCCATGTAGAGTTTAAAGCATGATTGTTATCTTTGGAGCATCTTATACAAGTCTTCAGAACATTCTATACAGGCCTTTGGAGCATGTCTATATGTCTTCATAGCAACTTGTAATGTCTTCAGATCACCCTCATATCATCTTAAAATCACTTCCAAATCATCTTAAGAGTGTCATTTATTTAGATTTCACTCATCAAATCTTCAAAATTGTATCCAAAAATAACTACCAAAATTGTGTATTGCCTTTTTCAAATAACCCTACCATTGGGATGTGTTTCTATACTCAAAATTATGTTATTCATCCAAGTTAGACACAATAATAAGGTAGAGAATTAGAAATAAATTACATATAAACAAAGGAAAATTACATTCATTTCCTACTTAGATAAGATCCTAACTATTAAATTCAATGCAATATATAACCAAAGGCAACACTTTATGGACAATCTATATAGCTATGATGAGCTAAATGAAATGCTCATCATTTCTCTCCCATAATTTACATTTTAAAAGTTCTCTTGAAAACTAATGGGATGACTAATCTCTAATCCAAAATTTATTATTCAAACCTTTGACTAAGATCATAAACCTAAAAATTATGGCTCTAATCATGATGGCCCCTTAGCAAGAATCCAAAATCCCTTACAATTGTATGCAACCAAGCTTAAAACTCAACTTCGGCCTGAGTACTCTAACCTTGACACAGAGATAGAGGGAATAAAATTATTGTAGGCCTAAACCTCATCCCAATCCATACATCTTAACCTATTTCATCTAAGAGTCGAGTGATAATCTAGGTGATAGATTTGGATCTTATTAGACTCCATCTAATAGTGGTAGGGCTCAGGACTTCCTTACACTTTATCTCAATAGTTAAGGTCTCACACATAATAATATTGGTATTGATGCCATTGGTATAATGGTGGTTTAGAAAAGCTCTAAAATTTGTAATATTAGATCTCAATAACTCATGATATTTATTATTCATATACATGTAATACATTGGCTAAAAGGTAGCAATAAGTTTCTTTACCTCTGGGAAGTGGGGTCTCATGCATAGCCTAGTGGTGCTTTGTAATTGTAAAAATATATTATTGACTTGCTACCATGTTGTTTGGTTTATCAAAGTGAAGAGAAAGGCACATAATTGTGTCTCTCCAATAAATAGATTAATTAGAAAAATAGATTGATAACCTAACAGAAAGTTAAAAGTATAAAACTCACAAATTGCATCTTTCCTTTCTTTAGTGTTCTTGAGAAAAATGTCTATAAACATATGCTCATCTTTAATAATGTTGAAAAACCAAAGGAAATTAACTAAATCTAGCATTTATAAAATTACTTATGGAGAAAAGAGCATAAATAGAGTAAGGTGGCCTACATGCCAATAATTTCTCAGAAATTGCACAAATGTGTTCGATGGAGGCCTAGGATTTTTTTCATTGGTGTTGATATTCCACCAATTGCTTTTGAGATTCCTCTTTAAGCTTAGCATTTTCTTCCTTCAACTTCTAAATTTTCTTCTGGGTGTTATTCAAAACTGAGATCATTTCATGTAATGGAATGGGGAAGGAGGGAATATATCTTGTTGATCCCTCTATCTAGACTAATATTTCTCATCTCTCTTTACATTGCTTGTATAGAGGCTTATAACTCAGAATTTTGAGTGGTAAGTGTTATCACTCTAGAGTGCACCCTATTTGAAGATGTGTAAAACACACCCTCTCTCTAGATAATACAATTAGATCTTCTCAGAGTGTGGGTTAATTTTTATTGGGAAGAACCTCTAGAGAGGGCTAGTTCCCTTAATATTTATCTATTAAAACTAAACTATTTTAATTTTTTTGGGATGAAAAGGGAGAATGCAATTGAAATGAAAAATCCTATCTAAATGGGGTGATCAACCTGAATGATTGATATTATCTAAAAACTTTTCAAAAATTGAGTAAGACACATATTAATCTAAAATAAAACTCTGCATTCAATCTTGAACATCAATGTTTCAAAAGAAGGCCTGAAAGAAGTTTGTAAAGCAAATTCAAATCCTAGCTCTTCAAATGATCTGTAGAGGATGAGATTTTTAAAGTAGGTGTGTAAAGGACCTACAAAAAGGGAAAATAAATTCCACTTGTATGATGGTACATAGTTAAATTACACTCTATTTTGGTTCAAAATATATATATATATATATGCAAAAAAATCTTCTTTATTTGATAAATGGTGTCAATTACAATTTTTACTTTGCTTCAAAAATTCCTAAAAAATGGCTTTAAAAAGCCAATATATAAGTCTAAAACCTTAAATAAATCAAAATTCACTTGTAAAATATAATTATTAGTCTTATTTGAGTTAAAATAATACTAAAATCCTTATAAAAAATTAAATAAAGGCTTTAAAATCTTCCAATTCTTCAAAAATTGCATGCTCTTTATTTTTAGCATAGAATTGAGAAGTGGTGTGCCCATGTTGACTTGTCAACCTTACCTGCATGAAAATCATGACATAAATTAGAATATAAATACATATTTTAAGTTATTTTAAGTTCTTTAAAGTCTTTATCTTTCATGAAAAACATGGGAGATGCATGAAACTAGTTAAATTAGTCAACCGAAGAGATTTGACCCTTAAAGACTAGTTAACTCAACTTGAGCTCAACTTGCATGAATTGAAAATTGTGGATTGAATTAAGACTTATATATCCACCTAAAAAACATATATTCCATGTGTAAATTTCAGAATTAATTCATTTGATATATTTTTACTGTCATTCTTTACCTGCTTGATTAACTAATTAAGCCTATTAGGCCAATTAGGCCTAATAGCCTATTTTTTGGCATTTTGACTTATTAAACCTGAAAACATATACCATGAAACATTTAAAAATAATTAAATATACTTGTAAGAACTTTTTTCATCACAATATAGTTGATTTTCATGAGAAAATACTCATTATTTAGTCAACAAGGTTGACTAGGCCTATTTTGCTCCATTTTCCTATAGACTGGCCATTTTGATCAAGTTGGTTGGGAAATTTTCATGATTATTTATAAAAAAAATTAAAATTTTAGGATGAATAAAAAGCCTTATAATTTTATCTCCATTGATTATATTTCATTTAAGTGTCCTATACTTCATTTTACATGTTTTTTCCATTAAAAACATGATTTTTTCCCTCATCCGTACATCTCCATGCATAAAATTTAAATTTATAGAATCCTCTATAAATTTAATTGAAATTTTAAAAAATTTCAAGTTTATATAATATTATTTGATATAATAAAATCAATATTTTTCAAAATTGGTTTTTTGAGGGTTTATGTAGGCTTTGAAACGAAATTTTCAAAATGATGGTTCGTGAAGTACAAACCTCTAAATCAAAAAAAAAATCTATTTATTTATATAAAATTTACCCCCTAAACATCCCTAAAAATATTATGTTCCCAACCAAAATATATAAAAAATTTACCATGTGGAAAAATTTGTTTATAGGGTTTTGACTACATTCTGAGCTGCCTACACTCTTAATAATTATTCATAAATAAAAACCACTTAAATGGTTTTAATTTTTCATTAATTGGGTAATAAAATCATACTAATATCATTCATCCAAACTCCACACATGGTGAAATATAAAGATATGAGCATCTGAACAGGGGGCTTGGAAGGGTGTCTAGAAGTAAAAAAAATGAAAATTTCACCAAAATAAAAATAAATCTTCACATTCTTCCCAATACCTAAAAAAATAATAATGGGGTCTATAACATGTTATAAAAACTCTCTGAAATCACATTTTTCTTGAAAATTCAAAAAATCTCTTTTTGGCCTATATGCATGTTTGCTTACATAAGCCTATATGAGCATGATTTACCTAAAATTTAGAATTTTGACACACTTTAAAGGTCTTATTATGATGTATAAACATCATCCAATACTTTTAAAAATTTTACCTAGACTTAGAAACCTCGGTGGCACTCCAACATAATGCCTACTCTAATGGTGATCTCCAGTGGACACGCTAAGGACTATTACAAAATAGAGAGTATCTCCACTCATTCAATGGCCATGAAAATTTTTAAGAATGTTTTCCAACTCATGATTATATTTTTTACAAAATTTTAGGTCCTAAAACCACTTTTATCTCCCTAGAAGTTCAATTTTCTCTCAAAATTGATCTTTGTGCATAGATTGTCTGCATATTTGAACTTGACAATGATCTTTTGAAATGATAATAAACCTTTTAAAATCTATGTTTTTATTTTTTTGACCAAAATTAATGATTTTTAGGTGAAAATTCTAAGATTTAAATGGCTATTGAATAGTTTCTTGAAAGTTTTGAATGATAGGAGTAATAATTTGACCTTAACAGGTAAAATTACTAACAATTTTGGTGCCTTTCAAAGTTTGACCAGCCTACTACTCAAAAAAATCAGAAACTCTAGTTATGATAAACTTGGATATACACTAAAATAGGAAGATATTTGTAGACAAAGACACAATAAGATAACTGACATAAACAACAAGTGCACGGGTGTACTTAGAGGAATGAAACACAAGGAGTCTATTATGTAAAAACTAACCTCAACCTTGTTGGTCCTTCTAGATCAAATGGAAAGCTATTTTATGCACTATGTAACTCTAAAACATGTTTTCTTCTTTTGATTGCTCTTTTTTGCAAATGGGATCACTTATATGTTTATATATTCTAGATGATGCAACTAGGCCTCCAACTTCCATTCTTAGGTGTATGGATTGAAGACATGGATCTAATATATAATCATGCTCCTCCAATATTATTATTTTTTACATCAAAATTTCTATCTCTACCTCATTCATAGGTTGATCATGATTTGACACATTCTCATTCAATGATTATATTGACAATTCAGCTAGCATATTTGGATTGATGTCTTCATTTGACTTCGTTTGAAGTGGTACTTTGTCAAATTATTTATATCCTTGATAAGCATCCAAACATGGATATAATATTACTTTAATTTCTTCTTGATGAACAGCTACAATAGTACTCTTTACAATACATTCATCAATATCCACTTGGGGTGGAGATGGACCATCAAATTTTGCAAAAAAACTCTCCAAGTCATCCCAAAAGGCTTCTTCATCATGATCAATGGAAAAGACATAAAATTCATCAGTATTATTACCATTTAAATAATTTTTATCACATATTTCTACCTTCTGGATGAATTCAAATGAAATTTCTTTATTTGTTGCACTTGTCTCATCTTTATCGAGAATATTCTCCATCTCAGCAATGGCTCTATGTGAGTTGTCTTCATCACTACCTTTTGAAGAGAAAATTATTTATGCTTTATCTATCTTATATTTTGAAAAATATTGAGAATACTCATATAACTCCTCTTCTTATTCATCATAGAAAACTAAATCATTTTTGTCCTTGCCAAGTGGTGTCCCAACTATGATTTCTTCTTCTTGATCACTCAAGTCACCTTTCTTTTATGTCTCTTTTGTTTCATCCTCTTAGATCACCTTCACCTCATCTCTCTGCTACATTTTTTCTTGAATGGATTTCCATGAATGAAAGGATTTAGGATTTTGAGGAGGAAGAGATGAAGGTTGAATGATCTCTTGCTTGAATTCAACATCTTGAATGATGCTTGATTGTTCCTCTTTCTTGATTAACTCCATGATTTAGTTCTGAGATAGGGAAGGTAGAGGCTCCTTTTTGACATTTTGATTCCAATTCTCCTCCAATTTCATTTTATTTAGCTCCAACTCTTTGATCTACTTATCAATATTCTCCTAGAATATTTTCTCTTTAAAGTGGTTAGTGATCTCAATAATAGGTTGTGCCATAACAATCTATTTTTTTATAGTTCTCTTTGATAGAACTCCAAGAAGGGAAGGACTGAGAAACATATGAAGAATTTGGAAAAATCAAAGGGGATCTTAGAATGGTCTCTTAAGAAGGAATGGATGGATTATAATAAGAGTGAGGTTGAACCTGTTGTTCCTTAAGGCTTTTATTTTGTCTTCAATAATTTGAATGTAACCACCTACATCCATCATCTCACTAGTGAGATTACCCTAATTTTCCCTCTCAATAGGTTTCCATTGCTCTTTTATTTTCTAAAAATAATCTTTCACATAATGCATTAGGTGAGTAGGGGTATATTGGCCATAATAACTCTGTGAGTACAACTTTAGTGCATGCTTTTCAAGGCTCATTAAAGTTTGTTTAAATTATTGGTATGGATTGGGTAGCTACAAAATAGCCATGATTAGGTTAGCTAAATGGGTAGGATGGATCATGATAAGATTGGTAAGGGTCAGTATTATGATATAATGATTGTTCATAGGAAGGATCAAGGTAGTACTCTTGCATATATGACTAATATAGATCCTCATACTCCTAGTGAGGATCATAGTGTGGTTAGTCATACTGATCATAGTGAGGATAATATGGATCTATACTAAAACAAGCCATTTGAGACCATTAGTAAGACAAATACTAAAATTAGTCAATATTAAAATGATACCTAATGTTCATAACCAACTTTGAGTGCCTAAAAGTTGCACTAGTCTTTTGGATTCCTCCAAAGGCTAGTGCATAGAATGAATGTCCCACTAGGCATGCCAAAAATTGTTATCACTCTAGAGTGTTCCTTGTTTGAAGATGTGTAAAACACACCCTTTCTCCAACTAATACAATTGGATCTTCTTAGAGTGTGGGTGACTCTATACTGAGAATAACCTCTAGAGAGGCTTTGTTCCCTTAAGATTTATCTATTAAAGCTAAACTATTTTAATTTTTTTGGGATGAAAAGGGAGAAAGAAACTTAAATGAGAAATCCTATCTAAATGGGGTGATGCACTTGAATGATTAATATTATCTAAAATCTTTCTAAAATTGAGTAAGACACACATATGAATCTAAAATAAAACTCTACATTCAATCTTGAACATTAGTGTTTCAAAAGAAGGCCTAAAAGAAGTTTGCAAAGCAAATTTAAATCCTAGCTCTTCAAATGACCTATAGACGATGAGATTTTCATAGTAGGTGTGGAAAAGACCTAAAAAATGGAAAATATATTCCACTTGTATGCTGGTACATAGTAAAATTACACTCTATTCTAATATATATATATATATATATATATATATATATATATATATATATATATATATATATATATACACACATACATATGTGTGTGTGTGTGAAAAAGCTTCTTTATTTGATAAATTATTTCAATTACAATTCTTCCTCTGCTTCAAGAATTCCTTTAAAATAGCTTCAAAAAGCCAATATATAAGTCTAAAACATTAAACAAAGATAAATTCACATGGAAAACATAAGGATTAGTCTTCTTTGAGTTAAAATAATACTAAAATAATTTTATAAAACTAAAGGCTTTAAAATCTTCCAATTCTTCAAAAATTGTATGTTCTTCATTTTTAGCATATAATTGAGAAGTGGTGGGCCCATGTTGACTTGTCAACATTCCTTGCATGAAAATAATGCCATAAATTATAATATAACTCCATATTTAAAGTTATTTTAGGTTCTTTAAAGTCTTTATCTTGCATGAAAAGCATGGGAGATGCATGAAACTAGTCAAACTAGTCAATCAAAGAGATTTGACCCTTAAGGACTAGTTAACTCAATTTGAGCTCAACGTGCATGAATTGAAACTTGTAGATTGACTTGAGAATTATATATCTTCTTCAAAAAATGTATATTCCATGTGTTAACTCCAAAATTAATTCATTTGATAGATTTTTAATGCCATTCTTTACTTGCTTGATTGACCAATTAAGCCTATTACGCCAATTAGGCCTAATAGCCTATCTTCTAGCATTTGGACTTATTAAACCTGAAAAAGTATTCCATGAAACCTGAAAAAATAATTAAATAAACTTGCTAAAACTTTACTTATCACAATATATTTTATTTTGATGAGAAAACACTCGTCATTCAATTAACAAGGTTGACTAGGCCTATTTTACTCCATTTTCCTACAGACTGACCATTTTGATCGAGCTATTTTGGACAAATCAATGATTATTTTTGAAAAAACTTAAAATTTGAGGATGAATAAAAAGTCTTAGGATTTTAGTTCCATTGATTATATTTCATTGAAGTGTCCTATACTTCATTTTACATGTTTTTTTCCAAAAAAAACATGATTTATTCTCTCATCCATATATCTCCATGCATAAAATTGATATTTATGGAATCATATGAGTTTAATTGAAATTTTAAAATGTTTCAATTTGATATAAGATGATTTTATAGCAATAAAATCAATATTTTTCAAAACTAGTTTTTTGAGGGTTTAGGTAGGTTTTGTAGCTAAATTTTCAAAATGATGGTTCATGAAGTACAAAATTCCAAATCCAATTTTTTTTACATTTATGTGTATAAAACTTACCCCATAAACATCCTTGAAAATAATGGGTTCCCATTCAAAATATATAAAAAGTTACCATGTAGAAATTTGCATGTGGGGTTTTAACTGCATTCTAAGCTACCTACACTTTTAATGATTATTCGTAAATTAAAACCACTAAAATGGTCTCAATTTTTTATTAATTATAATTTCATATGGGTAATCAAAACATATTAATATCATTCACCCAAACTCTACACATGGTGAAAGATATGAGCTTCTGAATAAGAGGCTAGGAAGGGTGTCTAGAACTAAAAAAATGAAAATTTCACCAAAATGAAAATAATTATTCACATTATTTAAAATTCTTCAAAAAATCATCATGGTGTCTTTACAATTCTATCAAAACACTCTAAAAGCACATTTTGCTTGAAAATTCAAAAAAATCTTTTGTGGCCTATATGCATATTTGCTTACATAAGCCTGTATGAGCATGGTTTGCTTAAAATTTAAAGTTTTTAAACTATTTAAAGGTCTTATTATGATTTAAAAACATCATCCCATACTTTTAAAATAATTACCTAGAGTTAGAAACCTATGTGGCACTCCAGTATAATGTTTTCTCTAATGGTGATCTCCAATGGACATGTTAAGGAATGTTATAAAAAATAAAGTATCTCCACTCATCCAATGTCCATTAAAAATTTTAATAAGGTTTTAAAAATCATTATGATATTGTTTAAAAAAATTGAGGTCATGAAACCACTTGTAGCTCTCTAAAAGTTCAATTTTATCTAAAAATTGATCTTTGTGCATGGATTATCTGCATACTTGAACTTGACAATGTTATTTTTAAATCATAATGATCCATTTAAAATCCATTATTTTATGTTTTTTACCAAAATTAATTATTTTTAATCCATAATTCCCAACTTTAAAGGGTTAATGGTTTCTTGAAATTTTTGAATGATAGGAGTAATAATTTGGCCTTGACAAGTCAAATTACTAACAATTAGATCTCTTATTCTATCAGTATGTTGTAAAGTAAATTCATTTATATCATCAATAATTTATCTTATATTATTAATCTTATTATGCTTATCAACATTAGCATTTTGTAAATCAGTAATCTGGGTGTCCTTACTAGCAAGAGAATTCTGCAAATTACTCAACTCTTGAGTTTGTGAAAACATTAAATTGTGGACCCTAGTCTATTCATATTGTATTCATTGAATAGTTAGCTCTTTTTTTTAGGTCTAATGATAAATTATTCACATCTTTGTTCTAAATTAGAAATAATTAGGTCCTTACCTTTCAAGGTTAAACAAAGAACATCTAATTTTGCTTGTTGCTTCCTGATTGTTTCGTCATGTCTAGACAAAGCCATGACATGATATAGATATTATTATTCATTAAAAAAATGAGAGTAATATGGAATTCTTCTATAAATTATGTTTTATCCTTATCAATGATAAATGGTAAAGGCCACTCTACTTCTTGAGTCATAACTTATATTGTAAATGTTTCTTATTCAAATATAATATCTTGTTTATGGGGTTCTTCTCCAACAACTACTTCAACATCTATAATGTCAATGAGGGATCTTAAGCTTCCCAAACTCTCCATATCTTACACATATTCTTCTTCTTCTTCCTAAAAAATAATTTGATGTGTACGTCATAGCTTAGCTAGAGGATTAGGGTTATCTAAGGTAATTCCCATTTGTCTCTTTGATCTTAGACATAGTATCTTCAGAGCTAAAGGTGAAAGAGATGTCCATTCTTCAATCTATACTATGGTATAAGGATGAGAGGTAGGTTTTGGAATTTTATTTATAGAAACTAGAGAGAATTTTGTAATGAAGGAAGACCAAGCCTTTTCACCCCACAGTTTACTTAGAAAATAATGTTGACAGATAAGGGTAACCAACCCATAGTGGCAGATGGATCCAATACCTCTATTCATTTTTTAGAAACATTGATTATAACATTATGAATGAAAGAGGGTTGATTTAACTTGTATTCTTCTTTGGTATCTCCTTTCCTCAGATGGAGTCTCATGGCATCTCCACTAACTACCATAAACTAACCATCATAAGTAATATATTTCATAATCCATAAGACAACATTTTTTCAGGGCTAAGGAAGAATATCTCTCATGATTCCCCTAGCCACTCCTTTTGGGGATTTGGCCAGTCTAGGGTAAGGTTCATTTCTTTTGACAAACATGTGAATTAAATCAATAAAATTAATCTTATCAATAACAACTACCCCCTCCTCAAGAATCCTAGAGAGCATACTGATTACAAAGGGATTCACTAGAATGTTTTTACCTTTGATAACAACATGGTTTTCATTAAAATTCTCAAAGAATTTTTGCACAATCTCTTCATGAAAACCCTAAAACATTTTAAAGAAATTTAACTACATTACTAACTCAAATATGTCTCTGGTTGCCTCATCTTACAACAATGCATTTATGGATTCTAATTCACTCTTCTTCTTTTTATACCCATATTCAAATCTAACACTATTTGTTTAAAAACCTAATTATATTATAAAAACATAGAGTTCAGATTTTCACAAGAAATAGGAGAATACAAGAGGTTAGGGATGTCACACAATAATGGATAATGGTGATAATACAATAATGAATATCAAATCAGGGTATATTATGAGATTGTGATAAGAATTATGGTAGAAGTTATGCTAATCTCTTTGAAGCATGTGAGCTATAATGGGAAGGTACTTTATCCTATCATTATTAATGATGTGGCATAAAGACAATAATTGGTAGTACATGAGACAATATTTGTAATGAATTGCACATCACATCAAATATTTTTTTTTGAAAAGGTTTGTTAAAATTCCATCTCATCAAATCTATTTGAAAAGGTCTTTTAGAGATGCCATCTGTTGGAAAATATCTTTTGAAAACATTATCATGTTAAATTTTTTAATGTAATGATGATGTTGCTAACTCATCATACCCACATGACATCACCATAATTTATCCATTTTTAAAAGTGTTGATTACCTAATGATTACACATGTATGACATAAGATATAAAAATGACTAATCCTTTGTAAAAATAAATACAATTATACCTTTCCATATGAATCCATGCCTATCTTTGAGAGATGCCATGTGTCCTACAGGGGTAAACAAGTTTGAGAAGATAGGTTAGTTGATAATAATTTTTATTTTATTGTAGAATCTTTCTTCTAAAAGGCACCATTTACTCATTTTCACCTTTTAGTATTTTTATTCTTTATTTTTATACTTTATTTTTATTTTCATTATATTAATTTTTTTAAAGGGAGGAGAACCCCCATTTACTAGTTTTTAAAACTCCTCCTTTATTATATGCTTACTGTGAAGATCATTTTGCCTTAGTGGAACAACTAAGTTCTTCCACAAGGTCAAATTAGTCTTGGTTGTGATTAATAAACTCTTCTTTACTAAGAAGTCTTATGTATACCTTAATCCTATGACCATTGATCAAAAGTGTCTTTTGGTCACCATTAATGGGTTGAATTTGGATGGAGACATTGTTGAATTTGGTTTTGATTAGGTATGGTACCAACCATCTTGTTCTTCGTTTACCCTTGAAGTTCTAAAATTTAGAATCAAATAGGAGTGTCCAATCACCCTCTTAAAATTGTCTTTCTCTGATGTGAGTGTTATGTCATTACTTTCTCTACTTCTAAATCATGTTGGTTTGAGTGAGTGCATCCATTCTCAATTCATCCAACCCATTTAGTTTCATTATTATTTCTTTTTATTCTTCATTAAGATAAATTCCCATGTCAAATGTTATCTTCAATGTCTACAATTCAAATTATATAGGTAATAAAGGTTTATTTCCATATACAAGTTCATATAGAGATAATCCTATAGTTTTCATACATGTTGTATTGTATGCCCAAACTACCTTAGTTACTTTTTCTACCCAATCTTTTCTATTGTCATTCATAATCTTGGTTAGGATGTTTTTCAACTCTCAGTTGGTGATTTCCACTTACCCATTGGCTTGGGGATGATGGTGATGATTTTTTATGATTGATCTGGTATATCTCTATGAAATCTTTGATCATCTTAGAAATAAATTGGGATATTTTATTTGAAACAATAGATTTATGAGATATAAATCTTAGTATGATCTTATGGTATATAAAATCAGCAACTATTTCTTCCATAACAAACGTGAGTACCTGCACTTTAGCGCACTTAGTAACATAATTAGTATACACTAATAAATATTATTTTCCTTGAGATGGTGGGTTGATTGGTCCAACAAAGTATAAACCCCATTTTTGAAATTGTTATAAACTCATTTTAGGATTAAGAGATATTTTAGAAGATAAAGTAGGTTTATCCATCCTTTGGCAAGGATCACATTGCCATACATACCTTTTGATAGACTTGTAAAGAGATGGCTAGTAGTAACCTACACTAAGGATCTTGTGAATGGTCCTTTTTGATAAATAATGTCCTCCTCCTAGTTCACTATGGCATTATTTGATGATGTCATACACCTCATCTTATTTGACACACCTATGAAGTATATGATCAAGTCCATTTTTACACTATGTCTTTAAATAATTTGAAATGAGAACTAGATATAACCAAATGTTTTCTTTCTCTAGAGGTAAAGAATGAGAAAACTTCCCTATTTCCAAGTAATTTTCCATGTTTGAAAACCATGGGGAGTATGTGGATATTTAAAATATTTGTTCATCTAGAAAAGTGTCCTTCATAGGTTCATCTTCACTTGTAGTAATCAATATAGATAAAAAGTTAGAAACAAAATTATAATTCCCTGGTTTGTCTATGATAGTAATGTAAAATTCTTGTAATAGCAAGAGACATCTAATTATTCTTACACCTATTATTTGTTTATTCATTAAGTAATTAATTTTTGAATGATCTATATAGATGAATACCTGATAACTAGTAATGTAATGCCTAAACTTATTTATAGCATAGATAATAGAAAAAAACTTTTCTTATGGTAGTGTAGTTCTTCTCTATGGGGTAAGATTCCTATTGATATAATAAATGGCATACATTTTTCCATCCTCATCTCTTTAACCTAATAATGCTCCCAATTTAGTATTAGAAGCATCAATATAGAAATGAAAAGGTTTATCCCAATTAGTTCCTTTCAAGACTAGAGCATTCATGAGTTTATTCTTTAATGTTTTAAAGGCTTCTTGACATTTATCAGTCCATACAAATTCACTATCTTTTGCTAACAAAGAAAATATAGGGGTAGCTATCTTGCTGAAGTATTCAATAAATCTTAGGTAATATCTTATATGACTAAGAAATATTTGAACATCAGTTTGTGTTTGTGTAATATTATGATATACTTTTATTCCTTGAGAAGAGATATGATATCCTAATACTATCCCTTCATTAGCCATTATGATGCATTTATCATGACTCAAATATACCTAGTGATCTTCACATCTAATAATCACTTTTTCCAAGTTATTCACAGCTTCATCAAATTTAGTACCATGAATAGTGAAATCATCCATGTACATTTTCACACAGTCATTTGTAAGATTAAAAAATATTGCTAACACTACTCTCTGAAAGGTAGCAGGTGCATTACACAATCCAAAAGGAAGGATTACATAAGAATATGTTCCCTAAAGATAGGTAAATGTTATTTTGTCTTGATCTTCAGGGGCTATTCTGATTTGGTTGTATCCACTGAATCCATCTAAGAAAGAAAAATACTATTTTCCTACTAAACTGTATAAAACTTGATCAATGAAAGGCAAGGGAAAATAATCTCTCATGGTGGCTTTTTTCAATTCTCTATAGTATACACAAACTCTCCATTTTACATTATTTTTAGACATAATAACCAAGGGTAAAACCCATTAACTATCAAATATAGGATAAATAAAACTAATATCCAATAGTTTTTTGATTTCCTTCTTGATAGTTTCCTTCAAGGTTAGGTTAATCCTTCATTTTGGTTGTTTGATTGGTATAAAAAATTTAGTATAGATGTGATGTGTACAAATAATAAGATGTATTCCTTTCATGTCACTGTAATCCCAAGAAAAATCTTTTGAGTGTTATACTAATACATCAAATACATTTATTTCTTGTTGATCAGTTATCCAATTATTGATAGTTAATAGTTTACTTGGTTGAATTACAATCTATTTAGTGCCTAGAATAATGAAATTTAATTATTTGTATTCACTCATCAAGTAATTTAATGGATATGTGTGTGGTAATAACATATGAAGTATGGTGACATGTTTGTGAAAATTTTCACTTGTGGAAAGCCTATTGGTCAAAGGACAATGAAAATCATGTAAAAATAAATTCTACCCATTTTTAGCCCAATCAAATATGGCTTGTTGAATGTATTATGGACCGAATAACATATTTGGTGGTCTTATGACATTGTCTTGATTTTCAATGATGGAGGTGGATTCTTCCCATTCATGATTTTTCACATTCAAAGCTAAGCCACTAGTCTTTAGAGCTAGGCCACTAGTCTTTAGAGCTAGGCTACTATTCTTTGGAGCTAAGATACTAGCCTTTAGATCTAAACCTTTAGACTTACAATTAAAACTATTGGTCTTTAGAGAAAAACTATTAGACTTAGGAACAAAATCATCAAACTTCAAAGCTAGGTGCACTTGGTCTAAATCTTATGTTATATGTTCTTTAAAATTTTAGCCATGTTCTTTGATGATAATCATGGCTAAAGAAGACACACTAGTCTACCTTCATTCAAGTTGATCTACATATATTTATTTAGAAAGACCTACTGAAGGTTTAGTAGGAAAATAAAGAGATATATGTTTAGTATGAATTTAATTAGAAATGGTCATGTTTTGAGATATATAGTCAATCCTTGCTTCAACTGTAGCTAACCAAGGTTAACTAAGAATTATTAGATACCATACCCTCTTTGGTTTAGGCTAAAGGATCATGAAATCAATAGGGTATTCCCAAGATTCAATGGTGACTAGTACATTCTCTATGGTTCCTTTAGGGGCAATAGTAGATTGATCTACCATTTACAAGATCATTATGGTAGGCTGAAATCCTATGAGAGATAAACACTATACCATGTAGACAGTCATTATGTTTATGGTACCATCTATATCTACAATAACATTTGGAATATAATTATTCCCAATTATCATAGTCATCACATGACTACCAGGATATCCATATTTAGGAGCAAGTATGTTTCCTGCTAATAGATTAACATCTTTTCCAATTAGTTGAATTATTTTGGGATATTGTTTCTTTCTTCCTAGTGCTTTGATGCATAATCCTTTAATGATTTGATTTAGCTCAATAATATATTTAATGTCTCTTAATAATGGAATTATTATCTTAATTTATTTTAATCCATGCAGTAATTTAGAATCTTCCCTAGGTTTCTCTTCCTTAAGTCTCTCAAAAAATGAAACATCAAGGGGATCTTGAATTGGGGTTGGTGTGGTTGTGGCTTCAACCTTTTCTTCAACTAGTTATTGGACTATAAGTGGCTCAAGAGTGTTTTCATCATTGGGTATTTAGTTATGGTAATGGGTGTATCTCCCACTACCTTACTTAATTTGAGTTGAATATTATTACATTTAGCTGAGCCACTTTCAATAGTATTTTCTTGATCAACTCCATAAATAGGTAAATTTTTCCTATTTTTTGGATTTTCCAATGTTTGGGTAGGTAACTATGGTTGGTTATCCTGCTACTCAATTAATGGTGTCTAAGGTTATGGGGGTATTAAGTCCTACTATGGAAGAAACATTCTTTGTGGTTGATATTATTGATTTGACCATTAAGGTGGTGACTGTTATGCCAAATGTGGTTGTTGATTTTGTTATTCTGACCAAGTTGATTTTGAGTCATTCCCCACATCTATGGCATCAATTCTTAAGTAACTCATTATTGTGGTTGTGGTGGTCCCCACATTAGTGGTGTGACCTATTTAGCCCATGGTTCCATCCATGGATTGGGAGTAAATCTTGGACCAAACTAATTTTGAGGCTAGGAGTACTGATTTCCTTATCTTTGAATGAATTTTACTTACTCAATGGTATGTGTTTATTATTTCACTTGATTTATTATAATAGGAAGGTGTTTACAATTCTTAGTGTCATGATCTAGGTTATAAAGCATAAATTTATTTTATCTAAAGGGCAATCTTTTACTACATGTTTGAGCCTACATCTAGAACAATAGATTGACAATTGTTAAGTATTAGTAGCATTGGCTTTTTATTTGAGTCCATATATAGTAGATGTCGATTTCACTAGAGTTCCTATATTGAAATTGGAAAATTCTTCCATTAATTGGCCAACTTTAGGTGATTTTCCTAACCTTGATTTTCTTATACTAGGTCTTGTCCTGGAGTAATTAGTACACAATGCTAAAATTTAATGAAAGGTTAACTTATCAATATCACCCTTTCCCATTAGGTTCAAAGCATCTCATGTATCATCATCTAACCCCTTAATAAATAATATTTTGACAACCTCCACAGTGAGTTGGTAATCACTCCTTTTATGGCTAAATATAAACTATTAAGGTAATCTTCTAAGGTTTCATATTCATTTTGTTTGATCTTGAAAATGTCTTCCTTATATTCTATAACTCTAAAATAATCTTGATATTTATCCAAAAATACAGTTTCCATTTCATTCCAAGTGGTTATAGAATTACCCTCAAGGCCCATGAACCATCTCATGGTTGCATCCTTGAGTGTATATAGGAATAATTTCAACTTTTGATTGTATGTGACATAATCATGCATTTGAAAAATAACCTAAAACTCAAAGAGTAAATAATTTGGATCTTCTAAAGATTTACCTCTAAAAGTAGGTAAAATGGATGGTGATTTTTTTTCATATAATTTCTATCATCAAGACCTAGGTTGATTGGATAAGAGAAAGTTATGTCTTTTGGGGGTTATCGGTCAGGGTTTTCCATATGTGCATGTTCATCTCCCATGTTTTCTTCCCAACTTTGGTTATCAATCCAATCTAAATTTACTTCTTGGGTGATCAGTGTATGTTATATCTCACAAGGAGAATCTTCAATTATATCTTCTTCTTTTAAGGCTTGTGGATCAAATCCAACTATTCTAGAAAGAGGATTTTCAGGATCAATTCTCCTTATAGGAGAAGATGTTTTGAATAGGATTCTTCTTATAGGATCTATTTTTGAGGATGAACCCTATTCAAGAGAGGAATCAAAAATATATACTTTAAGTGCCTTTCACTTCCTAATATTTCCAACAAGGATTGGACCCTCTCTTCTTCTGGGATCCTTTAGAGATAAACTATCCTTGAGAATCTCTTTGGTGGTTCATAAATCTAAAGATTCTTGAGTTATTTTTGAGTTTCTATGTTTTTGAGTTTTATTAATGTTTTTGAATTTCTTGTTATAACTCAAATGTACGATCTCACTAACACTTATTTATGAATGTCCCTGATAATAGTGCCAAAAATCATAGGATGTCATTATACCTCTCATTTAACCAATCAATGAATTAGTGTTATTTTCAACCAAGGTAGTGTCTAATGATTATTTTCAATGAGACCATTTGATATTGGAGTTGTAAAATTCACTATTTAAGGGGTATTACTTTTGTTTTGCTTTATAAATCCTAAAAATGGTAAATAAAACTCTAATTCTATTTTATAATAAAGTAAATCTAAATTATTTATTAATTAAAGATCTATTGGAAATCACACCATCAACATCTAGAACCTAAACTTATGGAATAGGTCATATAATTTCCTCACTTTAATTACTTGGATGGGTAGGACAACATGATGTTCAAAAATTTGAGAATGTTATTTATTATCAATTAAATATCTTCTAACAAATTTTGAAAGACACACTCTTCCTTAAAGGAAATCTACTTGTATTGAATTAAAATAACTCTTACATATAAATGAAACACACTTGTGTTAGAGAGTTTTAAATGATGTCATGTTGATGCCAAGTAAGTGTCTATGTGAGTAGATGAAGTGCCTTGATAGTCTAAGTGATAATAACAAAGTGTGTAATGTGTTTGTCTTAGTATGCTTGAAGGAGGCTTGGTTGATCTTCAGTTTTAACATGGTTAGAGATGTTAAAGGATGAGTATGGTGATTTAAGAATGTGTAATAGGTTGTATAAGAGGTTTTATATTATTTTATTACTTGTTTTCATGAGTGTATTTCATATGATTGATCATTATTTTCATCTAGACTTTTTGGGTCTAATGGTAGAAAATCTGAGTAGTCATTTTGTTGACATCACCATTGCCACATATGGATGAGTCAAGGGGAGTTAATCATATGGTTGTGATCAAATTTTTTTATATTTACTATGTGATAAATTTTATTTCATGTGATAAATCTCAACATAATATATGCAAGTACAAAGTTGGGCTCCTAGGTAGTTTGATAATGTTTTCCCATACATAAAGAAATTTACTTGTCGTAAGAAACTCTGAGTAGGCATTTTGATGTTTTAATATTTTCTAATATGTGGAAATTTTAGAATTTTTTGATCATATGAGTTTTTTTAGTTTTATTCCTAGTTGATTTTCACCAAATTTTAAGTCATACGATGAAATGCATCAAAATACATGCATTTGCAAAGTTGGCCTTCCAAATAGTTCTTGACACATTTGGTTCTATCGTATAAAAATATAAGTGAGAAACTTAATGGAGTTATATCTAAAATTTACAAAGGTTCAAATATAAATTTAATACATGGTTGTATTCTCCTATGTGAGGAAATCATATGGTCCAAATTTTAGATCACGTGTCTAAGCACAACAAAAGTTATTAAGGTCCAAAATTGGTCTTCTAGGTAGATTGCAATGGTTCCTATACTTATTCAATTTTTTAAGAGATAAATATTAGGAAAAAATGAATATATAATGGTTTTTGGGTGATCTTATAGTTTGATTTAATGGTGTGTATTTATTCAAATAGGTCAAAGTGATTTTTATTTAACGATAGGTACAGGTAAAGACCGAGCTACTTCTAAGATATAATGGTGAGTGGGAATTCATAATAATCAAGATAAATGATGTGTATTGAGTGAAATTAGTTAAAAGTGTCTAATTTTTAACTCAGATAAATATTGAGCTACATACAGGAGATCGATGGAGTGTGTTTATTCTAGGATATCAGGAAGAAGCGAGATGATGCTAAGTGTTCAAAGTTTAATGTTTGGGTAGTGGTGCACTTTGAGTTAAAGTTTGAATAATATTTAAGGTGGGTATCTAATATAATATTTAATTTCATGAGATGTATTTTAAGTGACCAAATTTTAACTATGACCATTTGGATTTAAATATTCAAATTTATGAAATAAAAACTAGTGCTCATTATTTATGCTATATCTTTCGATCTATGTAGAATTTACTCATGGTGTAAAAATATAATTTGTAGAGGAAATAAATTTGAATATATAAATATAGTTTTAAAGATATAAAATTATGTATATTAAAATATATTAAGGTTCAAATTTGACTACATGTTCATGCATATTCTACAAGTAACCCAAGAAGGGTATTTGATGTGTGCTTGTTGGTATCTCGATGTTTAAATATGAATTATCTATTGAAGTATGTTTTAGACTCCATGAGGACCATATATGTGAATTATTAATATGTTAAAAATCATATACAATATGAAAAAAGTGTTAGAATTTGATTGTGTTTTCATTCATAATGACTATGTGTATAGAGAGGTGTTTGAGTTAATCAAGGGTTAGCAAAAGAGTGATATGATGGATGTTGACACCTAAAGTGGACCCATAGATCATGTGGAATATATCAATATGTTATATAATATTTTTATTATGTTCATTTTTTTCTTAGAGAAGTGTTAAACAGGTTAATGGGTCATCATAGGATTTAAAAGGTAACTTAATCTTATTTGAAAGAGAGTTGTGCTTAAGTGTGACCCATGTAATATTACTTAAGGGTGAAGGCATGTGTTGTGGATAATAAGGAAATATTATGTACTTGATATTTCATGAATTCTCTATAAATATTGAAACCAAATGTGATGGTTTCTAGACTTGAGAGAGGCTTGTTGGATTAGAGTGAGTGTTGAAGTGAAGAAGAGATGATAGGTAGTGTGCCTATTACATTAGTTGATGAGTAGATAAGTTTTTTGATGGAGTGTATGAATTATATTTCATATTTATGATGACATAAATTTCTCTTGTAGGTTTACATTTTGAGGATATGTGAAGAGGTCTGAGTGTGCATATGAGTACAGTTTGAGTGAATAAGGAGAGAAATTATGGCATGCCTATGTGAGAGGCATGTATGAGATATAAAGGGAGTTTGTGTAGGGGTTATATAATCAGAGATCCATAATCAGGTTTTTAATACATTATTACTAATGTGTAGTTGTTCACTTCAAAGGAGGGTATACGGGACTTGATCTTTCTTAGGGGCAATGGCTCCTTATGAAATAGGTGTTTCACTAAAGGCCTTTAGTCAAAAGGAATTGATCAAGGTTTTTGGTATAAAATATGTGAATAGTCTCTTGTTTTTAATCTCTTATACAACAATTATTCCATGTGTTTTAGGCTTGAGAGTGGGTTTTATTCCCCATGAGAGTTTCCCACATGAACTATATGTTGTGTGTTTGATCTTGTGTATGCATTGAATGAATGAGCTCTATTGTTAATGTTACTTGATCAAGTTGATATATGTTTATTGTTTAATAGTTTGAAAGGATTATAGTTGAAATTAAAATATCTAGGCTCATTGATTCACCCCCTCTCAATGATTACACCTCTAACAACTGGTATCAGATCAGGTCTTTTGATAAAATCTTGACAGCTTGAAGGTGATCCAAGGTATAATATGGGTAGTCATCAAGGAGGTTTATATAATAAGAAATAATCAATGTTTAATTATCCAATTATGCTTTTATAGTGAAAATATTAGGATATACATTATATCCCTAGGGTTTGATCTATGGCAATTTGTTGTGGATGGTTATGTTACTCTTACTAATTCTCCATCTAGTGTTGTAGAAAAGAAGTTGTTTGAGAATAATTATAAGGAAATGAAAGCCATTAATTATGTTTTTAAATATACTAATTTCACTAAGTTAGTCCATTATAAATATACTAAAGAGACATGGGACAAAATGCAAGTCATTTATGAAGGAGATTCAAATGTCAATCTTGCTAAGTTGTCGACTCATAGAAGGCAATTCGAAAGTCTCAAGATGAAGGAAAAAGATTTTATGGCATCATTTTTACAGAGAATTGATGAGATTTTAAAGTTCATAAAAGGTATTAGATAGATCCTTAAATAGGCTATTGAAGTTCAAAAAGTATTAAAGTATTTATCCCTTAGGTTTGATCCAAAAGTATCTACTAGTTGATGCCTAAATGTGTACCATAGATGCCCAAAGTATTAAGAAATAATTATAATTTTAGAATTTATATAATTTAGTTCATGAGTTATGGGTTACATTAATCCTATTACATATTGGTGTAATAGAGGCAAAACAAGTGACTATTTCACAATATTTAGATTAAGTGGTAGTTGGGAACCACCATGGCTAAATAGAAAATCTATGTAAAATATGTAGTAACTATGCAAAGAATAGTGAATTATGATCAATAAATAAATTAATAATTAATTTGGGATTTAAATTTACATGACAAGATAAACTAAGGTGATCCAGGTTAAAAAAAGTAAAAGGAAGGGTAGGGTAAAAAGAAAGATGTTGGTCTTGTTTCAGACATTATGACAATGTTCACATATCATTTGAACATGCATTTAACCAATGTATGAAATGAATTATCTTAAGAATAAATCACAACATACATCAATCAATCTTTAAAGGAAGGTATGAAATGATGAAAATAGGAACCAGACTCACTTTAAATATTCACTCCTACAAGTAAACATCATTAGCCCAAATGCAAAAGAAGTACAACAAACAAAATAATCTTATGAAATTTCAACTAATCTAGAAGTGGCACAAATTAGTATATTTTCATCCAAGATACACATCTATAATCCATAGGAACCATTAAAATCTGAAAGTGAAACCAGACAACTAAGAGAGAAACTATATAACACTTCCTACAAGCAAATACTATACAATCTTTATAGAATTCCTTGCTTGTATTAAATGTTCCTAGCTTAAAAATTAATTTGGTTATAATAAATCCCCCAATTTTGATGAATGATAATGCTCCTTTTATAATATATAAGGTATAATTCTAGTTAGTGATATCAAGTTACATTTGAACATGTGTATAGGATAATTGTTTTTTTTGTTACATTCTAGAACAAATGATATTTTCTAATGAATTGACTTATAGACAATGTGCTCTTATAAATTGCACAAGTCAAAAATAATATCCTATTTTAAAATTGAATACAATGATGGTTACAAAAATACATTCTTATTTCATTGATCTTTGAGACCCTTTTTGTTGCTGAAGTTCTAAGTTACTATTGTAGAGTCCTTGTTATTCATTGAATAATGACTTATTTTTTACCTACTTCATTCTGGACATCTATTAAATATAGATTTAAAACAAATTAAAATATTTTTTTTCGTTTATCTATTGCATTAATGAAAATCTTATAGGCTACATAGCCTTACCACTAAACTACTGGGACCCTCCATTTAAAAGCCATTGACTGGTTCTTAGAGCTTAAAATGACATTCGCACAAACATCATTTGACGTCTACATAAACATATTTGACATCCTATAGACCATCAAAATTTAACTCATGGATTTTTTCCTAGGCTCAAATTTGATGTCTGCATGGACATCTTTTATTTTTAGGCCAACTTTACAATTTTATATTTTGAAGCTCAAAGGTCACAAAGGCACCAAAATTAGAGGAAATGGACTTGATATTGAAAGAAACAAACCCATTGAATCCACTAGTCCCAAGAGCTTTCTATGCAAAATTGTAAAATATAGAATTTTACTAGTCCATGTGATTTTTCATGATGTCCTCATGCCTGTTAGGGTCAAAAATGACTATGAAAATTTGGTCATTTTAGTTTGTAGAGACAACTTTGAACATACATATCTTCCAAATCACTTCAATGCATGAGCTGCAACTTAGTGCATATGTTCTTAGTATGGAGATGAAAAAAACTATTTGACCATTTTTATTGAAATTGTATCACTTGTGAGATATAACACCTTCAATATGCCTACTCAGCTCAATTCAGACCCAAAAAAATTGGCTATGGAAAAATAGCAAAATTTTCTTGAAAGGCCAACTTTGGGTCCTCATATATTTTTATGCACTTTGGTGGATGAGCTTAAATTTGGTGAATATTTTATTGGTATAAATATGAAAAAAACCCATTTTATTATTTCTCTTGAAACTATGACATGTGTGAGATATGACTGTACTAATATGCTCACTTGGCTCAATTTAGACATGGAAAATATAGTCAAAAATGCTTTGGAGGGAAATTTTGTATCTCCATAAATTTTTATGTGCTTTATAGAATTAGTTTAAATTTGGTTCATATGTTTTTGGCAAGAAAATAGACAAACCCATTTGATCATTTTCCTTGACTCATCCACACATGTGAAATATGGCCTCAACAAATTGCCTATTTAGATTTTTTACCATTAGACTAGAATGTCTAGATGGACATAATGAGGGACCAGGTGAATACAATTCACTTCCATACATACTCCAAGCAATCTTGGTACCCCATAGGGTATATACAACATTTTTATAGTCTTTATAAATTGACAAATGACACTTTAAGTGAACTTATTTAACTTAACTTTCTATAGACCAAAGGCTGGTAAAAAGCCAAATTAGGATTAAATCATGAAATTCAAACATAGCTCATTCAATAAAGGCTTAATCAAACCTATAACCTAAAATATGAATAAAAAATGCTAACATACTTAGATAGGGTCAAACTAAAACCATGAGCCAATAAGTCAGCTAGACCATGGTGTGGATGAGCTTCAAATAAAAATAGTGTGCAAACATGCTAGTGACACTCTGATCAAATGAATTTTCAATTTCAAGGTATAAATTTACACAATTTAACACAAGTATCTCTATTTTTTATAAATATGGGTATGTTGACCTCAACAAATGGTGACTTCGATGGGAAACATAGAAATATGTTAGAATTTAGAGACTCTGGTTCAGACAAATAACTAAGCTACTTATTCCATTTGATCAAGCACCATTATTAATATCAATTCATGGTGAAAACAAATCTTTCATATTAGGATCAAACATCAAGACCTAGTCATGTTATGTGTGTGCTTTGATTATAATTACTGATTGCCAAAGGATTTAGATAACAACTTCTAGGTTCATGATTTTAATCATTAACATTAACTTTCAACATGTTATAATACTCATTAAGAACCATTATTTACTTAGGGAAGGTTTGGGCATTAATTTTATACTATCCAAGCATCCATAACCCTAATAGATATTCCTTTATCTCCACTCATGGCCTTGCTCCACTACCATCCAAACATCCATAGCCTTGGTGGAGATTACTAGAATCACCTTTGCTTGGAAAGCTTTTGATTTTGTAATAAGATTTTAATTTTATATTTTTTATATCATTTTTAGCTTTCTAGAAAAGGTTGGGAACTAGGTTAGCCAGGTTTATGGATTTTTTTGAGTGTTTAATTTTCAAACAATCACCCTTGGCTATAAACTTTGTCCCAATCAATTAATGTTTTTTAAGTTTAAGCATCACTGTATCCTAATAATTTAAGTTTTCATACTACATGTGTAATATTTATTAAAACCAATATTAGATCAAAATAAGGTTTAAAATCTCAAGAAATAATTAACTTATCCATCAGTCTTTGTTAGCTTCTCTAAACTACAACATCAAGCTCATATTTCAGTAATCCATGATCAACTAATGTTGAGAACTCATATATGCATTTCTAAACCGTGAATCTCTTGAGTATTTAGATGAAATTCAAGTTGTGGTCTATCTAAAAGAGCTTATTTAGAAACAAGGAAAAAAGCACAAAAGGCAAACAAATATGTATAGGTATTATATACAAACAAGGGACAAGAAGGAAAAAATAAGAAAGAATAGGAAAGAAACTAATCTAATCCATATACTAACTTCATAAAATACTTACCTCCAAGATTAAATGTAAAATTATTTAATCTACTATAGAACCTTGAAACTTGAGTGTTTTTTGATAGCATCTTCCTACAAATAGGGGTGTTTGGATGCATCATTCTTTTGGATGGTGTGACTTGGGCTCTCGTATCCATTCTCAAGTACATGGATTAAAGATATGAGTATAAAATCCAATCATTTTCCTCCTAAATACTTCTACTTTGTAGTAAGAATGCTAGATCTACTTCATCTATAGATAGGTATTGGCTTATATCATCTTCACTCAATAATGGAAGCTCATCTTGCATCTTTAGACTGATGTCTTCATTAGGTTCTTTCTGAGGTGGAAGTAGACTACTAATATTTACACAAAAATCTTCTAATTTATCCCAAAAGTTTTCTTCATCTTGACCAATTAAATGATGTTCATCTATAATCTTACCATTAGAAACATATTGGTCTCATACCTCTATCTTTCAAATGAATTCATGTAATAATTCCTAATCTAGTATGCTTGTTTCATCTTCATTTTTTATGAGGAAAGGCATATCCTCTATCCAACCAAGTTCTAACTCATCCTATTTTGGGATCTCCCCAATGGTATAGTCTTCTTGAACCTCTAGACCATTGGTGCAATCCTCAGATGGAGCATCAATATGTTTTTCTATCCCATCATCTACCATCTCAAGATCCATTATTTTATTCAAGAAATCATGGTATGATTGTTTCTAATGATCATATTAGTTAAGAGTATTCTCTATTTAAATAATGAATCTATGTGGGTTATCTTTCTAGATACCCTCTAAATAAGTATTATCTTGTACTTGATCTATATCCACCATTATAAATCCTTGGGCAACCTCTAATAACTCTGCTTCTTCATATGCAAGTGTCTTAATGATGATGTTTTGTTGGTATTCAATTGAAATCTATTTCATGTCTTTAAAAATATAATTCATCTCAGATGCAACTTCTTCAAGTGGCTCATCTTCATCTTCATCCTGATCTTCCAATGGGGAACTAGAGGTTTCCACCATGAAAGATTGAGATGTCTCTAAAGATTTATATGTACCTACAATATTATCTCAGTTAAGCATAACTCCATATACATCTCTTCCATATTGAGATGTTTCAAAAACATTGCAATGATCATCCAAATCTACATCACAAAAATTCATCTATATATCCTCAGATGACTCATCATGAAACCTACTTGGAGGTTTATTAAACCCTTGATAAGATAAATTTATACTAGATTTCTCCTCATTATTACCCATTTACTTCTACAATTGAATAAAATTAGTGCTCAATTTCTAAACCATTTTCAGTATTAATTCATTTGAATTCTTCAAGGTCTCAAGCTCATAGGTTGGAGCATTACTAATTTTTTTGGGCATCAGAGTTCTATGATTTTGAGTATGGAATCCATTAATAGTGTTATTTAGGAACCCTAAGTTCTAGCCAAGATATGGATGACCCAATGGTAATTGGTTTCAAACTAGAGATTGATTTAGGATAGATATATTCTAATTGGTGTTAGGGATGGAGTATGCCATTTGTCCTTGAGGTTAAATTTGGTCATTAATGGTTACAACTTCAGAGTAGGTCTGGGCCAATGTACTTATAATAGGGAGAGATCGTTTGAGGAACATGGAGATCATGGTATCCATAGCATCATTATAAATTTCTAAGGATAAAGCCTCATTAGGTCTATAAGGGTCTATGGTTCTATTGAACCTCTTTTAGAACCTAGAATTGAAGGCTCTAATTATCTCATTAGCATGTCTTTTAATTGTGGTGAATAGATGATATAGGACATAGGGACTAATGATTTTTCCAAATCAATCAATGAAAACATTGTTAAAATCATCCCAACTAGTAATATAATCTTTAGGTAGATTGAGAAACAATTCATATATAGAATATTTGAAAGTAAAATGAAATAGTCTACATGTTACATCTTCATGATTAACATTTAATAATATTAATTCTTATTTGAAACTTGAAACATGTTCTTTAAATGTGACAACATTAGGACTAAAAGTGGGTATATATATTTTAGGATTTCAAGGAAGATAATGCATTATACCAGGTATGTTGATAAAAAAAACACCTATCCAATCCATACCTTGAATACATGAATATCTAGAACTAATGCAGTTGATTGGGAGCCTAAGGATTTTTTCTCACCTCGGTATCACTTTTACAATTCTAGCTTAAGGACTTTAAATACTATTTAAAATATGATGTGTCAAATTAATCTTTACAAATAATAATGATTAGATTTGCACATTAAGCAAATTTTATAAAGATTCATACAAAGAACAATAAAGGAAAACACTCTTTAACTACATTAGCTTAAAGAAGTGTTCCAATACATTAGTTTGAATGATCTTTACATGTTCAAGTCCAAATAAACTCAAATTTGTAAATTATTTATAAATATTTGATCAAAATAGCTCTTACTAACCTCAAACTAGTTGGATTCATAGATCTAAAGCTATCTTTACCAAAACTAAGCATGTTTATTCAAAGAATGTCAATCTTTATCCAAATAAGCCCAAAGACTGGTCTAAAACCATGAAGATCACCAAACTTTACATAGTTATGCTAAAATAAACACAAATATGTAAAGAATAGAGTGATCATTTACCAAAATACACCAAAACCAATAAAGATCCTACAAATTCACAAAGATTTATTAAGAACCCTCTTTCTAATGCCAATAAAGCTCTTCTTGTTGATACCTAAATATGTACCATAGGTTCCCAGAGTGTTAAGAAACACTTATCATTTTATAATTCATAGAATTGAGTGTATGAGTTATGGGTTGTGATAATCCTATTACCTATTGGTGGAATAGAAGTAGAACAAGTGACTACTTCACAATATTTATATTAAATGGTGATTGAGAGCTACTATGACCAAATAGTAGATCTATGTAAAATATGTAGTAATTATACAAAGAAAAATGAATTATGATCAAGAAATAAATTAATAATTAATTTAGGATGGAAATTTACAATTACAAGTTAAACTAAGGTGATCTAGGTTAAAAAAGAAGCAAAAGGAAGGGTAGGACTGAAAGAAAGATGTTGGTCTTGTTTTAGACATTATGAAAATGTTCACATATCATCTGAACATACATTCAACCAATGTATGAAATGAATCATCTTAAGCCCAAAGCACAACATATATCAGGCAAGCTTCAAATAAAGGTATGAAATGATGCAAATAGGAACCAAACTCACTTTAAATATTCACTCTTGTAAGCAAACAACATTATCCCAAATGCAAAAGAAGTACAACAAACAAAATAACCATAAGAACTTTCAAATAATCTAGTAGTGACACAAATTAATAGATCTACTCCAAGATACACATTTAGACTCCATGGGAACCATTCAAATCTAAAAGTGAAACCAGACAACTGAGAGAGAAACCATATAACACTTCTTACAAGCAAATACTAGACAATCTTTGTAGAATTCCTTACTTATATTAACTACTCCTAGTTTATAGAGTAATTTGTTTCTAATAACTTCCCTATTTTGATGAATGATAATTCTTATTTTATAAGATACAAGGTAGCATTTCAATTAGTGATATCAAGTTACATTTGAACATATGTATAGGACAGTTGTTCTTTCTACTACATTCTATAACAAATGATCTTTTCTAATGAATTGACTCATAGATAATGTGTTCTTATAAATTTCATATGTCAAAAATAATATCCTATTTCAGAATGTAATACAATGATGGTTACAAAATGACATTCTTATTTCATTGATCTTTGAGACCTTTTTTTTTTAAGTTTCAAGTTACTGCTATAGAGTCATTATTGTTCATTGAGTAGCTACTTCTTTTTTACCTACTTCAGCCCAGACATATATTAAATATAGATTGAAAACCAATTAAAATATTGGTTTTCATTTAGATATTGCATTAATGAAAACCTTATAGGCTGCATAGCCTTGCCACTGAAGTATTGGGACCCTTCATTTAAAATCCATCAGCTAGTTCTCAGAACTCAAAAATGATGTTCATCCAAATATCATTTGACATCTGTGCAAACATATTTGACATCCAATAGATTTTCAAATTTTAAGATCATATGGATTTTTACCTAGGCTTAAATTTGACATCTATATGGATGTCTTCTATTTTTTGGCCAACTTTACAATTTTATATCTTGAAGTTCAAATGTCACGGAGGCACCAAAATTGTAGGAAATGGACTTGATACTGAAAGGAATAAACTCATTAAATCCATTAGTCTCAAGATAGTTTTAGGTAGACTTATAAAATATAGAATTTGAATGTTCTATATGATTTTTCATGACATCCTCATGCCTATCAGGGTCAAAAATGACTGGAAATTTGGTCATTTTCATCTGTGGAGCCAACTTTGAACATACTTATCTTCCATCTCACTTCAGCATGTGAGCTACAACTTAGTGCTTATATTATTAATATGAATATAAAAAAATTAATTTAACCATTTCTTCTAAAACTATATTAATTATGAGAATAACACCTTTAGTATGTCTACTCAGCTCAATTCAAACCCAAAAAAATTGGCTATGAAAAATAGCAAAATTTTCTTGAAAGGCAAACTTTGGATCCTCGTATCTTTTGATGCACTTTTGCGTATGAGATGAAATTTGGTGAATGTATTCTTGGCACAAATTTTAAAAAACATGTTTTACCATTTCTCTTAAAACTATCACACATGCAATATATGACTGCACCAATATGCTCACTTGACTCAATTTGGACCTAGAAAATACAGTCAAAATGCTTTGGAGGGAAACTTTGGATCTCCATAACTTTTGATGCACTTTGGTGGATGAGATTAAATTTGGTGCATATGTTTTTGTCACAAAAATAAACAAACCTATTTGATCATTTTCCTTGAATCATCAACACATGTGAAATATGGCCTCAATAAACTGTCTATTCAGATTTTTTGCCATTAGACCAAAATGTCTAGATGGACACAATGAGGGACCAATTGAATACCATGTACTTCCATACTTAATATTAGCACTATTGACACCCCATAGGGTATTTATAACATGTTTATTTTCTTTATAAATTGAAAAATAGCACTTTAAGTGAACCTATTTAACTTGACTGTTTATAGACCAAAGGCTAGTAAAAGGCCAAATTAGGATTAAATCATGAAATTTAGACATAGCTCATTCAAAAAAGGCTTCATCAAACTTGTAACCTAAATTATGAATAAAAAATGCTAATAAACTTATACAGGGTCAAACCATAACCATAAACCAATAAGTTATCTAGATCATGGTGTGGATGAGCTTCAAATAAAAATAGTGTGCAAACATGCTAGTGACACTCTGATCAAGTGAATTTTTAATTTCAAGGTATAAATTTGAATAATTTGACACAAGTGTCTCCATTTTTTGTAAATGGGGGTATGTTGACCTCAACACTACAATATTAGAAATTTATGATCATACTCAGTTAAGGATGGATCAATTTCATGGCACCTTTACTGCCTATGAGATGAGAGTAAATGGTGATATACCACCAAAGAAGGAAGCAACTTTCAAGATTGAAATGAATCCAAAGAAGAATTTATAAGGTAAGAAACCCAAGGAGGATGAAATTTTTTATATAGATGGGGATAAACTAATTACTTTGATTTTAGATAAATTAAAAATAGGTTCAGACAAGTATAAAGGTAAACTACCCATCAAATGTTTCAATTATGGAGAGGTAGGACATTTTTCTAATAAGTACCTTCATAAGTATAATAAGGATGATGATGATCAACATGATCAAGTTCATGATGATAAAAAGAGATCATTTAGGTCTGATAAAATTAAAAAGGAATTTATAAGGTTTGACAACAAGAAGTACTTTAAGGACAAGAAGAGTCTATACACCAAAAAATATTATAGCTCATCAAATGAGATTGAAGTCAGTGACTCAAAGTATGATGATGAAGATTATGGTCCTGTTGAAGATAAATCTATGTTTATGACTGAGGAAGGTAGTTACTCACATCAAATGGTGTCTACTGTGGGTGATTCTGATGAATTTAAAGATGAATTGGACTATGAGATTGAATTTATGAATGCCCTTGAAGAACTAAAGATTGAGAAGAAGGTTAATAAGAAGATGAAATATAAACTCAAGGACTATGAGGAGAAATTTAGTGTGTTTGAGTCAAGATTGGTTGAAGACTCTAGAGAGCATGAACGTAATGTCATGTTTCTTAATTCTAAGTTGGAATCTATGACTCCATGTCTAATATCCAAAGAAGAATAATGCTCAATGTATGCTTCTAATATTGTGTTTTTGAAATATGAGTTAGAGAAGTCTATAATCAAGGTGAAATCATTTGTCAAGTTTGATAAAAGTTTTAATGATCTAGATGATCTCCTAAAGAGTCAAAAGTTAGCTAGTGATATATTTGGATTGGGTTTCAATGAAGAGCCAAAAGTTTCTTCTCAAGTTGACATGAATGTCAATGAGAGTAAGGTGGATCAGCCTTTGAAGAAAAATAATTAGACAAGGAATGAAGGTGTTGGGAGAATGAAGACAAATCAGATTAGACAACCAAATGCCCTGAGGTATGTAAATTTTAATGGTTATTGATATACTTTAATTAGTTCAATCATAGAGATAGAGAATTTAAGAGACCTGATAGAAATGATTTTTCATGGAACTATGATGGGGATCATAATTTGAAATATGTGAGAAAGGTTGAGTGTTTCAACTATATTGATTAGGGACACTTTTCTAAGCATTATACAAATAAGGTAAGGTAAGTTAAATATTCTTCAAAAATATTAGTTTGTTTCAGTTATCATGACATTGGACACTTTGATATTTTTTTTCCAAACAAGGTAAGACAAGATTATTTTATATCAAGGAGTATTATTTTATACAACAGTGAAAATATTGGTCACATTTCTAGGTTCTGTAAAAAAAGGCCATTAGTCAAAAATAAGTTCAATTAAGCTCCAAGAGTGCAAGGAAGAAGGCAAGTTATCTCATGGAAACCAAAGGTGGTAAGTGTGAGTCATGTTGAGTCTAAAATTCCAAGTAATCTATTTGATATGATGGAGAATGCTTCAAAATTTGAAGAGTTTTGGGGCTTTCTTTTTCTTCTCATGTTGTGAATAAAGAGGCCATGCTCAAAGAGAAGACCAAGGTGCTAGTTAAAGCTAGTTCTAAGGTATGTATGGATCTAAGTGAACATCCTACTATTGTTGAGAAATATTAATGCAAAGAACATCAATTTTTAGTTCCTAGTGATGAGGTTTAAAACTACAAGGTTGATTCTTCAAATGAAAAAATATGTCAAGATTCCATAGTTATTCCATGTGTTTTCAATTCTATCTTAAAAGAGAACGAGAGTGATATAGAAAAGGAACTAGTTGTCATAGTTTAGACTAAGAAGAAGAATAAAAAGAGCAAGAATTCTTATAGCTATAAGAGGATTCCAGTGGTTACTGAGGAGATGTGGACCACTCTTGGCTTCACTTTGTTTTAGAGCATTATGGTACAAAGGATGTCTCTGACTATGATTCTTAAGAGACTTATTTCAATATAGAATCAAGTATTGTTATGGTGTTATTTAGAAGGTCCTATAAGGCTAGATAAGAGTGTTTTCAATTAGAACAGGTATGTCTAAGTGGAAGGTATGTTATGGTGATTTCATGATGTTGATAGTTGTATATGGTCAGTCTATAGGGTCAAATTGAATGTTTATAGGTGGAATAATGATATTTATTCAATGTCAAGAAGATTTTGATGCTTAGAAAGGTCTGTTGACATTATTCTATCTTGATCTAAGTGTTCTTTTGGTCTGAAGGTGTGTTGAAGTCAAAATGAATATTTGTGAGTGCTCTATATTTTCTCAATTTTGGCTTTAGGGAAAGGAAGCCTAAAATGGGTTAGAGGATGTATGGATTCCTAAAGATTTAGAAGCTAAAATCTTGGTCTCAATGTGTGTAATGGTTATCTCTGGGTGTATAAGAAGTTTCAGAGGTAGATTTTGACCAAAAGGAGGTTTGTTGACTATGTTTGTTTTGAGATTTTAGGTTTTGGGCTATGTTATAAAAGTGGTTTGCCTTGTGAATTGAGGTCTAAGGATTTTTAATATTTTAAATGAGACAAATTATTTTTCAAATCAAGCTTCATAGAGATTTGAAGGTTTGTGGTTTTCAAATTATTCATCTTTTTTCAAAATGGAGGCCTAATTGGCTAGTATGTTTATGAAGGAAGTATATTTCATAGGATGATCTATGTGATGGGAATTGGTGCGCTTGATGTGGAATATGATATTTATTTATATATGAATTTTTAGGTCTATAATATGTGTCTACTAAAATTTTTGGGCTTTGTAAGTTCTAGGTAGGACTACAAGGAGTCTAGACAAGCCTAGTATGAAGATTTGATGTTTTTGCTCAATGTTATCCAAAAGAGAAAGGCATGAGTGTTTCAAGGAGAGTTATGAATTTTTTTTAGATCATATTTATTTTTTTGTGAGTGTAATTAATTTATATTGGTGGTCCTTTAGATAACTTAAGATAGAAGGTTAGTAAGCCTGTATGGTGGTTCTTCATGGTGTGCAAAGATTTAAAGAAGATCAGGAGGTGAAATTGATCTAAAATATTAGGGAGAGTCCCTCTCAAATATTTTTTTGTGAGTTACATCATATTTTAGAACTTTTGTGTGTTCTTTCTTCATTGGTTATAGTGCTTGGTTGAAGAGAGTATTGACATGGAACAAGAGGAAGTTGTCAAGGAAAGAAGAGGTAGGCTCAAGTAAGGGGGAGTGTTTACTATATTTATAAGATGGTCTTCTCCTATTGGTAGTCCTTTTAGGTCCTTAAGATTAGTCATTTCCCACTTTTTTATTATGTCAAAGGGGGTGAAAGTTCCTATAATGAGAGTTCTTGAAGAGAGAAAAGAAAGGCGAGTTGTGTATTGATGGGTGTTGACATCAATGACAAAGGGGTATATTGTTGTATAGTTATCAATGATGTCATGGTTATGTCATGGAGGTGTCCAGGAGGGATTAAGTGCATTTATAGTCTAAGTTACAATAATAAAGTTTGCAATGTGCTTGTCATAGTATGTTTGAAGGAGGCTTGGTTGATCTTCAGTTTTGGCATTGTTATAGATGTTTAGGGATGAGTATGGTGATTTGAGGATGTGCAAGAGGTCCTATAAAATGTTTTTTATGCTTTGAGTTCTTATACACATGAGTTTATTTCATTTGGTTGATCATTATTTTCATCTATACTTTTTAGGTCTAGTGGCAGAAAATCTAAGTACACAATTTACTGACATCACCATTGCCATGTGTGGATGAGTCAAGGGGAGTTGGTCATATGGTTGTGATGAAATATTCCTTAATTTCTCTAGTTCATAATTTCTTAGTGTAGATGTGAAGGATATATTTGAGATCCATAATGACTCATTCTTCATCATTTAATTGAGGTAACTCAATCTAAGTAGAAAATCCATGTCCAATTACCTTCTTCAGGCAAGATATATAGAATACTAGATGTATGCAAGTGGATGGAGGCAATTCCATCTTCTGAACCACACTACCAATTTTTTGTAAGATCTAATAAATGTCATAATACTTAGGGGATAAATTATTATCCCTTTTTTTTGCTTCAAATACATCTACTTATATGGCTAAAAATTAAAAAATACCCAATCACTTATGTCAAAATTCCACTTACTATGGTGTTTATCTACTTTTTGCATCACTATATTTTATGTCATTGCTAAATTCTTTTGTAAACTAATGAGTACCTCTTATTTATGGTGAATGTGTTCCTCAATAAATAAAACATTAGGATGCACCATTAATGTTTAAGTGATGGATGGGGTTGATATCCATAAATTCCATAAATAGAGACTTTTTGGAAGAAGTATGAAAATAAGTGTTATCCACCATTCAATAAGTGGAATATAATGAACCCATTTGTCCTATTTGTTGAAAATAAAACAACTAAGATACTCTTCTAGACATTTTTTAAATACCTCTTTTTATCCATTAGATTTAAGATGATAGGATGATCTATAATCCAACTGAGTACCCAAACATGCAAATAATTCAGTCCAAAAATTAATTGTAAATATTAGTTCTCAGTCACATATAATGATCTTTGGAGCACCATGAAATTTCTAAACTATATTGATAAAATTAGAAGCTATTTTACTTGAAAAAAATGGGTGTGGTAAGGTAAAAAAATTATCATGCTTAATGAGTTGATCCAAACTATCACAATAATATTTTTACCTTTAGACCATCATGATCAAGTATGAAATCCATGAAAACCTCCTCCCAACACTGGATAGGCATGGATAATGGATACAAAAGACCTGGGGTCTTAATGGTTTCACATTTGTTCTATTAACATACCATGCATTCAATGTCATATTTCTTGACATGCCCCTTGACTCCTTCCCAAAATAAATCTTACTTAATTCTATGATATGTTTTCAAAAATCCTAAGATACCTCCCAGTGGAGATGCATGAAGTTCTTAAAGGATTTTATGTTTGAGGAGATAATGTTTACAAGGGTATAATCTATCTTTATACCATAATATGTTCCCCTTCCATGTAAATTTGTATATCCCCCATAACCTTGCTAAATATCTTGAATAAAATCATGGGTATCATTGTCATTCTCTCATTCTGCTCTTGCTTCCTCTAGCTAATTTACCTACCAAATAGTCATTATTCATAATAATACCTCAACTAATTCATCCCTTTGAGATATTACATCTACCATCAAATTATATTTGTATTTATTATAGACTACTTCAAATCCATATCCTAACATTCTAGCCACCCATTTTTTTTGTTCTTTAAAATATAATTGATGTTCCAAAAAATATTTAAGGTTATCATGATTAGTCTTTACTTAAAAGTGACAACCCATCAGATAAGCTCTCCATTAATATATTACCTGAAAAATATCCATAATGTTTCTCATATATTTGCTTGAGCTTATTTTCCCCTTCAATTTATGACTCTAAAATTCAATTGGTCTATCTTCTTGCATGTTTGCATCCCCCATGCCATATCTTGATGCATCACATTCCATAATTTTAGTTTTATAAAAATTAGGAATAGATAAAAATAGAGTGCTTCACATATCCATTTTAAATTTTTAATATTCCTTAGTAATTATACTAGTCAATTTTAAGGAGTATTTAATCAACATATATGTGATTGGTATTATGATGCTACAATAATTTTTGCCAAACCTATGATAGTAACTAGTTAGCCCCATAAATCCCTAGAGGTTATTGAGGGTATTGAGAACCTACCACTCCATCATTGCTTATATATTTTTAGGTTAGAATTTCACTCCTTAATGTGAAATAATATGACCCAATCACTCCACCTATCATACTCCAAAATCACATTTTGAAGGCTTTTCATAAATCTTATGTTATTCCAAAACTGAGTGTACTTTTTTCACATGCTTCAATTTTTTTTTTAAATGAGGATGTCATGAAAAAATAACAACACAAATTTCTCAAAAATGGCCTAAAAATATTATTAATCAAACTTTGAAATGTAGATGGTGTATTTGTGAGGCCAAAAATCATGACCATAAACTCATAATGGCCTTCATGAGTTCTAAAAGTTGTTTTATGTATGTCTTCTTCATGGATTCAAATCCAATGATACCTAAAACAAAGATATAACTTGGTAAAATAAACCACACCATACAATTCATATATAAAATCAACAATTACTACAATAGAAAATTTATCTTTGATGGTGTACTTTTAGAACTCATTAAGGCCATTATGAGTTTATGGTCTGAGGACATCCTTCTGAGGATTTTAAGAGTTATTTTTCTATTGCTACATCCATGAGTGTTAGGACTGACCATGTACAAACCCTAAGAGGGTTTAAACCCTAAAAAACATGTATTGGTAGATGAAATCATTATGATCACCTCACCAAGATGAATATAATGACTAATAATGTGCACAAGGGTGAAAATCTAACTTGAAAAAGTGTATTGGTGGAATATATCATTGAAATAGTCTCACAAATATGAATCTAATGATCTTTAATTTTCACAAGGTTACAAATTTCTAGACTCCTTTTTTTACCATTTTTTTCAAAAAAGCCCTTTAAACAATATTGTGGTGATATAAATATTAAATTCTTCCCAGTCACAAGTTATTTTTTTATCCCTTAGATCATAAGATATTCACAACACTAGATCCAACAAACTTTCAACATAGAAACTTTCCAAAATTGAAGCTCTAATACCACTTGTAATGAAATTACTTATATGTTGCATATAAAAATAATATATTTCAAAAATGAGAGAAAATATAATAGAGCCAAAAAATAATTGATAGAAGAACAGAATGCTTGATAAATATAATTGAGCCACTCTGAGGGGTAGCCTCTAAAATAATGCAATAAGATCAAATTTTACAATAAGATAATAAAAAACTAACCACTACCTCATGTACATACTCTAATTATCCATCATTATTTCAAAGGCCAAACATAATAATAACATCAAGAAATTCAATAATATAATATGAAGGTATGAAATCCATAATTTGACCACGTATATCCATGGACACACTATAGGTTAAGGGTGTAGTAAATTTTTAGTTGGCTCACTTTGATTTCTACTCTATACCAGTTTTTTATGTTGGTGATCATAAATACATCATGTTTTTCATTTATCACTACAATAAGATGACTTGGATGTGATTTTTTAAGAAGAAAATAGAATCCTTTAAAGGTTTTGAACCATGTTTTAAAATAAATCCCAATGACATATTATCACACTCAGGACTAATAATGGTGGTGAGTTTGCTTCAAAGGTGTTTTAAACTTATTTAAAGTAGAATGGAATCAAAAAAAATCTCACGGTCCATTACACTCCTCAATATAATGGGGTAGTTGAGCATATAAACTAAACCATCTTGAACATGGTTTGGATAATGTTGTTCTTCAAAGGGATAAATATGCACTTCTAGTCAAAAGTAGCTTAAACAATAATATACCTCACAATATGCCACTATCTATATCTTGGGAATGAAGAATCCATAATATGTATGGTTTGGTCATCTCCCTTTAGTATGACATCTTCAAATTTTTGGATCCACATGCTATCCATTGATTCCCAAGGAGAAAAGGAAAAAAAACTAGAACCAAAGAGTCAAAATGTATTATGTTTGGGATACTCTACATATTCAAAAGCATACAGGCCATTTTATGATAACACTAATAAATTTATCATCATAATGGATTTATTATTTTATAAAATTTCAAAGGACATAGTTAGCATTAGTCAACAATTGAATTGATTAGACAAATATGCCAATTTTTTTTTTTTCAAGGAAGTTGGTATGGAGATTCCAAATATTAAAAGAGAACCTATAATTAAAAAATAGATGGATATTTATTGAATATTTAAATTTAAAATGACACTTCTTATTGGAATTAAAATCACTAAGAGGGGGGTGAATTAGTGTCTTAAAACTTTCTTTCAATTCTTTCTTAGCATACAGGAACCATCACATCAACAAATAGATCAAGCAATGCATAAGTAATAAACTATACAAATATGAAACAATATTACACAAGAGAACACATCATGTATGAGGTAAAAAATAAAGTTGAAGAAAACACACTAATACCTGTAAATGGAATATACTCATATAATTGAAAAGATCATAATTTAGTAAAGAACCAACTCCACATGGAGCACCAATCCCAACTAGCTAGGCACCAACTCAACTAGGCTTTAGTAAGAAAAAACTTTAATGGAGGAACCAACCCCCTAGATGAATCATTAAAAACTCATCCACTTGATTCATTCTATCACATTTAGGACACTTTATTTCTTAATTAATTGATTATGACCACCTCCAAAATCACATTAAGTGCATTTATTTCTTAATTAATTAATTGATTATGATGTCATGGAGGTGTCCAGGTGGGATTAAGTGCATTTATAGTCTAAGTGACAAAAATAAAAACACAAATTTCTCAAAAATGGCCTAAAAATATTATTAATCAAACTTTGAAATGTAGATGGTGTATTTGTGAGGCCAAAAATCATGACCATAAACTCATAATGGCCTTCATGAGTTCTAAAAATACACCATCAAAGATAAATTTCCAATTGTAGTAATTGTTGATTTTATATATGAATTGTATGGTGTGGTTTATTTTACCAAGTTATATCTTTGTTTTAGGTATCATCAGATTTGAATCCATGAAGAAGACATACATAAAACAACTTTTAGAACTCATGAAGGCCATTATGAGTTTATGGTCCTGATTTTTGGCCTCACAAATACACCATCTACATTTCAAAGTTTGATTAATAATAGTTTTAGGCCATTATTGAGAAATTTGTGTTGCTATTTTTTCATTACATCCTCATTTTAAAAAAAAAAAATGAATCATGTGAAAAAAGTACACTCAGTTTTGGAATAACATAAGATTTATGAAAAACCTTCAAAATGTGATTTTAGGAGTTATTTTTCTATTCCTAAAATCTATAGTCTGGGGACATCTTCCAAGTGTCATCCTTCTTATACACTATGATCATTAGGGGGAATAGTTTATTTTGTTATGTTGAATAATTATTTCCTCTAACATATCATGTGCCATATTTTTAATTTCATTCTTCTAGGCATAAGGCTACCTATAGGGTCTGATGTTGGGTGGTGTACTTTTGGGAAGAGTCTAATGGCATGATCATGTGTTCAACTTGGTGGAATGTATTTTGGCATGTCACCTAAAAAAAAGAGTTATCATACATCACCATTTATAAATTATTATGGGTATACTCTTTTGGTTGGTTGAACCTCTATGGAAGACAAATGCACCATAAATCCTTCAACACCTTTTTTTAGAATCTTCATCATCTAATGGGAACTAACCATTTATGGATATTTATCCTATAATCCACACAATTTAAATATTCATCTTTATGAATAGAATCCCATGAATAGTTCATATAAATTTATCTCAATAGTTCCCAAATTGGTGATCCATTACACTACCAAAATAATGTCAACCCATCTCCTGGTAATAGTAAACATAAAAAATCTAACAGGTAGATAACAAGCTTAATACTATTGAATTTTTTAGAATAGTTAATGGTATCACCATCTATAATAATTAATTTTAATTATATAGTTGGGTAAATGATATATTTCAAATGAGTGGCCAACTTATTGTTGATAAAGTTGTGTGTACTCACAGAGTTAACCAACATAGTCACCTTTTATTTTTGAAGTAAACCCACCACCTTAAGGTTTTGAGGAGTACTAATACCTAAAAGTGTATGACAAGAAATAGTAGGTTGAGAATATTTAGATTTGTACTTGGGTTCATCCAAACCTACACTTGAGGCTTCATCATCTTCATCATCATCATTTGTGCCTTCAATGTAAAACAACTTCTTTTCAGCATAGTGATGTCCTCTGATCCATTTTCTATCATAGCCAAAACATAAAACATTTTCTTGCTTCTCTTCAATTTATTGAGGGGTCAATCAGGTAGGATGAGGAAATGATGTGCTAGGAAAGTGCGTTCACAAATATTAGTTAAAGGACTTATTTTGATCATCTTTTTTTATTGACCATGCATGCCCTTGGGATGGCTTCAGATACTGAACTTGAACTAAACATGTGAACCTCCAATTTTATGATATCTTTGAGGCCACCCAAAATCATGTTAGTTATATTTTCCTTAGTGATGTATGCCACATGTAATTTAAAATTGATAAATATAATACTTTAGTCCATGTTTGGTGTAGTTTGGATAGCTAGTTGAATTAGTTTTATGAGACATTATAAATATAGTGCAGCTAGAGCTCTTCAAAAAATATAGACCAAAAAACTAAGAGACCCTTATTTTTATTTTAAGAACACAACCATCGATACCAAATGAACTTCTCATGTTCTAGATACAAAGATGCCATGACCACTTGTTGCAAACATGGAGTCTGATGAAAATCAAATAAATTTTTAATTTAAATGATCCATATGAGTGGATCATTACCATAAAACTTGTGTAGGTAAACTTTTCGAAACATTAGCTCTAGACCAAGATTTGTGTAATGATTATTTATAGGAAGAGAACCAAACTAGAGAGGTGGAGTGTTATTTTTAAACATTGGGCTATAAACTTAAATAATTTCCTAGATATCAATTCCCCTCTCATCTATGTGATTTACCCTTTAAATTCATCTAGATCATCTTTCCACACCATGCCATGTAAATATATATGAAGTTTTTGAACCACATTTAAAATACATGGATCAGAAGTTTTGGACACCATGTCATCCTTGTGAGGATTTTAGGAGTTATTTTTCTATTCCTACCTCCATGAGTGTTAGGACTGACCATGTACAAACCCTAAGAGGGTTTAAACCCTGAAAAACATGTATCGGTCGATGAAATCATTATGATCACCTCACCAAGATGAATATAATGACTAATAATGTGCACAAGGGTGAAAATCTAACTTGAAAAAGTGTATTGGTGGAATATATCATTGAAATAGTCTCACAAATATGAATCTAATGAATTTTAATTTTCACAAGGTTACAAATTTATAGACTCCTTTTTTTACCATTTTTTCAAAAAAGCCCTTTAAACAATATTTTGGTGATATAAAAATTAAATTCTTCCCAGACACAAGTTATTTTTTTATCCCTTAGCTCATAAGATATTCACAACACTAGATCCAACAAAATTTCACCATAGAAACTTTCCAAAATTGAAGCTCTAATACCACTTGTAATGAAATTACTTATATGTTGCATATAAAAATAATATATTTCAAAAATGAGAGAAAATATAACACATCTAAAAAATAATTGATAGAAGAACAAAATGCTTGATAAATATAATTGAGCCACTCTAAGGGGTAGCCTCTAAAATAATGCAATAAGATCAAAATTTACAATATGATAATAAAAAACTAACCACTACCTCATGTACATACTCTAATTATCCATCATTATTTCAAAGGCCAAACATAATAATAACATCAAGAAATTCAATAATATAATATGAAGGTATGAAATCCATAATTTGACCACGTATATCCATGGACACACTATAGGTTAAGGGTGTAGTAAATTTTTAGTTGGCTCACTTTGATTTCTACTCTATACCAGTTTTTTATGTTGGTGATCATAAATACATCATGTTTTTCATTTATCACTACAATAAGATGAATTGGATGTGATTTTTTAAGAAGAAAATAGAATCCTTTAAAGGTTTTGAACCATGTTTTAAAATGAATCCCAATGACATATTATCACACTCAGGACTAATAATGGTGGTGAGTTTGCTTCAAAGGTGTTTTAAACTTATTTAAAGTAGAATGGAATCAAAAAAAATCTCACGGTCCATTACACTCTTCAATATAATGGGGTATTTGAGCATATAAACTAAACCATCTTGAACATGGTTTGGATAATGTTGTTCTTCAAAGGGATAAATATGCACTTCTAGTCAGAAGTAGCTTAAACAATAATATACCTCACAATATGCCACTATCTATATCTTGGGAATGAAGAATCCATAATATGTATGGTTTGGTCATCTCCCTTTAGTATGACATCTTCAAATTTTTGGATCCACATGCTATCCATTGATTCCCAAGGAGAAAAGGAAAAAAAACTAGAACCAAAGAGTCAAAATGTATTATGTTTGGGATACTCTACATATTCAAAAGCATACAAGCCATTTTATGATAACACTAATAAATTTATCATCATAATGGATTTATTATTTTATAAAATTTCAAAGGACATAGTTAGCATTAGTCAACAATTGAATTGATTAGACAAATATGCCAAATTTTATTTTTTCAAGGAAGTTGGTATGGAGATTCCAAATATTAAAAGAGAACCTATAATTAAAAAATAGATATTTATTGAATATTTAAATTTAAAATGACACTTCTTATTGGAATTAAAATCACTAAGAGGGGGGTGAATTAGTGTCTTAAAACTTTCTTTCAGTTCTTTCTTAGCATACAAGAACCATCACATCAACATATAGATCAAGCAATGCATAAGTAATAAACTATACAAATATGAAACAATATTACACGAGAGAACACATCATGTATGAGGTAAAAAATCAAGTTGAAGAAAACACACTAATACCTGTAAATGGAATATACTCATATAATTGAAAAGATCATAATTTAGTAAAGCACCAACTCCACATGGAGCACCAATCCCAACTAGCTAAGCACCAACTCAGCTAGGCTTTAGTAAGAAAAAACTTTAAAGGAGGAACCAAACCCCTAGATGAATCCTTAAAAAATCATCCACTTGATTTATTTTATCACATTTAGGACACTTTATTTCTTAATTAATTGATTATGGCCACCTCTTCATCTCTTCACACTCTTATTCCTCTGAAACTACATTCTAGGTCTCCTCACCCAATTAGGTCTCTTCAAGACTGATTAGGTCATATGAACTTAATCCTCATATGAATAACCTATATCAAATATTCATCACAATTATTTACTCTCTTCATAGGGTCTACAATACCTTCTTCTGTTTACCAATGTATTGTTTCATTCACATCTTCTCTTCCACATTAAATAGGCCTAAAATTGCCTTGTATATATACCATTCCTCTTGATCATATTCTTATTTTTAATAAATATATAATTTCACACCTATATTACCATTTAAATAGGTCTTTTAACATGTTTCATTCATTAATAAATCATTATAATAGGTCATCCACAACTTGAAATACTAAGACCTCTTTTAGGCCTTCATTAGCGCACATTACCCTTTGATCTCCTTGGATAAATTTAAAAATACACACATAGTAGGAAAAATTCACATTCCAATAAAATATAACCTTAATAATCTCACCTTATTTTCATGAAACTTTTTTTCTTCAACCACCATTTGAAACACACCTTGTGGCATTGTTCACAATTAAACCTGTAAACCTTCAAAAAGTCTGTCATACAAAAATTAATTATGTACAAAATCTAGTCACATAACCATGAAAATAAATAATATAAATATAAAATAAATTGCCTAAAAAATATCACCATGTTATTTATACTTCATAACTTAGGTCAAAAGGATTCATACACTTCTCTACAAATAGCCAACTCAGAATTGCCAAAACACTCCAAAACCTAATCATGAATAACTTGATATTAAACACCCAAATTAATAATTATCATGACCATTGATACTTTTAAAATATAATTTTTAATCTCTATAAAATTCTCAAATACAAAAATCATAAATTCTAATGTCAAATATTGGTCTTGCAAACCAATCTTTTGACCTTATTACACCAGAACCAGACAAGCCATTTTGGCTTCAACATTTCAACCTCTTATAATAGATTATAATATTTTTAAAAATAATTTCAAGTCACAAAAAACAACACCATATTCATTATATACATTAACTCATGTCATAGAGCCTCAAACTCATCAGTACAACTTGCTTATCTAGAACTACCAATTTTTCTCAAAGACTAGTCATGGTGACTCAGACCTCCAACACCTTTAAAGACATATTCAATGAATTATTATACATGTAGATGATACTATTATTTAATTATAAAATTATTATATATAAATATAATATATTAAAATGTCAATATTTTTCTTGCATACCAATCTCATAACCTCATTATACATAAACCTCACCGAGCTAAACAAGTCAACTTGTGAGCAACATTTTCAATATAACCACTAACCTCAAAACATTATTCCAAACATGAACATGTATTAAAATTAATATAAATAATCTCAATTCACTTTGTTTCATCACTATTATATGATAACACATTCCTAATCATCTTCTCACTGTTGCCTAGGTTTCTCACTATTTCCACCATTAGGTTAGTTAGCGATTAGTTAACTTAGATGACTAGTTTATCATTATTAAGGGATATAAATTGTACATAAACCTTAATTGACATGAAAAATGAGTCTAAAAATCCATCTTCCATCCATTTTCATACTTTTACTTGATCAAATTTGACTACTATAGCAAATCTTTGAGAAATGTGCACTTTCCTATAGGATCTACTCACACACCTGACAACTCAATCACACCTGGAGGTACCTAGGAGATTTTAATACATGATAAAATATTTTTTATATTAATTTTAGACCATTATATGTTTTTTTGAAAAATATATTTCACATTGGATCCTTTTTAGGGTTTTAGAGAGGTTTAACATAGGTTTTGGTGTTAACAATTATTCATAAAGGATTGCCCCTTAAATTAAAAACCAATGCCTATATATCTTATCTATTACCCTTACACGTCTCTCCTTAATATATTATGTTCCAATGTAGAGGTTACATGTGCCAATAAACACTTGAAATTTCTCGGGTTTGTATGCCTTCATTTTATGTACTTGAAAGACCTCAAAACCACTTTCAATGCATTTTATTACAAACCATGACCTCAAAATTTGTGAAATTTATTTAAACAACATATGATATTTCTTCATATTCTCAAATATGAAATTTTTTATTAAAAACTAATCATGACCCTTAATTAGGCCATACTCTCTCTCTCTCTCTCTCTCTCTCTCTCTCTCTCTCTCTCTCTCTCTCTCTCTCTCTCTCTCTCTCTCTCTCTCTCTCTCTCTCTCTCTCTCTCTCTCTCTCTCTCTCTCTCTCTCTCTCTCTCTCTCTCTCTCTCTCTCTCTGTGCTCTCTAGACCTTAACCTGTAAATCACATTAGGCCTTTAAACTGACCTTTATACTTATTTTCATGTATTATCCACATCACTCACATACTCAATAAACATCTCTAATTCTTAAATATTTTCATACATCTTTCATATGCATTGACAATAGATCATGATACCTCATTAGGCCAAGCAAGGTCGAGAAGTGGTCTAGTTACATACTTGATCTATAAATCCTACCCCTGCAGGCTCACCCTAAGACTCTCATGAGTTCTCAAATGATTCACATTCATTATAAAGTAAGCTTATACATACATTAATTCCTATTTTCACTCATCTAACTAAGCCATCATTCTCGTACCTTCTCACAAAGTCTCTTCATGCTATGACTAGTGCCATGACTAGGCTTCTTAAGTACTTGAAACATGAAAAATGACATTGGAACACTTCTAAAAGTATATAAACTTAGATTAAATGATCATACAATTCTATATAACCTATATCAATCATGTTTTTACTTACTTGATCAAACTTTTCTATGCACATCTTATCAAAGGGTGTAGACTAGGTTTTTCAATATACCTTGTACTCAAGAACTAGTACTCAAACATGCTTACCTCAATGCTATAAAACAATAACATTCATCAGATAACACTCTCTCAACACTAAAAAAATATTGACATCAACCAACATAATAATCATTAGGCTACCTTCAAATTTGCTCTCAATAAAAGAAACATTTAGGTTTCCTTAAAATTCTCTCTTGTCACATGGCTTCATCAAGCACACAAGATCATACCTCAAAGACCACTCACCATGAATATTTACCATATGCACCTTGACATCAGTGGAATTAATCTTGACATCAATGACATAAATTCTTGACAAACTCCCCATTTGTCATTGATGGCAAAACATTCTTCAATCTGATCACTCTCATCTCCCCCAATCTAGTCAATATTCCTTCTTGAAATTTCTTCTCATTTGACATTAATGACAAAGGGTCATACATACTAAAACTTCTAGAACCAATAATTATCCTTCTTTAGAATCAACACTTAGAAACTCTTTTATTCTTGTCAACAACTATACTTGGATCTTATGAACAATCTGAATGGCTCCCCCTCAAAACAAGCACCCACCATGATTTTTATAATAGAATAGCATCTCCATGAAGCCTAATAGATTCACTCATTTCATAGGGATTCAAAAAAACACAAATTTAGGAGATTCATAGATATATATGCTCTCACAAGATTTAATATCTTTGAAGATCCTATTAGGCTTGATTAGCCTCTTTGGCTTGACTTCTTCATCATCTATGTGGTCAAAAATATGAGCTGATAATGAATATTCTTGACTTGATTTCACATCTAAAGGATGATCTACCATATAAAATATTCCATTTGATCATATAGACTGATCATGACTCACCTTTACTATCTTTGGTTTTTACACATTAATTTTCCTTCTCTCTTACACTCTAGGGGATTCAAAATGCTTTTTTTTTTTTTACTTTATGGCATTCTAACTATATTAGGATAGAATCTTAAAATATGTCCCACATTTTTAAAGTGTATAAAACAACCTCATACATACTTCTTGACTAATTATTCTTTTCATAATCCCATGCATATTCATTTTTAGAGGGTCTTCTATGCTCTCTTACTCTATGATCAAACTGATTGCATACATAATAGTAACCATTGAATGAATTATCGTACCTCATAGCATTAAGTTATCTAATTGGTATTTTCATGTTGAGCTTATTATCTTCATTATCTTTCTCCTTGACTTGAGCTACCTCCTTTTGGTCTTCTTGAAAACTTTGAAAACTTTTTGAATACTTAAGATGTTATTAAGAGCATCATTACTCTTTTCAAAATTCATAAATGATGTTTAATCTAACTCATATTTCAAGGATTCCATTTAAATTCCATACTTGGGCAATCTTTTTCTTTAGATTTTAAGTTAGCAGTGACTATCTCCAACTATGCTTCAATCTAATTTATGATCTCATCATACTCCTTGGATGAATTACTTAGTATATCCTCAAACAAACTAATTTTATCCTCATATTCCTTAACTAATGATCTTAGTTTATGATTCTTTCTTATTTGAAACTTCAACTCCTCTAGAGCACTCACCAATTATGCCTCAAGGTTTACTTAAACCTCTTCATCTAATTTTTCATCATCATAAGGTATTTTCCTTTTGAGAAACCCTCATTATCTATCTCTATATCCATGAATAAGGTTTTATTGTTGTCATTTTCATGTTCATTACTATCATCATCACTATTAGATGTGCGTGTGTCACTTACATTAGATGATTTATTATCTTCTTTGGTATAAAAGCTTATGTTGTTCTTGAATAACTCTTTCCTACCTTCATACTTCCTAAAATATTTCTTGTTTTTGTTAATATTATATACCTTCTTATCATCTCCATTAATTTCATCATGCTCAATATTATCCTTGTTAGGACACTTAAATGCAAAGTGACCAATCTTACCATAGTTGAAACATTTGAAAGGCAATTTTCCCTTGTACTTACCAGATCCAAACCTTAATTTCCTAGAAAACATACTATTAATTAATCATAATCAACATTTGAACATAAATCATCCTTGATCTTCTTATATTCTGACGTATTCTCATATTTTAATGTTGCTTACTTCTTGGGAGGCCTTCCTTCATTTTTTCTCATCTCATAGGCAGTCAAGATGCCATGAAGCTCATCCATCTCTAGCTTGTCCAAATATTGCATCTCTTTTATTATAGACACCTTAAAATAAAACTTAGGAGTTAGTGATCTCAATATATTTTGAAAAAAATATAGATTATTTGACTTCTTCCTCTAATCCTCTAATGATATTAACAACTTCATAAATATTCAAAAGGTAAGATGTAATGGTTTCATCTTCATTCATCTTCAGACTTTCAAATTATCTCTAGTGGGTTTGTAACTTGGACATATTCACCTTAGTGTCTCCATATATATTATTCAATTTGTCCCATATCACCTTGGCTAACTCATACTCCATCACCTTCATAAACTCTACCTCTAATAGGCCACATAGAATGGCATTTATTGCCTTGAAATTGCTCTCACTTTCCTTTTTCCCTAATACATCAATTGGTGGTGTAAGATATGGAGTTTACCCATCCAAAATTGACTACCATATGTCATGTATTATTGACATAAGATATGTTCTCATTTTTATTCTCTAAAAATCATAATTAGTATCATTGAAAATTGGAGCCTTGCTAGTAGAGAAACCACCTTGAGCTTTTTGACTAGCCATCCTCACTTCTAGGATCTCCTTTAGGCTATTAGGCCTAACTTAAAGGATCTAATATAATACCAAATTTTGGGAGAAAAATCATAGAGAGGGGGGTGAATTAGTGTCTTAAAAATTTATTTCAATTCCTTCTGAGCATACATGAAACATCACATCAACATATAGATCAAGCAATGCATAATCAATCACTATATAAGCATGAAACAAGATTACATAAAACAACACATCATATATGTTGGAAAATCTCAAGGGGAATAAAACCCACTAATCCTTAAAAATTTACTATATTATTATAATTTAAAATATCACAATTTAATGAAGCACCAACTCCACATGGAGCACCAACCCCAACTAACTAAGCACCAACTCATCTAGTATTTAACAAGCACCAACTTGAAAGGAGGCACCAACCCCCTAGATATCTTAGCACAAAATCATCCACATTATTTATTTTATCACCTTCAAGACACCTTTTTTTTCAACTAATTGATGATGACCACCTTTTTATCTCTTCATGCTCTTATTCCTCTCAAACGGCCTTCTAGGTCTCCTCACTCAATTAGGTCTCTTTGAGACTGAGTAGGTCATATGACCTTGATCCTCATATGTAAACCCTATATCAAATATTCATAATAGTTTATATACTCTCTTTAAATGGTCTAAAATACCTTCTTCTACTTACCAATGTACTATTTCATTTGCATCTTCTCTTCCACATTAAATAGGCCTAAAACTACCTTGTATTTATACCATTCTTCTTACTCATATCCTTGTTAGTTATCCATAAATAATTTCACACTTTAATTAACCTTGAAATATGTCTTATAACATGTTTCATACATGAATAAATCATTACAATAGGTCTTTTATAACTTTAAATACCAAGACCTCTTTTAGGCCTTATGGAGACCTAATTCAATTAGGCCTTCATTAGCACACATTACCATTTGATCTTCTTGGAACACTTTAAAACTCAAAAAATGATATGAAAACGTCATATTATAATCAAATATACCCTTCATAATCTCATATTAAGTTCATTACATGTTTTGGCTTTAACCAACATTTAAAGCACACATGTGGCACTGTTCATAATTAGGCCTATGAACCTTCAGAAAGTTTGTCATACAAAACTAAAGTATGTACACAATATAGTCACATAAACATGAAAATAAATCATATTAACATAAAATCAATGACCTTATAAACTGCACTATGTGATTTATACTTCACAACTTAGGGAAAAATAACTCAAACACTTCTATGTAAATAGCCCACTTAAAACTGCCAAAATACTCCAAAACCTAGTCATGAACAACTTGATATTCAACACCTTAAAATAAACTTATAATTAATAATTATACTTTTAAAATATCCTTTTACATATATATACCATTATAAAATATGAAAATCATAAATTCTAATGTCAAATATTGATCTTGCAGACCAATCTTTTGACCTTATTACACTAGAACTAGATAAGACATTTTGGATTCAATATTTAAACCTCTTATAATGACTTTAAAGCTTTCCAAAAAAATTATCACTATTTTAAAGTCATAAAAATCAACACCATATGAATTATATACATCAAATTAGGGCATAGAGCCTCAAAATCATCACCATAACTTGCTTACCCAGAATAGCTAATTTTATAAAAGACCAATCATGATGACTCAGACCTCCAACACCTATAGATAAATATTCAATGAATTATGATGCATATATATTATCTTATGAGGTCATTATACCATTATATTATAGAAATATAATATGTTCAAATGACAATATTGGTCTTGTAGACTAATCTCATAACCTCACTATGCATAGACCTTGTTGAGCCAGACAAGTCAACTTGTCAGTAACTTCTTCACTATAATCACTGACCTCCAAAACTTCCAAAAAAATGATAATTTCATACAATTCCTAAACAAAATCTCCATTTACTTTTTTTCATCACTATTCCATGAATACACATTCATTATCATCTTTTAACTATTGCTTGGGTTTTTCACTATTACCACCATTAGGCTTGTTAGCGATTAGCTAACTTGGATGACCCATTTAACACACTTGAGGGATATAAACTATCCATAAAACTTCATGGATATGAAACATGAGTCCCAAAATTTATCATCTGTCCATTTTCATACTTTGAATTGATCAACTCTGACTGCTACAGCAAATCTTTGAGAAATGCACACTTTCTTATAAGGTCTAGTCACACACCAAAAAAATCAATCACACCTATAGGTACTTCAGAGATTTGATTACATTATCTAATATTTTTCTATTCATTTTAGACCATTCTAGGTTTTTTTAAATAATATCTTTCACATTGGGTCTTGTTAAGGTTTTAGAGAGGTTTAACACAGGTTTTGGTGTTAATGATTATTCTTAAAGTATTTCCCTTTGAATCCAAAACTAATGGCTATATATATTATCTATTAACCTTACCCATATATCCTTAATATTTCTATTTACCATGCATAGGTTACACATTCCCATGAACACATGAAAGTTCTTCTCGGGTTTGCATGCCTTCATTTTGTGTACTTGAGAGACGTCAAAACCACTTTTCATGCCTTTTCTTGCAAACCATAACCTAAATTTTTTTGAACATGCTTAAAATAACATATCATACCTCTTTCTATTCTCAAATATGAAAACTTGTCTTTAAAATTGATCATGACCCCTCATTAGGCCACACACTCTCTCTCTTTGCTCTCTAGACCTTGACTTGCAAATCACATCAGGCCTTAAAATTGACCTTCATTATTATTTCCATCTCACTCAAATACTCAATCAACCTATATCATTATTAAATATTTCCATAAATTCTTCATATTCCTTGACAATATATCATGATGCCTCATTAGGCCAAGAATGGTCTAGAAGTGGTCTAGTTACATACTTGATCTATATATCCTACCCTTGTAAGCTCACCCTGAGACTCTAATTAGTGATCCAATGCCTCACATTCATTATCAATCAACCTTATACATCCATTCATGCCTATGTACACTCATCTCACCAATATATCATACTCATACCTTCTCACAAGGTCTATTTATGTTATGACTAGTGCCATGACTAGGCTTCTTAAGTACTTAAAACATGACAACTGACCTTGAATCATTTATAAAAGTATATACACTTCACTTACGTGATCATATAATTCAAAATAACTTATCAAAAGCTTATTCTTACTTCACCAAATGTTACTATGCACACCTTCTCATAAGGTCTAGACTAGGCTTTTCAAGACACCTTGTACTCAAGAACTAGTACTCAAACATGTTTACCTTAATGTTATAAAAAAATAACATTCATCAGATAACACTCTCTAACCACTATAACAATATTGACATCAACTAATATAATAATCATTAGGTTTCCTTAAAATTTTGTTTCAATATAAGAGACATTTAGGTTGGCTTCAAATTCTCTCTTGTCATATGGCTTCCTTTTCACATTAAACACACAAGCTCATACCTAAAAGACCACTCACCATGCATCTTCACCAGATGTACCTTGACATCAATGACATCAATATTGATAACAATAACAACACTTCCCCTATAGAAGAAATAGAAACTACCTTAGAGAATTATCGTATGTCAAAAAATGAAGACACTTCAACTATAAAAACTAAGGCACCATTTATTGCATAATATATATAGAAAAAGATTCCAAAATGGGTCAAACAAACATTAAAGGATGTTAGACCTAATGAGGTTTGGAAATAGTCATGAGAAGTGCACACACAATCATACAATAATTAGATAAGTTCCTAGATGAACTTCAATAGTAGATATAAAATATTACATTATAAAACCCTCTTGAAAAAGAAGTCAATTTTGATTTTGAATATGACCCCACTTCCTTAAAATAAGATGCAAAGCTTGATGTATGGAAAATTTTAATGAAGATTGAGTATGTTGTTTTGGTAAAAAATGGAACTTGAAAATTGGTCAATCTTACAATTAGTTGTAAACCTATTAGTTTCAATTGGGTCTTTCACAATAAGTATCAAGTATATAGATCACACCACAAGCATAAATCAAGGATTTTTGTATAGGTATTTTCTCAAAACTAATGAACTAAATATAATGAAATCTTTTCACTAATATTAAAATAGACTATCAGTTAAACCATGTTTATTTTAACTACTCACAATAGATGGATTTTTTTCCAAATGGATGTTAAAACTTAATTTTTTAAATGTGACCTCAAGGATACAATGTATATGACTTAGCCTAAAATTTTTTTAGTAAACAGGTAAGAACACAAAGTGTGAAATCTAAAAATAATGTATGGCTTGAAATAATTGCCAAGAGCATGTTATGATAAATTCTCTAATAACTTACTAAATATGAATGTAAAATGTTTTGATTTTGAAGATGTAACTCTTTTTATTAAAACATATGATAAAATATTTTTATTTCTAGTCATGTATGTTGATGATTTTCTCATCACATGAAATAATAAGGTATACACTATAAATCATAGTTGAATAAAGATACTGAAATGATAGATCTTGGTTACCTTCATTACTATTTAGGTATTGAAGTAATTTGACAACTAAATTATATCTACATCAGTCAATATAAATACATTGGTGAAATTATGAACAAGTTCAGAATGATAGATTACAAACCTATAAATACAACCATGGAATAAAATCTAAAATTGATATTAGAAGAAACCACATATTTAGTAGATGTTATTAAATATAGCTAGTTCATTGGAAGTTTGATTTATGTGATTAAAACTAGACTAGATATTTATTTCATTTTTGGTGTTATTTCTTGATTCATGTAAAAAACTAAATAAAGTCATTGGATAATTGTAAAAAGTGTCATTTGATACCTCATAGGAACACCAAATTTGTGGCTAACATAATTTATGTCATGTGATTTTAAACTTGTTAGATACTTAGATTGTAACTATGATAGTGATTTTCAAGATGGAAAATCCACTTTAGGTTTTCTAATGAATCTAGGAATAAAAATTTTCATTTAGAAGTAAACTAATCAATCAATGTTAGAAATTTATTCAATAGAATCATACTACATTGGAGCTTTAGAGGCATCCAAATATTTATTATGGCTAAAAAGGGTGATTTCATATGTTTAGGAATAACATGTTTCATCAGCACCTATCATGACTAACAACAATCTATAATTCAAACATAAAATAATTTAGTATTTCATGACTGAACCAAACACATCAATAATAAATTTCATCTTATTCAACATTATGTGAAATAAGCCAGTGTAAAATTACTAAATTTTCCTACTACAAAGCAACCATCAAACATCCTAACAAAAGTGTTGGGATGATGCATTTTTTAAAATTTTATAGGCTTTCTTGGTCTCATAATAATACCTATAGATTGATGGGGGATGTAATATTATTTAATATAATATTGTAAATCCTAGGAGTAATTATAGGAGATATTTTATCTTCTAGTGATAAGCTAGAGATCATTCATAGGTAGATGAAGTGTCATCTTGAAAAATGAAATGAATATTCACATTCTTTGCTATTTAAGTTTTTAATATTTCATTTTTCATGAATGCAATTTGAAATAACTTTTGTTTTCACAAATCTCATCATTCCAATTAAGGCCTAACAAAAGGGACCTCAAGCACAATAAATGGAGGAGATTTTAAATAAATTCTTGCTACTAAAAATATAATGATTCATACCTTTACTCAAAACTTAACTTTATAAAAGTATGTTGATGACATGAAAAAATTACTAAAGAGAGACCAAGATAAATTCACTTAATGAAGAATGTACCTTATGATCAGGAATTGATAATTGATTAGGAGATAAATGATTAAGAGATTAAAAACATGTTGATTTATATATGTAAAGAGGTTAAAATATTAATTAAATATGCATGTAATAATATGGTAAACCCATTGTTTCAAAAGAAATATTATTTTTCATGGTGAACAAAAACAATTCAAGACCAATTGGTCTGTTTCATAATGCGGAACTAGGGATCATGCAAGTATTTTTAATAATATATTTCAAATTGACTAAGTTATCTAATAAATAAAACTATCTTACATTGCTTGATATGCCATGATGTTATGATAATTAATTTGGCATGAAATGTTATAAGCATTGTATGAGTTTTGATAATGGGGAGTATATATTTGTGATTGTCTTTGATAATAACCATGGTTTGGCATTTTTGAAAGGAGTAGAATTGAAATAATATGAGATTAACACATTTAATGTTAATATGTAGATAATTAAATAATTTAATTCAATGAAATATGATGCAATAATTTAAAATAACGAATAATAGACTTTTTATACCTCTAATTAGGTATGTGATTAGTGCATTCTAAATACTTATGCATCAAAAAGAAGAGAGTGCATTAAATTGGAGAGTAAATTACCAACCACTATTTGAAGTGAATTTATTATAATATGTGAAGTAAGGAATAAAATTCAATTAAAACCAAATATGATAAAACTATGGGCTCCATGCATGACTATGACACCAACAGAGTTACCTCAATAAGGAAATGATGATCCTAAAAAGTAGTCACAATAAAATATTGATAAGGAGGTAAGGTAAGTGTATATAAAAATAATGCGGTGGTACTTAGAATGAGTATAAATGAGTGAAACTATGCAATAAACATGTACAAGTACAAAGGGTACTAAGAAAAATTATACCAAACAAAGTGAAAAATAAATATGGTGGACCTACAAAGTATAAAAATAAATAAACCTAGTTGGAGAGGGTAAAACACAAATATAATATTGAAAACATAAAGGAAGTAAAGACATAAAAACACATATATGTTAATTTATCTCATGAGAAGTGAAAATGAAACAAGTATGGCACCACATAGAACTATTCAAAATAAATTGCAAATTAAATAGGCCAAAAATGTGCTTAAATTGATGCATAGAGGAAACCATAAATAAGGAATATACTAAGATAAAATTATAATATAAAAATATTTATTGATTTATAGTTTATTTCCATTAGCATGTATTCATTTTACGTTAATGTATATAGGTAATCCTATAAATCAAGTCATGAAATTTGAGTGATGGATCTACCAAGGTCCTTGTGATATATGTATAAGTATTCTTGGGAGAGATTTTACTATCAAGTGTGGTAATAATGGATATTATCTCCACTTATAAATTTATACATATTGGAAAAACATATATTAGAATCAATAGATATTAATCAATAATATGAATTCATGGATTGAATCAAATATGAATATAGAAAAAACATATAATAAGACTTAGCATATAATTATGTGAGAAATTTAGAAAATAATTGGGAAGAAAAAAAAATTTAAAGGACAAGTCTTTCACTAAAATTTTGCTATTATTCATAATAAGGCAGTAAAACTAGAAATACGGGTTGTGGTAGCAATACCTACTTGTTTGTATACACATTGAATCAGAAGATTATGAAGAGATCCTCTTTGGCTAGGGAGGATGACATGCATGTAATAAAGCATTGGAGCAAATTTTTTTGTTAGACAAGTAGCTAGGTGGATTGCTTAACACTAGCTAGATCTTAAAACCAAGAGCTTCTTGAGGGGATATCAATCCACTATTCTAAAATAACTAAGTTAATAAAATGGTAAGAAAGTACTTTCATCAATGATCAAAAAGTGTTGAAACTGATAACAAGAATTTATTGATAAATAGATATGCTATAAGTGATTTAATTAGTGATAAATGGATTAGTACTAGTGCTAGTGGGTCAATGTGTGATTCAGGGAATCTAGAAAAAGGCCTATGAGTGGTAAAAAACATAGAAAAATGAATTAGATCAGGCAAAGGAAGTGTAATAAGCTTTTTATCTTTTCATACCATAATTGATCATCGATGGTTGGGTTGACCATCGGCAATTAGGCTTGACCATCAGTAATTAGTCTAACTATTGATGATTGACTATGTCCAACTTTGAACTTTGTTAATAGTTGGTTGTTAAGATTATAGAACAAATTCTAGGAATTGTGAAAAGTCTGAATTGATTTCAAAAGGGAAATAAAGTACATGGATGGTAATAAATAAGTACTTGTCTTGCTTAGAGTGGATTAAGTGAGTGATAGTCATTATTGATCTGTGGGTGGAATCTGACCTGATTTTGGTAGAGTAATAATGCTTGAAGACTTGGTTGAGAGGTAGTAGCAAGTTGGCTCTCAGAAAGAGGGGTTGATAGTGTTGGATAATGATAAATGACCTAAAATAGAAAACTTTAGGTACCTGAGATCTTAATAATAATTACATATGGTTTGACCTCCCAGGCCTCTTTCTCTTATAGGCACAAGCAAGAGGTGGAAGTGGTTATTCAAACTAGACATAAAGAAGGCTTCTAAATATAAGTCATCCATGCAAAGGGCTTGTAGCTATATTTACACTATCATATTTATAAAATCAAGGTGGTGGTTTGCATGTAGGTTGCATGTAAGAAGATCAGGTAGTTGAACTTGACCATTGACGGTTGGGCTGACCATCAATGGTTAGCTTGACCATCAACAGTCGATGCTAACTATCAAAATAGCCTAAAAGGCCATGTTAAGCTTAAAAATATTGAAGATAGGCATAGATAAGGTAAAAAGGGTCCAAGGGGCTTGTTAGGAGTCATGGCACTTGGGAATATTTGTGTAAAATTTAGGTGTGTATATTTTGCCCCTTTTGTTGTGTTGCTCTTGTGAACGAGTGGAAAAACAAAAATAGAAGTTTGGTAAGGTCAAATTTTCCCTAATTTAGGAGGAGGTAATTCCCCCTCAAATAAATATGTGATGAGGTCAAACTAAATCGAATCTATGTTTGATAAGTGGTAGGAGGTAGGGTGAGATGCAAAACCTACAAAAATAAAAAATGACTAAGTGTGATAGGGTAGATCGTGAAACGACTAAAGTTGCCAATGTTAATAAATAATAAGTTTGGTCTAAATAATATAAGTGACCAATGTATCACTTGAATGTTATATGCATGAAATTTGTATACACATGTTAGTCTCTAAGGTGGATTTAGCATTTTTAATGGGTATCCAAGGTAGGAAGTGCTCCCATGAAAACATTAAATGGATCAATGTGTAATGGGTATTTGAGGTAGAAAGTGATCCCATGAAAGCATAAATGATATGATTATGGCACTAGTTGGTGAAAATACGTAACTTGGAAAGGTTAGTCGATGCAGTCAAAATGACATAGGCAAAAGTTAGCACAATACAAGTGTATAGTTTGGATAATAGGGTCATCATCAAGGTGGACATGGGAAAATAGGTGGGTTGGTGTATGACCAAGTTGACTTTACATGCACTAGGTAAGTATATACTACCTACATAATATAGGGGATATAATATCCCATAACCACTTTAGGTCAAATGTAGTTCTTATTCGAATGGTAGTGATGAGTTTGATAGGTGACTAGATCATTGAGAATGTGCATAGAATATAATCAAGTGTGTAGTGCAAGTGTTTGATTTCCATAGCCCAAAATCAAGGTGGATATGGTCAAACTCAATTTCCAAGTATGAGTTATCTTTTGTAAGGTAAGGGTCTTGTATTATGATCCTTTGTAAAGTGCATAGTTTAGGTGTTTTTGTTATGCTACGAGATTGTAGAAGAAAAAGAGAGGCAAAGAAAAAAATTAGGGCCCCCTAACCATTGATGGTAATGGGTTAAAAGGGTCAACCATCGATGGTCATCATGACTATCGATGGTCACCTTGACTATCAATGGTCAAAGGGTAAATCCTAAAAGGATAGATAGGTTAAAAAGTTATTTTCACATTTTACCCTCTTTGACTCCATGCATTCCATTCTTGATGAGTTTTCTACTCATGATAGTAGTGTGTTTGGACCAAAGTGTGGCTATTATAATCATGAGGTGGAAATCAAGTTGGAGTTGTGTTTGACTGAGATGGATGGTGGAGGAGGACATGCCTAGGTAAAGGGACCGAAGCTTTAGCCACGGCATTGCTCATGGAATGAGGTAGGTATTATTATTTAAATTGGCTAAATATTTGTTTAAAGAGAAATAAATTGGTGTACTTAGGTAACAATCAATTGAATGTTTATTTTTGGAGGGAAATGTTTATCAAAACCCTAGATTATAAGTTTTCATTTAATTGGTTAAAATATTTCTTATTATTTTTAAATGAATGGTAACTAAGATTAAAGGGGAGATTAGGAGATTGTTGTCTATGTATGCAATAGCCTCTATGTTTTGTTAGGGTTTTGGGGGTTCTTAGGGGTTGGGTGGTCACTTTTAGTGATCATCAGTGGTCAAGACCTAACTGTTGATGGTTGACTGACCATCAATAGTTAAATTAAGGGACCAAACCCTTCTAGGGGACTATTGATGGTTAGACCAACCATCAATGATTAAGGGTCTAGAGTAAAAGACCCTCACAAAGAGGTTTTGTTTATTTGTGTTTTTAAAATTTTATTATAGGTTAAGAAAATGGAAAATGGGGAAAAACGTTTTAGTGTAGGTTTAGTATAGGTGGTATGCTTGTTTAATAGGCTAGGGTGAGTTAGTCATGTAGGTAGGATACATTTTGTCAAAAGAGTATAGTTACTAGAAAGGGTTGGCTATTGTTTTTGCACTGAGCTTGATTAGGAAAACTAAGTGTGTTTACCCACATGGTTACTTTGTAGGCATGAGAATAGATTCAGCTAAGGGATTCAGTCTTGAGGCTATTTATTGAGGTGTAGGATATGGTGATAGATGATGAGTGGTATCACATGGAGGCTATTATATTGGGCATGATATGCCACTACTAGTATGTACCCCATGATCTTGCCATGCTTGTCACACTCATCGAAAGATGGGATCCTATGACAAACACCTTCTGGCTACAAATAGGAAAGATTACTATTATGTTGAAGGATGTTGTTAGGATTACTTGATTTCCTATTAGAGGTGATTTTATATATCATATAAAGAGTGAGGAGAGGGATTTTTACATGGAGCTTATTTATGGTGATGATCAGATAGATGCACAATTATATACTGGTGGGTTTGGATATGGACCTTTATATCAAAGGGTGCTTAGAGATAGGTCTTTCACTACCATGCTGATGATGGAACTAATGAGATTTGTGCTACTATATTTAGTTGGTGTCCACTTCCCTTATTTTTTACATGGAGTTCTATAAGAGATGCTTCTAGGAGGGACTATGTTTGGTTGGCATAGGTGTTACTTATGAAAATTTATAGGGAATTATGGGGTTTCAAAGTGTATCAATGTTATGGATTGAGTATGGGGCTTGTTTTGCACTATTGGGCCTTTAAGAACATTTAGGTATTGAGACCCTTGGGGATGATGGATGATACAAATGCATTGATTGACTATGTTATCAGCTTCATGTGTTTGAGGAGAGGGGTAGTATACATAGGAATAGGTGGTGGGGCTAGAGATATTGAGTGGTTTCATGATAGACTAGAGGGTTTGGTATTAGGAGATATTACGTGGTGACCATATATTGGGTGGCCATAGTGGGCAAGGTATAGGTATCACACCATATGACTCTAGAGCTAGAGGTTGGTATATGACAAGAGAAAGATGGAGATAGAGATGATCCCACTTGATTGGGTTTAAAGATAGTTTGGTTAGGTTTAGGGGATTCCACCTAGCACCCCTAAATATAAGAGAGGAGGCTAAGTTTCTAGTTCTTGAGCCTCAATCGATGGATATTGTATATGATTTTGAGGAAATACCAATGGGTGTTCATATTGATGATGTTGATATCACTGATGGCTATATAGTTTGGTACTAGGGGGTACACTACACTTGATTTTAGATGGGGTGATAAAGGTCAGCATCCCATGGATGTGGATCTAGGGTTAGGATAGGGGCAGGGTGACATGTAGGTTGTAATAGCTCTAGCAGTAGCCCAGGCTCAGATAGTTGGTTTATAATGATAGGTGGCCACATTGTAGGGCCAGATTGTGGCACTTTAGGGATAGGTGGGGGATATGATAGCTAAGAGGTATCAAGCATAGGCCCATGTTATCATTCTATAAGGGCATGTAGCTAGTCTACAAGGCTAGCTAGGAACATTATAGGTATAGATAGGTGTGGGTGTGGTAGGTATAGTAGTAAAAGGGCCATTAGATTTAGTGGCATGAGCATGGTATCTAGCCATTGTATAAGATCTCAAATACTATGAGGCAATGGTGCTAGATTAGTTTCCCCATGCCATGACATTTATAAATTTTAAAGCTATTTTATGGGGTGGGGCCATGCTAGCTACCTCTGGGTAGTGGGTTGCTATGGTTTTCTAGATAGGGTTCTTATGAGGACCACCATCAGGTACAGGTATAGATGGGGCTCCTAGTAGTGGTGTAGGTGGTTTGAGTGTTTTAAGGGCCTGATATGATATTAATGTTATGTATATGATTTTGATTTTGGCCTGCACATTGATGTAGCAAGATGTATATTTTGTGAGAGAGCTAACATTGTCACATGTATTATTTTTTGAATATCTAATGTATATGTTATATGACATTCAATGTTTTATGTGATGCTCATGTTAGTAATTTATTGTTATGGATTCTCATGGTTTATGGCTACTTGAATTAGTAGTTTAGGCATGTGATATGTAGAAAGGTGAATTATGATGCTTCAATTCTAGGCATGGTTAGACAAGACATTTTATGGATGGATACATATTATGTTTGATGTTAATGGTTATATGTGTTGAATGGTGAATGGTGTATGCTATGTTGTTTTTGATTCTTGGTTTATGTTGTAATAACATATTCAAAATTTTATACAATGTGATGGATATGCAAATGTTTATGACTAGTGGCTATATGTTTACATTGTGCTTATGGTTGATAGATGATGTTGTTTATTGACATAGTTCATGATGTTTATGCTTTTGATATGTTGGTTATTTTTCATGTTTTATAAGATTACAAAGACTAATAAAATATATGAAAAAGAACACAACACCTTTTAATTAGTAAAAAATGATAGGAAACCCAAAATTAGATTGGTTTAGTGAACCTAAACCTTTCAAAAGTTTTGCATTTGCATACCTACGTTGATAGATAGGGATCTTGATAACATTGTGTCAAGTGAGCTCATAGTCTTGTGCATATGATATGTGGAGGGTGAAAGGGTGAAACTAGAACCATTAGCAAGATTATTATGCCTTTTATGTAGGTGTCAAAAATAGGGGGTAGAAAGAAGTCTATGCCCATATATAAGGTGTAGATTGATCAATGTGGGAAGTCTACTAAGGAGAGCCAATTATGGTTTTCCCAATTTTATTATTATGTAGGAGAGATGATTATAGCTTTGAACTAAAATTGTTGCATTTTTAAATTGCTCTTGAATTTTTCTTTGGGGTCAAGGAAGCTTATCAATGCGGGAAGCTTCTAAGAAATTACTAGGTTTGACTAATGTTTTATCTATCCATCCTTCAAGGGAGTGGTCTAGATTTATATGGTTAGCTCAAATGATTTTAATAGTTGTCCTTCAAGGGAGCAGTCCACCTTATGTTTTGTAATTTTATAATGAGTTTTCAATAGTTGTCCTTCAAGGGAGTAATTTGTGGATGACAAGGATGATTCATAGTTTATTTTTTCTATTTGATATGAATTTTTATTTTATTTGAGTTTCCTTGACATAGACCTATTTCATGCATGCTCAATGGACTACCTTTATGAGAAAAAAACTTAGCTGACATGGGGTGCTAGTAGGTGAATAAGAGGTATAGGTAACAATCACTATAGAAACCTATTACAAGGAGATGGGAAGTACTATAAAAATCATGCCATGGATAGAGTTGTGGTATTTATAGTTCAAGATTAGGATATAGTTGTGATAGATAATCACATAATCTATTTTTAGTCAATTGTTCCTAAGGAAGGGGAATGAATTTGGTTGCAAGGTATGAGGTCAAGTTTTTAAAATGATGATTGTGATCCATATCTAACAATAAAAGGGATGTAGATGTGAAGCATTGAGAGGCTCAAGTTCTAGTTTGCCTTTGAGATAGGACAAATGATAAGCTCTTGATCCATACTTATGGGTTATGATGTAGGGTCCAAGCTAATTGAAGGAAAATTTACCCCTTTTACTTTTCTCCATATTAGTGACATGTTGATTTTCTTTGAAGACAAGATCTCCAATGATAAATTCATATACTTTTAGGCATTTTTATAGGCTCAAATGATTCATTTTTGATAGACATGAAGATGGAAAAGGGTGGCTAAATGATGCTTATCGAGTAGCTCAAGTTGGGCTAAATGTTCTTGATGTTAATCATCTTCCAAACTAAGGTGTAGCACCAATGGGGGTTTGGATGCTAGTATAATATTCCCATATGGTGAAGGGGATGTGCAAGTGCCAATCTTGCCTTGAGGCATTGACCATTTTGGTAAGAATCTTGTTAAGGGTTTTGTTAGAGGCTTCAACTTATCCATTTTCTTGTGGGTGATAAGGTGATGAAAAGCTGAATTTAATACCAAACACATCATAAAGGCCCTAAACTTATTTCTTTTTGAAATGTTTTCCATTGTCAGTGATGATCTTATGGGGAATACCAAAGTTATAGATGATATGATGGGTGATGAATTTGACAATATTTTTAGCTTTCAACAAGATAAGGGGAATAACTTCCACCCATTTGATAAAATATTTAGTTGTGGTAATGATAGAATAACGTCATTGTGAAGAGTGGGGGTTGATTTTGCCAATGAGGTCTAGACCCCATTGTGAGAAACGCCAAAAATATATGGACACATGAAGGCTACAACTAAGTACATGATGTAAATTATCATGTCATTAACACTTGACACACCTTTTTATGTAATCATAATAGTCTTGGTTGAGGGTGAGCTAGTAATATCCTAGGCAGAGGATGCACTTGGCCATAGCAAAGCCACTAAAGTGACCCCCATAGATACCATCATGTGTTTGTTTGATGGCATGAGAGCCTTTTGGACCATGAAGGCAATGGAAAAGGAGGCCATCTAAGCCTTGTTTATATAGGATTCCTCCCAAATGGTATATTGATAGGTGATCTAAATAAATAATGGATGGGATTTCTTAGAGAGGCCAGAGGGAATTATGCCAAGGTGAAGGTAGTTAAGGGTTTGATAGTACCAGAGGTTGGGTAGGCTCTCCTACACACTAAATATGGTTAGAGTGTCTATCTCGGTGTAGGTGGGCTTGGTTATATGATGGATAATGACTGATAGTTTGGAGTTTGATGGTGTTGATGGGATTTGAGAGGCAAGCAAAGCCATGGCATCAATAATTTTTTTGGTAGCTCATGGGGTGGTTTAAATATGGTAATATTTGAATGAGTCTAGGTGTTTTATAACTAGTTTATTATATAGTTGTAAAACCTCATTCTTACATTGGTAAATGTTGGTAACTTGATTGACCACAAGTTGGGAGTCACCAAAGATATTGATTATTATGACTCCTAAGGCTAAAGTAGTTTTGAGACCTATTAATAGGGCTTCATATTTAGCCATGTTGTTAGTGCATTCAAACTCAATTTTAAAGGATAAAGGAAGTGGTTCACTAATAAAGGGGATAAGGATGATACTATCTCCCCCACCACAATGACATTTAGAACCATCAAAAAACATGGTTACCTAATTGGTCAAATCCACTTGAGATAAGTTTGTGATGGACTCATATAGAAAAGTAAGAGGGGGAGGTTGGTTGTCTTTTAGGGGTACTTTAGCCAATTGGTCAGTGATAACCTACCCCTTGATTGATTTTTTTTAGAGAAACTCAAGGTTGAATTTAACTAAAAGCATGAGCCAATTAGCCATACACTAGTTTTGGTATGGTTTAGAGTGTATGTATTTGAGGGGGTCGATATTGGTGATGATAAAAGTCTTATGGTTAAGGAGGTAGTGGAAAATTTTGGTGGACACAAAGACTAGGGATAGATAAATTTTTGGTATGTGTGTACCAAGTCTCATAGTTGACCAGTTTATGACTAATGTAATAGATGGCTTACTCTTTGTGTTATTACCCTGATGGGATAGCGTTGCCCCTAGGGAGTGGTCTGTGGTGGAGATATAGAGGTATAAAGGTTGATCATCCTTAGGATGTGTAAGGATAGGTGGGGATATTAGGTACTCTTTGAGTGCATCAAAGGAATTTTAATAATCAATGTTCCATTTAAAAGAGACATCCTTTTTCAGGAGGTGGTGGAAGGGCTGGCACTAATTAGAGATCTAGGATATGAAGTGATGAATGGATTGAAGTTTCCCCTATAAGCTATGAAGTTTTTTCATATTTTTTATAGGTAGCATCTTGAGGATAGATTTAATTTTGGTTGGATTGACTTTGATTCCTCAAATGGAAATGATGAAGTTAAGAAGTTTGCTTGACAAGACCCCAAAAATGCATTTTTTGGGATTAAGGTAGATGTGATAATGGATAAGTCATTAAAAGATAATATTAAGGATGGAAAATATTCTTTATGAAGCTTGGACTTCTTAAGAAGTTCATCCACATAGTCTTTGATGATTATATGGATAAGGTCATGAACAATATATGGCATGCCCATTGGTAAGTTGCACTAGAATTTTTAATGTTGAAAGGCATGACCCTATCACAAAAATTCCCCCATGATGTAATGAAGGTGGTTTTGTGATAATCTTTATGGGCAATTAGGATCTAATTATAACCTAAAAATCCATCCATGAGTGACAACATCTCATGGCCTACTATAAGATTGACAAGTTGGTCAATGCTAGGTAGAGGAAAGTCATCCTTTGGGTAGGTGAGGTTGAGGTCCAAAAGTCCACATAGATACATAGTCCCCCTATGGCTTTAGTGATAGGTACGATGTTTGAAACCCATTGGGGATAGTCTATGGGTTGAATGAAGTTAACTGAAAGGAGGCATTAAAGCTCTTATTTGACAAGGAAGGCTATGTAAGGATGTATTTGGCAAAGTTTTTATCTGATAGGTTTGGAATCATGATTGGTGATGATGTTATGAGTGGTAATGGTCAGGTTAATACTAGGAAAATCAACATAAAACCAAGTGAATGTGATGTTATGCTCATGGAGGAAGGTCAAGTAGTCCTATAGTTCCTTAGGGGTGAGATTTTGGCCATGTTTGATGGTATGGGGGACGTTTGGAGTGCCTATGTTGATGTCCGTGGTAGATTCATTCAACATGGTTGAGTATTTTGGAGGTAAATATTTATGGATGAAGAAATCTGGTGCACTAAGGTAGGTGATAATAACATCATCATCTTGACACTAAACAATGTTAATGTTAGGAGTGTCTTCTACTATGAGTTCAGGATGGGTCAAATGGATGGATTTGGATGCCCCATCCTATTGATAATTCAAGGGCCCAAGGGTAATCATGTTGATGAAAAAAATGTTGGGTGGGATCATGTCCTCATCTTCACTCATAGGCAAAGGGAATGTTAGTGAGCAAGGGGGTTCTTCTTCGACAATGGTGGGAATAGGTTATTTGGCCTTCTTCTTGTTAGGTAGAATGAAGATGAGGCCATTTTTATCATGAGGCTTGTGGGTATCAATCAAATTCACTGTGTGTGGGCCATGCTCATACCATCCAAAACCAAACCCCTTCTAGGCACACCTATGAAGGTATAGTTTGGCAAAGTTTGGTTTGTATAAATAAGAGAAGTTAGAGGTAAATGGTTAAGGTAAAGGGTGGGAAATGGAAATGTTAATGGCTTGTAAATTCCCCCATAAATAAATTGGGTTTGATAATTTGGAGTTCCTAAAGGAACAATAGATCATATCTTGGGGTCACAACCTAGTTGGTGGTTGAGTTTCCCATATTCTTGGGGAGTCAAGAGGGCATCCAGGGTGAGGAGATTTTATTATCCAAGGGTAAGGAATTAGAAGGTAGACTCTAAGGGATATATGTTAGGTATTTATTCCACATAAATAGATGAAATAGTAGATGCTTCTATGGGAGTGGAATAATGGCTTTAACTCTATGGGTGGTAGCTTTTGTGGTGCTTTAGATGGAGGTAGGAGATCATCATTAGGTTGGTAAGTCATGTTGCATGCTACTGTATGGTAACCACTAGAGCTTCATGTTCAAACTTGACATAATGATGGAGGTTAGAAGGTACACAAGACATGGTATGAATCCAAGGTCTCACTAGTAAAACATTTTACTAGAATTCACCTTTAACCACATTGAAAAGTTTAGGGAGCATACGAAGATCTAGATGAATATGAAGAATAGCGGTGCCTATGGTAGTGGTCATAGTGTCATTGAAGGATCCAAATATGGTTGAATTTTTAGACATGACATTATTTGGTAGCTTGAATTGGTTGTAGGCATGGGAAGAGATGATATTGATATTGGTTGCTCCATTGATCATAACTCATTTGATGTAGGTTTGGTCTATATGGGAAGTGATAAAGAGAGGTAGATGTGGTTCTTTAGGGTGGATGGAAGGTATCTCCAAGTCTTTAAAGGTGATAAGGGTGGAGTGTTGGAGAGTGTCAATAAAGTCCTATATAGGTTGGGAGTCTCATAGTTGGATCTTAATGGCCTACATAGCCTCTATCATGTCCTAGAGATGGTGAGGTGAGGTGGAAATGAGATCATAGAGGCTAATCTTAACTAGGGTTTGGTGAAGTTTCTTAATAATGACCCTTCTAATGTATTTAGAAGGATTACCCTAAGAGGTGCCTAAGATGGTTACTTTGGGTGGAGTTAAGGATGCAAAGGGTTGGACTAGGTTTGGTTTAGTATGAGTAGGTGTGTATATCCATAAAATGTATACCTTAGCTTTCCCCTTATCCCTATGCTATGATCAAGTGATTATGTTGATCATATAGATAAAGGGGAATGATGTGGTAGGAAGTTGGGTAAGTTTAATGTCATTCTCAGGTGAGAGTAGAGGATCTAGGTGGTAAATAGCTAGTGGGTGTGTTGATAAAGGGGTTAAGGGAAGCTCTTCTAGTAAGAGATCATCCTTGTCATAGAGCTAGTGCATAATAGTCTAAAGAGCTTTATAGTTCTCAATATCATGTCCAAGTGTCTTGTGATAGGAATAGATTTGTTAATCATTGTACCAAGCTAGTTTTGAACTAAGAGGGTCAAAGGGTCTAGTAAGAGGTAGGGTGAGGTATGAAGATTGTGAAAACCTTTGAAAAATGGTTGAATAAGATTTAAGAAGAGATGGTAAAGGTCTAGGGTGTGTCCTCTTGGTTGGTAAGTGGGGTGTTTTCATAGGAGTGAGTTTTGTAAGAGAATGATTGGGTGAGGTGATGTTTCTAGGTAATTCTTTAGGTCTAGTTATGTCAATGGTTTAAGGGTTTGAGGTGGGTAGTTTCACCACCGATAGTTTAGGAACAACTGGTGTGTTAGAGAATAATTGGGCTAGTGTAACCAATAACAGTGGATGACATATGTTAAAATAAATTTTATTTTTGGGTAGAGTTGATAGATGAGGACCCCAAATAGAGGGAAGGGTAGAAGTAGGAAAGAGTTTGGACATGTAGCTATTTGGTGGTTTTGCTTGTTTGGTTGGCTTAGGTCAAGGTTTGGGTGGAGGTTTAGATGGGGTCAACTCTACTTTAAGATTTGTGTAGACCAAACTCCACATAGGGAAGGTACTAAGGTTTCTAATAGGTTTGTGTGGTGGTTTTATTTCTTGAGGCATGATTGCCTTGGTTGGTGGGGCATGTGATGGGTTGGTAGATGTTTTGATTGGTTTGAGAGGTGGTAGAAAGATTATAGATTTATTGGTTAAAGGCATGATATAATGTTTGGGTTTGTTGATGTAAGAGAGGCCTAACTATTGCTAAAAAGTAGCGTGATCCATATCTAGGTCTAGGGTAAATTCTAATTTTTGCACTAATGTGGAAAAAGGTTTATGTACTAGCTTTGCTTCATTGGTAGTGGATGCAAGAGATAGACTTGTAGTTTTTGGATGTTAGTTAACAATTTGATCGATTTCCTAAGGTGAGGGAAGAAAGGTTGAGATAAATGTCTCATCCATGGGAGGTATCAATAGAAACACTTACCCTATAGTAACAATATCCATAGGAGTAGTGTTTGGTTGGGTAGCTAGTGGAGGCAGTAAATTCAGAATGTCTAGTTGTTTAGTTATGCCTATTGGGGTGGTATGTGATGATTCTAAAGCTTTTATGAGTGTGGCTAGGGAAAAAGGAACCTTCTCAGGCTAAATTTTTGATAGAGGGGAAGATGACTCTTCCACCTCTATAAGTGAAGTGGAGGGAGAATGGGAAGATTAGATGGTTGGGTCCTTCTGTGTAGGTGTATCATGGATCATGTTTACTATGTGGGGATCATGAGAGCCTTCAGCATGTGTGTCCTCATATTTGATAGGGGCATGGTTGGGAAAGGGTTTTTTAAAGATGTCTAGAGCTTGATTTTGAGGGGTATTAGGGTTATCTAATGTGAGTTCCCCCTTATTAATGCGGCTTTAAACAATATTCTTGAGATTATTTCATCAACTAACAACATGTTTGATCACTTGATGAAAGGCACAAAGATCATTTTCATTGTACCAAACAAGCATTAGGTGAGAAGAATTAAACTGTGTGGGAGACTTGATGGATGGAAGCTATACAAGATTAGCTTTTAGTAACTTTTCCAACACTAAGTCATAAGATTCTCAAAGTCGGGTAAATTATTTTGGGTGCTTTGGTTTGGGTTCCTCGATCCCTAGTTAGAGGGATTGGTAAAGTTTTGTTGATTTATAGTAGGTTGTGGGGTAGCTTTAAGGATGATTTCATTAGCAGTTTCTTTATTCTTAGCCCTAGAGTTAGCTTGATTTCCTCCTTTAGAGGAGGTTTCATTGGTCTTAAAGGTAGAATTTTTGTTTCGTAACTTCAATTTACCCTCATTTATAGCTTGGTTCTCTAGTTTGTGTTCCATGGTAAAATCTTCATTAAAATTTTTGAAGCTTTAGATGTGTAATGTCTAATAGATGTGCTTGGCACAAGCATGGTAATTTTTTTTATCAATTCCAATTGAGGTAAGGAGAATGATAATTGGTTGATCAAGCTTCTCTAAGGAGCCACAAAGTTAGCTCTAGACTCATCCTCAAATTGGTGGATGGAATAAAGATCAATGATAGAGAATTTTTTAGATATATTGTTTAAGAAGTGATCTAGGAAGGTCTGAGCTAATTGGTTAAAGGAGAAGATGGAATGTTTGGTAATGGCACTATACCAATTTAGCACCAGGCCAAAAAGAGACATAGGAAATGTGTACAAAAGTATCAAATCATTATAGACAATCATGTAGCAAGAGTGCCTAAATTCTCTTAAGTTTTGTTGGGGGTCTTCCTTACTATTAAACTTGGCAAAATTTGGAAGCTCCCATTGGGTTGGATAAGGTCTGATAGGGAATGAAGAGTGAATGGGCTCATTATAGACTTGGTCATAAGATATAATATTATGGGCTCCCTAAAGGGATGACTCAAGAGTTGCCATTTTATCCATGATCATTTTCATTAAGTCTATTTGAGGTGGTGTACCTAAGGGGTTATAAGGCATATATTATGATTGGGGATATATTGATAATTGATAGGAAACTAGGAGATGGCCCCATACTAATAAGAAGTTATGGGAGGTTGGGTAGATGCCATATAAGGATAGGTGGATGTTGATGGTTGGGTAGTAGGTATATACCCTTGTGTGTTAGGGGTATAACTGATATTATATGAAGTAGGTAATTGTTGGGATGATAAGGTAGGTTGAGATGTGCTTGGATTGGTAATCAAGGGGTGGTTATGATTTTTGTGTTAATGGGTGGTGAGCTAGAAGGGATAGGTACCCCTAAGCTTGGTAAAGAGGTATTAATTAATGGGTTAGGTTTGACATGATGGGTTGACATTTGGGTTATCCCCAAGGTAGATAATTCATTAGTATGGGTGGATGGTGTAAGGGTAATAGTCGATTAGATAGGTTGGTTCTCAGTCATAGCATTGAAGGGGTTGGTAGATGAAGACGTCTAAGCAGTCAAAGGTTGGGTGGTGATCATGGTGACAAGGATACCCTCCTTAAGGTGGGATGGCATGTTATAAGGAGTATCTTGAGGTGGAGTTGAAATTGGGATATGGTGAGAAGAGGTTTTAAGATAATGTTGAAGGGCCACTAGATTGTTGTCTAAAAAAGTGGTAAAATTTAGGTCTCCTAAAGGAAAGACCTGAGGTAAATTAGGGCTTCCTAATACATGAGGTGAATCTTCTACCTCTGAGATGTAATCTATAGATGAGGAGAAAAAGGATGTTGATTTAAGTGATGGGTTTTGTTATGCTAGGTTTCTTCACTATTGATGAGTGAGAACCATACAAAAAGTGGGAGAGAATACAAAAGAATAGACTCACCACTCAAATATAAAGAAGACAAAGAAACTATTCAAAGAAATCAATGAACACACTAGAGAATATGTTTAAACTTGAAATTAATTTTAAGATTGATTTTGGCTTATGCCTTAGTTTATGAGAATGTGTGATAAGAGTTAGCTTATAAATCAGGTACTATATAAGCAATCTATGGATAGTTTCAGGTTAGTTTTAGTGCTCAAAATTATTTGTATTAGAATCAATACATGGCTTGGTATTGGGCCTACCCCCTCACTTCATAGTCTTGTAGTAATAAGGGTGTCAAGTGGTTTGCCAATATATATTGATATCCATAGTTTATACTCAACCAGAGAGTTGAGTTGGTTCTCCTCTTGGTAATAACCACCAAGTAAGATTTTTGGGAGTGGGTAAGGTAAATCATAGGTGATGAAATTATAGTTACACCTTTTCTCAAGTGATTTATGATGTTTGATTTATAATTTGGTTTGGTTGTGTAACATGAGTTTACTAAAATTAATCTTGATGTCATTAATTAAGTGAGCTAGAAGAAGCAAACAATCAATGGATGCAATATGTTTTAGACCCAAACAAAATTTAGATTTCAATTATGAACATAGATAGAGAAAGAATCATACATATGTGGATAAAATTAAAACCCAAGCAGAGACATGGGTCACACCAGGTGTGCCAAAATGTTTTACTCAATTTGTTTTATTATTTAGAAGAAGGCAATAAAATTAGAAATATGGTTTGTGGTAGGAATACGTGCTTGTTTGTGTGCACATTGAATTAGAAGATTATGAAGAGCTCCTCTTATTATGGGGAGGATGACATTCATGTAAGAAATCATTGGACAAATTTGGTTGTTAGACAAGTAGCTAGGTGTATTGACTAGCACTAGCTAGATCTTGGAAGTGAGAACTTCCTTAGGGATTGTCAATCCACCATTTTAGAAAAATTAAGTTAATAAAATGGAAAGACAGTACTTGAATCAATGATCAAAAGTGTTGAAACTAATAACAAGAATTTCTTCATAAATAAATATGCTAGAAATGATCTAATTAGTAATAAACTAATTAGTACTAGTGCTAGTGGGTCAAGGTGTGATTTAGGTAATTTGTAAAATGGCCTGTGAATGGTCAAAAACATAGAAAAGTGAATTAGATCAGGTAAAGGATGTGGAATAATATTTTTGTATTTTCTTTCCATATGTGACCATCGATGGTTGGGTTGATCATTGGTAGTTAGGCTTAACCGTCAGTAGTTGGTCTGACCATCAATAGTTGACTATGTCCGATTTTGGACTTTGTCAATAGCTAGTTGTTAGGATTATAGAATGAATAATAGGAGTTAGGCAAGGTCTAAATTTATTACAAAAGGTAAATAAAGTATGTGGATGTAAATAAATAAGTACTTGTCTTACCTGGAGTGGATTAGGTGAGTGATAGGCATTATTGATCTATGGGTAGAATCTGGCCTGATTTTGATACAATAATGGTGTTTGGAGACTTGGTTGAAAGATGGTGGTGATTTGGTTTTAAAAAATATGGGCTTATATTTATGGATAATTATAAATTACCTAAAAGAGAAAACTTTGAGTACTTGAGCTCCTGATAATAATTATGATAGTTTGACCTCTAAGGCCTATCTCTCTTATAAGAACAAGCAAGAGGTGGAAGTGGTTATCCAAAATAGAATTTAATAAGGATTATAAATATAATTCATCCATGCAAAGGTATCAAAATTGGATTTAGACTACCATATTTTGAAAATCAAGGCGGTGGTTTGCATGTAGGTTGCATGTGGTAAGATTAGGCAGTTGAACTTGACTGTCGATGGTTAGGCTAACCATCAACTATTAGCCTAACCATGGATGGTCAAGAATAACTACCAAAATAGTCTAAAATTCCATATTAGTCTTAAAACTATTGAATATAGGCATAGATAATGAAAAAAGGTTCCAAGGGACCTATTAGGGGCCATGTCAATTAGGAATATGCATGCAGAATTCTAGTGTCTAAAACAAGTTATGAAAAAATGGTAGCAATGGTAAAAAAATGTGAAAATTCATTTAATGGGAATTCAATGGAGTGTTTTATTTTATTTTTATGAAAAAATAAACAAGCAATGAATCATGTATGATTTTACATAGGGAAGTGTGTAGGAGTGACACACATGTTACAAGAACACATTCAAAGATTTTTATGGAAATGGTAGAGTTGTTGGAAGGTGTGTGACCCAAGAAAAATTTAAATGGATATTTAGGAAGATAATTATGAAAAAAAATTATGGGATTATTCCACACACACTTAATTTAATGCATTATATGTGCATGCAAATGTAATATGGAAAAGGTGCATTCATAATGACCATTTTTAGCTTAAGTGTTTTAAAGAGTTGATTTTTTAAGAGGAGTTTAAAGATAAAATAATGGTTTGATTAAGAAGCTATGGAATCAATAAATATATATAATGGAATATAAATATCATTGAGAATATTGTGGGTTGTGCTCTACAAAATAGAGAAGATCCATGAAAAAATATTTAATGTAAATTATTGGTAGATTTTTGGAATTAGTGGGGGTAGGTTTTTTACTACAATAAAGAGGTTGTAAAAAGAGAAGGAATATTATTCTATTGAGGAATATAAGAACACTTACACAATACATGAAGGATATATTATATATATTGTAGCTTAAAGTGATGAAGAGATAGTTCAGATGGAGGTAAAAAGACCCATAAGAGGACCACTAACAACAAAGATAAATAAAATGGATAGGGTTCCATTTAAAATAAATATAGTTTAATTTATAAAATTTTTGAATGAGATTGACATGCTCAATAACTTGTGGTTGGCATAAGATTTATACAATTTGCATAAAATTTTAGCATAAGAATTACAATAATAAGATACATGATAAAATATAGTATATAATGTCTTAAAGATTACTTAGGTTCTTCATCTAGATCATTTAATAGATGAATGAATAAGGAAAGATGATCCCAAAAAAATTCCAAAAAAAAAACCCTATCCACCCAAATCAAATACTACCAAAAATTATTCTAGAAAGATATCCACATTTCATGGATCATAAAATGTCAATAAGAATCAAATAAATATAAAACACTTGTATGCATGGGAACACATAACAATTTATCATGTATATATTCAAGGATATTTTTTATTATATAAGTTAAAAATAACAAAATTTAAAATAATAAATCATTTGTAATTTCAATCACATTTGAAATTTAATATCAATAAGATGTTGCTTCCATAAGAACATAATCATTAGAATATCCCAATTCATATTTACAGGCAACTTAATTATCATACCATTTATATTCTCATTGAGATTTTATTCAGTAAGTAAAATTATCATTTCCATTTTATAAATATCAATTAATACTAAGGTCAATACATGATGTAACAAACATCACTATTTTATTGCATAAGTACCATATTCCACATATATACCATTTTACCTTAGAAGATGGAAACCTTAAAATCTTCAATGTAGAATTTATCATTAAATGAGAGGTTGTGTTCATTACTTTTACTTTTAATTTCTTTAGTCTGTGTGTGATATATGACATGGAATAGTGTTACAATGTTTCCACCAAAATTTTCAAATTTACTTTTAAATTATGGCAATTGATCTCACCTATATAGATAAGGGAAAGAATTAGTATTGTTGATATCTCCATATCACATTACCATATTAATAAGTTTTTACATGTATTATTACATATTTTTATGCCTTGAAATAGGAATCCCCCTCCATAAGATTTGTAATTTTACCCTTAACATGATTATAGTGTAACCCACCCATAAAAATAAATAATAACATGTAGTATTAGCTTACACTTCATCTAGGTCCACCCTCTATTTTTTATTACACTAAGGTGTAACTACTAGTAGATGAAACACTACATTTATAATTTAGCTTCTTATAATAATACAATTGGTCCAAAAGTAACTAATTCTTTTGACTCCTCCAAAAGATATCCAACTAACCTTAACACTACTTAGTATATTATAACAAGTAAGTATCTCAATAAAGGTAAATAGTATTATTCCCTGAATACTCCTCAATGGAGTCTTAATATTTGATTTGACAAATCTTCATAGAGGTTTACTATTCACATAAAATTTTATATACATATCAAGAAATTGGGTCATAACCCTTACATATAGGTACACACTAATGAAATATTAGATTCATGCTAGTTATGATTTATTATCTCAACTTATACCACTAACTATATTGATTAGTTATTTAAATATTTTAAAATTGAATAGGCCTTGGGTCCATGCCAAGTACCTTAATTCACTACAACATATATTAATTATTGTTCAAGTCTTATAGTGGTCCACTACACCCTATTTTTTCCACATAAATTGTTTTTAAACTTCATTCCATTATGTTTTCATCCATTAGGGTTCATTTATCCTTCTTGTTATTCTCAAATCTTGTTTCACTTTTTGGTATTCCACCAACAATATTGTGAGACAATTATTTTCAAGTAAACTTCAAAAGATTTTCAATTAATTATTTGACAACTAATTAAATTAATTAATTAATCATAATTGATTTCATCATAAATTATATTAACTAAAATTAAATGAAAATTAAATTTAGTTGTGAATTTTAATGAATTATTAAATATTAATTTTATGTTCCATATCCATGAAAAGTACCATTTCTCTACCATTTACATTTTATAACACTATATCTTTTTTAAATTTTAAATAATGGCTTCAGCCAAATAATTACTTTGAACTAACAATTGAAGGAAATTAATTTAACCTAATAACATTTTGATTAATCTATTCATCAAATTATAATTACTCTTCCTTATAGTATTATCGGGGATTGATGTAAATTAATACATCTAATTATGTTATTAAATTACTACTTTTATTTCTCCTAATAAATTATAAATATTTGGGAAACAAAAAAAAAATTATGTCTAAATGACTTCCAAAATTTATTAATAATAAATAACATCTATTATATACTTTTAAAATAGTCTAAAATTCTTATTTTCAACCAACACTACTTTATCCTTCCTAAATTTGAAAACAAACTTGTGTTGTATATTTAAAAATATTTTAGGGTTATCCCCACATAGGAACATCACATAATTTCATTAAAACCTTCATAAAAATCAGGTTTATATATCAACCTATGGTGTCCTAATATTTTCATGAAATCATTAAAATTATAAAGCTCATAATTATCAAAATTTATAGCAATTCATATATCATAAAATTTTCCATAAATACCTTGAAAATAACATATAATTTTTTGCATGATATTATTAAATAAATGTAAATGGTTTCATGTTAAAATTAAATTTCAAAAATATCAAATATTCACCTTAAAATGATCCATTCATCACATTAAATTTATTTGCATTTTCTACTACATAAATTGTCATTAATTTGTAAAATTTAACATGAAACCCTAACTAATTTTTGACATTTTTTTTAATGCATTTTCCTTGTGAAAATTTATTTAATTAAAAAAAAAAAAAATTACAATATAAAATATCCACTAAATTAACACCTTTCCTTACCCCATTTTCTTGTATTTTTTCAAATAAAACTATCTATTAAATTTTAGGTTTTATCACAAAAAACTACATATAGTTTTTACATAACTTTTGGTGATATTTTATCTAATTAAATAAAATGCATTTTATGGAAAAAAATTAAGATAATAAAAAACACCTATATAAACAATATGATTCTTTTTTCCTTGTACAACATATTCATCCTTGAAAAATAAAAACTTTCATGCCTTTACAAAGAGAATCTCAAAGACAACATTTTAACCATATAAATTTACATTTTTAACCATACATGATAGAATAGGTTTTATATAAATAACTAAGGTACAATATTTAAATAAATAATATTTTTATTCATAAGAAAAATAATATGAATAAATAACTCTCATAGTAATTTATCCCTTAATCTCTCATCCAACAACTCTTCCATTCTCCTCTCCTATTCTTATATTTTCCTCCTTCCTTTTCATTTATTCATATTTATGAATTAATATTATAAAATTATGGAGATATTTGTCTTTCCTTAAATTTATTTATTTTAATTTATTTTATTCATTACCTTCCTTTATATATTTTTTTTCAAAAATCTAATTAATTTTATTTATGTATTTCTATTTATAAAATTTGGAGACAAGTATCTTTCCAAGAAAGACATTTTTCTTTTCTTACATTTATTTATTTTAATTTATTTACTTTCATTTTATTAAATTTTTAGTAACTCATTATGTTCAAGTGTTAATTATATTTATTATATCTTTCGAGCCCTAACATAAATATAATTAATCTCAACATGTAAGAATATAATAATACACCAACACATGAATGTTTGTGTATAATATCAATATTTTTCTTACATATGCATTTGTGTGTACATGTATTTGTTATTACCTAAATTTCATGCATGAGGATATTTATATATGTATGGATGATCTTTCTCTATAGTTGTTATTACAACCCTAACCTGATCATAACAAAAAATAATCAATGGAAATGCACAATGTGACAATCATAACCAAATCATAAATTAATAACAGAATGATGAAAATGACATCATAAAGTAAAAAATAAACATTCTAAGTGATGTGACAACTCATGATCCCTAAGAAACAATTCCTTTATTGGTTTTATATTATCTTGTTGTAATTATCATTTCCCATTTCCATTTCTCATACTACTTCACATGTGTTATCTCTCTAAAAATGAACACCAAATCTATTAGTAGGGTATATGTTTTATAATTCAAAAAATTACAATAAAACATCATTCATATTTATCAATAATTTTAAATTAAATAATTAAAATATCAATAGTTAATAAAATATAATAATAGTATTATTGTACATATCTTAAGATGTTATTTGTATTCACCTAAATTTTCTCACCTTAATAATCCCATTAAATCCTCTCATTTAAACCATAATCATATTCCTAGTCAATTAACCAATATCCTAGATACTATACAAGTTAACTGAATTCCATGAACCTTACCATACCCTTGCAACCAATTAATCACTCTATTAACCCACTAACTAGCCTATTTACCCACTAACCTACCTATTAACCCACTTGACAATTTAAAATTCCTTTTTATTCACCTACCCATCTACCACCCTACTAACTTAGCCTTTCTTACACCCCTACTCCCTAATGGAGATTAGAGAATTGGAGAATTATGAAATATCCTCTAAACTTGGCCTTCCCCCTCTAGAAACCTTTATTCTATAGGTTTTCAAGGAATTTTTAATTCCTTATAAAAGTCCTCAACCATTGATTTTCCCTCCTTTGGCTTACATATACAAGCCATACCTCCATGGCCAATTAACTTTTAAATCCATAAGCATCCACTATACTTGCATTATCATCCATTATCCAAGTATTCCCATATCCTTGTCAAAGCCATCAATAAGCGATCAAGAAGCCATTGAAGCCATTGCAAAACTCAATCAAGAAATCCAAAAATCCAATCATCTTGTACTCAAATCAGCTTGTAAATCTTGGAGAGAAGATCTAAGGGACAAAATGATGGTAATAAATCTCATTGTAAGTGTTTGATTACTCTTTTATCCCCTCATTTGATGTTGCTTGAATTTTTAGGTTTTTATTGCTAAAAATAGTAATATAGTGAATAATACAAAATGGATTCATGCATTGGAGACCAAGGTGGGAGATACCTATTAAATATAACATATTATTCTTGTTAGAAGTGATTTAGTGACGTATATTTGTAACTGGATGAACAACAAGCACCAGAATTGATCAAATCATCATGCATACGCAAACTATGATATTGACCTATAATTAGCAATATTATACTCATGATATTATGTTTATTTAAGTGGTATTTTTCTAACTAATTATTTAACTAATGATATCTTCTGTTGATAGGTCATTACTCCTGATCAATACCATTGATTTAAAAATTGTGGTATTACCCTAATATTATCAATATTGTCTTCCTAATCATGGGTTTATAGGGTCTCTATGTTAGAATAAACTAATTATTTATCTATTCCTTTCTTACCTCTCTATGGTTATATTACATTTTTTTATATTATAAATCTAGAGTTTTATCCTCTATGTGTAGGAAAATAAGACAAGACAAAATTTTAGTGATTGAATACTAAGCTACAAGACCACCACTTAAAAATTAGCAGTATTGACATGCAAGTTGTGGTATTACCATTGATAGTTGCAACATTGTAATTCCTATCAACTTTGATAAATTTTATCCTTTGACCTCTAACATATAAGTTTAATCTTATCACTCTCTATCTTTTAATAAGATCAGTGATCATATACACCCCTTTTATAAGTTTACTAAATTGTTTTAGGTCTTAGAATACTTTGCTAACCAAATTTTTGAAAGAAATTTTTCTATGCAACTTTTTGTGTGTTGACTGATATGGAAAGCATAAATAAGGATCATCTAGAAGTAGAGTATTGCATCCTTGACCTTTTCTATTAGTTTATGAAATACCACTAATCACATATCTATGGTTTTATTATAAAATCAATTATATTTTTGTAATATTAAATATACTATGATTTGGTAATGTTTGGGATTGTTTATCCACCAGTTACTATCTTCAACTGATAAATGAAAGATTAAGGACAATTTTGATAAGAAATACCTTTCTATTTTTATGTTATACAAAGTGTGTGTGGTTTATCCTTTTTGATAAAATATCTCATCTTGGTGTCTTTAAAAAATATAATTTTGATACAAAGCTACAGATTAATCTACCATAAATAATTTTTTTATAATTCTTACGCATTTAAATCTAGATTAATTTGCATTTTAGTCAAAAATCATAACTTTTAAAGTTTTGTAGTTTTTTTCAACATAGTTATGATATCATATTAAAATTCAACATATTGTCTAAACTTCCATGGTTTTGTATGGAGTGTATAACTAACTACCATGGTTAGTCTTTCTCAACAATATTACAACTCACAATTAATAGTTTTACCTAATAGTTATGGTACTATGGTTTCTAGTTATGATATTCTATTGAACTAACTATGCATTCATGATTTTACAAAGAAGTAGTAGTTTTTATTTAGATCAAACTACTAACCCTTTTATTATAGTAACCCTCAAGGAAAAGGAACCATATTTTATTTTCTAACCCTTGTGTTTGTATGATAAGTGACAAAATCTTTTAATTTCACATTTTTGCTTGTCTATATCTTATCTTGTGTGACTTGATTGTTCATTTTTTTCCTCACATAGGTAATTACTTGAGAAAATTAATCTTGATTACTTATTTTTTTATCCCATTAAGTCTAGGATAACACATGATGTGTAATTCATCCCCATGCACAGGCTTAGTCATTAGGGGTTGGTGTCATAGATTTCATCGCTACACATTCAACCAAACTTCATGTTTTTGTGGAGTACAAATATCAAATACACTTGTCACTAAGCCAAGAAATTGACCCCATATAGGTCATCCATGAAGGGGAAGAGTTAACTCTTTGAACCAAGCATTATACATCACCCTATATAGACTTGGGCCCTAATATACCTAGCGTTTATCAAGAAATCCCTTAGAAAACTTTGTGTAAACCTAGATTAAGACCTATCAATCATAACAATGGTTTTACTTCTAGAGTTAGGATCAGCTCCTAAGAAGTCATTAAGTACAAATAGGGTCAAGAGGGTTGGGTTGATTCTATAATAAGTCACTAGCTAAAACCTCACCTATGAAGCTATTTGATTGTTTAGACACCCATTCATTGACTAAATTAGGACTTATGGCTGGGTGTGTTATTTGTGTGTCTTAATTAAACCCATGTTATTTGTGAACCGAGTCAGCTAATCCCATTTTTGTCATAAAACACCTAGACCCCTCTAGGATAAATCCCATTATGGAATCACACAAAACATCCATTCCATATACTCCATTCACATCTTTGGATTTAAAATTAGTCTTACCTTAGTGGTCACCTATCACCTTCAATCCCATCACCACCCTTTGACTAAGCATTATCAACTTACATAACCTTTTCAAGTTTTTAGTCTACCACCCATCACTTCCACATAATTACCTCTTCATACCTAGCACCCATCAAATTATCATTTCGCTAGTGTGAAAGATACTTTAACATTGTATCTCCTTTATCTCTTTATTATATTAAACCCTTGTAAGGTTTTAGCTTTTGATAGTCCTTGGTCATTCTAGTCTTTACATCCCTCTAAATCTAATATCTACACATAACCAAATCATATTCTTTAACCACTCTTAGTTTCAATTTATATACAAAACTAGTATTCAAAGTCACCTTCTCCTTCATCACCCTTCGTTAAAAACATATATAATCACTTTTATTGTATCACCCTCATCATCCATCAAGCCAATGCAAACCTATTCACAAAATCTTAGAATGGGATAGGGATCCAACCAAGAGAATGACTTCTTAGGGAACCTAGGTGACTGAAACCAAGATCATGATGATATGCATAGTGACATGCATACTCCTAGAGAAGAAGATTGATTCATAAATGATTGTTTCCATAGTAATGAACTTAGAACACAATTTGATAAATATATTTATGAAAATCATGACTAAATATTAGCTCAAGTCATTGGAATGGGGAGCACACCACCCCTATCTTTGATCATAATCTCTTGCAACACTTAGTCTACCCATCCACATGGCCTAACATGCCACATCATCATACCCATATTAATTAAGATCATGAATAAGATGACCTTTTAGACCATGAACAAGAGCTTAAAGAGCAAAAACAATAAGAGCATCTCTAAAATAATTACATTGAGGTTAATATGAGACAAATTACCTTAGAGTATCAGTTGTATTAGCTCACACAACAAATCAATTCCATATCCTCTCATTTTTTTCACACAAAATTATATATCATATTTTCCAAGACAAAATGCCCATAACTCTAATCCCAATCATTCTAGACCACACACAAGTCATGCCCAAACTTCTAATCCCCTTGTGGATCCATCATTTGCACAAGAGTGGAAAATGATGAAGGAATATTTACAATAGATTGAACCTTGCATGCAATCAATGTAGTATAAATATGAATATTTTTACTCCTCTCCTTTAGATATGAGCATTCTAAAAATCCCTTTCCCACCTCATTTTGAGGTACAAAATTTGAAAACTATACATAGAAAGGTGATCCTATAATAATTTTCAAGAAGTTTATGTAGCATGCCATGAGGTTACATACAATTATGCTTATCTATTATAATTTTTCCCTAAAAGTCTCACAAGGCCATCATTAGAATGGTTTGTGTATTTACCAAAAGGGTCTATATATAGTTTCAAATAATTGACTAAATAATTTATGACACATTTATCATTTAATATATAACATGTTATTTCCATCATAGACCTCTACAATAATGATCAAAGGAATGGGGAAAGTTTGGCCTCATTAAAATTTTGAAGAAGTTTATAAATTTGATTCTGATGTATAGTTCTTGAAAAAGAATTGGCCAAAATATTCATTGACAACCTCAATGTAGAATTAAAATGTTAATTGAAGATACAATGTGCCAAACATTTTGATGAGATTATTGAAAAGGGGATCTAAATTTTAAAAGCCCTCATTAAAAAGGGAACAATAAAATTATACACCTAAAATGAACAAAATCATAATCAAGACAACTCCTTTCTGGCTAAACCAATAATCTTAAATAAAAATAAAAATCTTGTGGGAGATGGAGTTATAGATTCAAAACAACATGTTCAAATAGTGAAAAAAAGGACTCCCACTAATCAACAAATAGTATCCTCCATTAGAGTGTCATGGGATAAACCAAAACCTCAAATAGGGAAATAACCTCTTACTAGTCTTAGGGTACCTACTAAAGTGGTCTTCTAGTAATTGATAGTTGAAAACATGATTATTCTCCCTAATATTTGACCCTTGGACAATATAAAACCTTGACTTGATTGGTATCATGAGGATAAATTCTATCAACATCATAGATTCAAAGGTTATGACACCAAAAAATGTATGCAGTTTAAATACTATATTAAATATCTCATTGAAAAGGGAGACATTGAATTTGAGGGGGAGAGCACTCATAATCAATTTAAAAATCAACAACTTGGTATTTATTAGGATCCTTTACCCAAACATGGTCAAAGGTAAGGAAAACCACCTAAAGACCAAGATCATGCATCCACCTCCAATCAAATAGACTACCATGCCATCTTATATCACTATGTCAATATCATTAAAATAAATAGATCCTAAGAGCCCACTCCACTACCATCCACCATACAGAAGATCAATTGGGCCATAGTTGACTATGTAGTCACTACATAGTGTAGAAAAATTATAATTCCTAGAACACCACCAAAATACCTATCTACATCAACATCTCAAAAAGTCAATATCTTTAAGAAAGTATTTATATCTTCTGATAATAAATATGATATAATATAAAAACTCAAGAAGACCCCTACTCAAATCTCACATATAGATCTTCTCAAAACATCATATGTGCATCGATAGATCCTTAACCAAGTCTTGAATGATCTTAAGGTTCCTCAAGATATCAATACTAGCCAATTACAATCATTAGTGGATCATTTGTTTCCTTCAAATTAAATATATTATAGTACCTAGGACATGCTTCCCATTAGCTTGCATCACAATTACCCATTATTCATAGAAATTTCCATTTTTAACCACCTCATCCTTCAGGTGCTCATAGGTATAGGGTCAGCATTGAATTTGTATAATTTTTATTTCCTAAATAATTTGGGGTTTTAGGAAGCATTATTAGGGCCCACTTTAATCATGATTAAAGCATACTATGATAATTAAAGGCTATTAACAGGTACCATTTATCTTCTTATTACTATAGGACCCATTATACATCAAACCCTAATTCATGTTGTGGATGTCAATTTACCCTATAATCTATTTTTAGGCCACCCATGGATCCATGAAATGTAATTAGTCCCTTCCACTCTTTAATAATGTTTTAAATTCCTCATTCTAGCATGAAATTCATAATACCCAAAGAGATTTAGCATTTTCATAGCTACCAAATGGGTCAATCTTCACCTAAATGTTATTGCTCTAGCATAAATAGTTCTACTCCTAATCCAACATATACCAAATATGTCCACCCTATTGATCTAGTGTCTAATTATAATCCATCACCAAATGTCACCCATATCAAAATCACATCCATAGGCTATGGGGAATATGAATAGAAAACCTTTTGTGTAGGAGATTTACCTCTCTCCTAATGTATATATGGGTCCTCAGTTATGATAAAGGATAATGCTATTACTTATAAATTTAGACCAATAGCCTTTTATAGTGTAGGATTGTTATTATAAGAGTATTTGATGAGCCTAATGAGTCATGAATTAATCTAAAAAATGATTCCCTTACATTTCACAGTCAAAAATACCCCCAAATTCATAAAATGTTATAGAATATGCATTATCAAGGAAAAGGACTAAGGATACATCAAAAAGGTAGTATTGATCCTATATCAGTTCAAGAATTTCCACAATATCTTGGTTTGGGGTACAAAACTCTTGACATTGACCTAAATAATATCATTTTAGACACTACTTTAGTCCTTGAGGAGTCTTCTTACAATGAAGAAATCAAGACAGGATCCATTTATATCTTTTATGAAGATCTTGCAGCCACTAACCTTTTCCATGATAACACCATCTCTACCATTAATATATCCCTTTGTTACCTATCCTTAATAGATTGGGATCAATAAAATGAGACATCCTTTGACATGTTTTAAAGTGATGAGGCCATCTTAGAATGTTTGGGAGCATGGGAATTCATTCCTTTCAGAGATCATAAAAAGGGTTTCTCTATTAATCTTAGCCAATTAGCCTATTTTTGGGAACAAAAAATAACCCGTAATTAAATTTAATAATAATACTACGAATAATATCCCCCTAAAAATCTAGAAGATTTTCCACCCATTTTAAATGAATAAAAATTCTATCAAAATTAGACATAGAGCTCCCAAAAGATTTTGCTTTAGATATCTAGGATCTACCATTGCCTCCAGCTTATCTTTAAGATCAATCGCCCTCCCTCATTGAGGAGTTGGTTTAAGTCAACATTGGAATAGAATAAAATCCTAACATTGTTAAATTGGGGGTAGCTCTTATGCCTAAGGAATGCCAAATCATTATTGAGTTACTCAAAGAATTTATAGATATATTTTGCATGGTGTTATTTAGGCATGTTACGACTTGATCCCTCCTTGGTTGTGCATCATTTAGTCATCCATCCTAACACAAAACTAATAAATAATAAACTATGTAAGATGCACCCTAAAGTGGCTTTATTATTCAAGGAGTAATTATAAAAATTCTTAGAAGTAGGACTTATTTGACCTATTGATTATTTTGACTAGATATCTAACATTTTTATTGTGTCCAATCCACAAGGTTAGATTCAAACTGGTAATGAATTATAGGACATTAAAAATGCATGTCCTAAAGATTAATTCCCCCTACCAAACATAGATAATATCATGGATTATACTATGGTGTATGAGATGTTATCCCTCATGGATGGCTTCTTGGGATATAACCAAATCAAAATTGCACCCAAGGATCAATAAAAAATAACCTTTATTACTCCATGGGGAACCTTTTATTATCAAGTAATACCCTTTGGACTAAAAAACAAAGGTGTTACCTACCAATGGGTAATGGATATTATCTTCCATGACATGATGCATGACATTGTTGAAAATTATGTAGATGACATTTTAGGGAAGTCAAAATTTTGATATGAGCATCATGTGGTTTTAAGAAGATTATTTGAATTCTTATATGAATATAAGGTTAGATTGAACCCAAATAAATGTGTTTTTAATTACCTTAGGTAAACTATTAGGGTTCATTATATCTAGGAGAGGTATTGACATTGATCTAGCAAAAGTCAAAGCCATTATGAAAATGCCTCATAATCTGAAGCAACTCTAGAGCCTTTAAGGTAAGTTATAGGCCATTCATCAGTTCATTTCTCAACTAGTAGGCAAATTCCACCCCTTCACCCATATCCTAAAAAAGGGGACCCATTTTAATTAGAACTCTAAATGTCATCAAGCCTTTAAGAATCTTAAATAATATCTAGAAAATTATCCAGTGTTATCACCACCAATCATAGGAAGGCCTCTAATTTTATATATATCACAACACATTATTTAATAGGTTCCCTTATCACATAACATAATGATGAAGGAAAATAATGGGAAATCTATTATCTTAGTACCACATTGATTTTATATGAGTTGAATTATACTCCCATTGAAAATTCTTGCCTAGTCATTGTCTTTACCTCATAAAATATTTGGCACTATATGCTCAATAGCCAAGTTCATTTCATAGTGAAAGTTTATCCTCTCAAATATATACTATAAAAAACTTATCTCATAGGTAAAATAGCCAAATGGATAATGTTTCTCAATGAATTTTACATAGAATACATTCATAAAAAGGACATTAAAGGACAAGAAATTATGGATCAACTTGTAGAGGCACCTCTTGCATATACCAAACCTATTTTCACAACCTTTTTGAATGAATCCATTATGAGTACTATATTATCTAATAGATGGAAACTATATTTCAATGGATCCTTCACCACACATGGGTTAGGAGTAGGTATCCTTCTGGTAACCCCACAAGGAGATCTTATCCTTAAATTTTTTTATCTTGCTTTCCCATGTACTATTAATATTTATGAATATGAGACCTTGATTTTTGTTCTCAAATTAGCCATTTAATGAAACATACATCACCTCTAAGTATTTGGTGATTCACAGTTGATAATAAAGCAAGTCAATGAAGAGTTACAAATAAATGTTGAAAAATTACTCCATTATAAGTAGTTGGTGGATTATTTAAAACAAAAAATTTAGTCCATTACATTTGAATAATTACCAAGGAGAAGTAATAAGGTAGTTGACTCCATGGCCACTATTGGGCTTTAATCAACCTTCCTGAAGACATCCTTGAAGGAAATTTTCTAATTAAGCATTTGATCTTATTAGCCTACCAATCTATGTTTCACCTCTAAATTTATGTCATTTTTTATCCTAGTCTCCCATGGTATCTGATATATATACCTGTTTATATGATAATATCATTATATCAAACCTAAATCACCATCAATGCAAGGCCTTTATCAACCACAAATCCTATTACACCATCCTTAGCATCATGCTCTCTCAAAGAGGCTATGATGAAACCTTATTGAGGTGCCTAGGGTACTCTTGTGATCAAAGAGTTAAATGATGGTATATGTGGTGGCCATGTCAGTGGAATGGCCATAGATAATAAATTGTTGTGGATTGGATATTAATGGCCTATAATAGATTAGGATTCCTACTTATATGTATGCAAGTATATATCCTTTCAAAAAAATGGTAATATTATTCATTCCCATGCATAAGAGTTTCAACCTATTATGAATCCATGGCCATTTTCTATTTGGGGATGATTTAATTGGAAAGACAAATCCAATGTCATATTATGGACACAATTTTATAATCATGGCTATGAATTATTTTATTAGGTTGAGATTATGCTACTTATCTACACCATAGGTCTCCAAATCTCTAAAAAAATTTATCCTAAATCATATCATCTATCATTTTGTCATTTTAGCAAAAATCTTATTAGATAGTGGCAAATATTTTAAAAATCAAGAAGTTGAAGACCTATACAAGTTTTATCACATTGAATAGCACTTTTCTACACCCTATTACTCCCTAAGGAATGGAGAAGTAGAAACTATTAACAAGACTCTTCTCAAGATTCTAAAGAAAATAGTGAATGATGTAGGCATAAACTAGCACTTGAAATTATATCATGTATTTTGATCTTACGAAACCATTATTCAAAAACCCACTAGAGCCACTCCATACTCTTTGGTTTATGGTACATAATCTATCTTACCTATAGATGTGTAACTCCCTTATTTATGCATTTCATTGTGGGTCATCCTTACAGACCATACTTTTAGACAAGAAAGGCTACAAGAGCTAGAACATATTGATGAAAAGCATCATAATTCCTTAAATCACCTTTAGGGATATCAAAATAAGCTAAAATTCTAATGTTGTAAAAAGATCTAGTCCCACTAATTTGAAGTTAGTGATCTAGTCTTTAATGAGAATCAAAAGAGTACCAATGCATACCAGGATAAAAAGGGAAAAATTGAAGCAAACTAGCTTGAGCCCTATATCATTGTTGTTAAATTTGGATTAGGAGCCTATAGGTTAGCAATACTTAAAGGTGAAGAACTCGATGAGCCAATGAACATCATGCATTTAAAACACTTTTATACTTGACAGGATCCATTTACCTCCTTCTATGGGTCCCCACTCTTAGGGGCATATCCATTTCCATTCCAATTTTCTAACTTCATTCCATTTCATTACATCATTCTACCACTGACCTTAGTCTTAAAAATGGGAATATATTACAAGCTTAAGAAAAATTAGGAAATAGATATTTCAAAATGGGGTAAAGCCATTTCTAGTTGTGTGAGGGGAACATTTTTTTAGGAGTGTTATGGAGTCTCTCTATCCACTTTTGACATATCTTCCATCCTATCACACCCTCATAAATATTCCCATCACATCTTCTTTGATAGTCATGTCTCCTACTAGCCCTAAATTATGTCCATTCTCATCTATCTCTATCCATCCCTAAGCCATGGTTCACAAGGTTCTTGATAATTTCATCATTATGGAAGGGTAAAATAATATTCTTACTCTAGGATACATCATGCACTCTATAATTGAATCTTGATCGATCATCCTAGGCCTCATAAATAGTTATTTCTGATTCAATTAGATCCTTGTCTCAAACATTTTTGGGCACAATTTACCCCATGTACATATTTCATGTTGTCACTAGGTCTATTATAAATAATCATTTCCTAAATTTTTTTAATACCATCACACAAACATCCATCAATTATCATTACCTTAGTCTATTTTATCTTGTTTTGTCTTTTGTATAAATGTGTGTTTGAATGTATGTTGTTGCTTGATAAGTCATTAAGTCTTGTACATATTTTTTATAATTAGTTAAATTCTCTTATTTTCTTCAGATGTCTTTTTATATTTTTATATTTTATCTTTTTTACATAATGGGAATGAGGATGGTATAAGTGACTACACAAACTCCAATTGGGTAAGTCACTCACAATAGAGTTCCCCACACACTATAATTTCAATGTGCCCTTGACCACTATCATGTCAATGACACACTTTTACTCATGCATTCACTATTAAATTAAACTACTTACATTATTAATGGCTTCAAAACTTTTACCCCATCTCATCCCCCCAATCCAATCACTATCCAATGTAATCATCCTAACTTACTACCCCATCCCCACCCACCTCCTTTGTGTAGGTGGATTGTTACCCAATCATAATTTATGAGACATGAAATTTGTCATGTCCCCTTTTTAGTTGACATGTTCAGAGTTGATGGTTAGCCTATTATACGACCCTCATAAGCTAATAAGATGGTTAGAGGGTCTTGATGGAGCTTGGCTTGGCTTCATTTAGCATAATTTTTATAGTTGGCTTTCATTTGGGCTCGATCGGACATGTATTGAGGGAGATATTAATATTTGATTGATTTAATTAAATATTAATTATTTAGCATATTTTCATTGTGTAACCCTAATTCTAATTTAAGAAACCCTAATTAGGGCAAGTGCATCTTTTTGGAGGATATAAGGGTTTCTTATTGGAGAGAGGCCATTATGAATATGATTATCAATGATTATTGATTGTTGCTAAGAATTCTTCTGTGAAGACTGAGCCAAGGGTTCCAAGATTCCATTTGCATTGGAGAATGTCCACTCTACAGTGTGTGTGATTTAGAGGCTATGAAATATTACCTGATCTATTGCCAGTTTGAGGGATAACTTCATATAGAAGTTATCATAGTATTTCAGGTATTTTGAGAGATAACTTCACACAGAAGCTATCACAATATTTCAGGGATTTATTTCATAAGCTATGATTTAAATAATTATCCAGATTAGATCTTTTGTATTAGTGCCATATTTCTTTAGATCTGGTATCTAGCATAGAGGCCACAGCATATTATCATGATTTTATATGAAATCCATACCGATCCATGCAATTTCATACAATTCTGTATCAGGTCCTACAAAGCCGCAGGCAACTTAGAGACTGACATCGGTAGTCCAAAAACCGACATCGATCGACTTCATACCAACGATGGTAGAGTAGATCGACTAACTGAGACTGACATTGGTAGTATATTAACCGATGATGGCAATATAACTGATGTCAGTGACTGTGTTTTGACACAAAAACCTGAGCTATTCCAGATTTTGGGTTTATTTCCAGATTTGTAAAGCCTAGGTTTTTAAGATAGAATATTTCATATTATTTTATTTGTATGACAGAGACTCAATTTTGTAATCATCTAGAAGAACAATAAGATCATTGATTACTTAGTTGATAGATTATATTATGGTTTATTTGTTTATTTGAATTGATCTTGCAAAATCGTATCTTTATTCATGCAAAATATCAAAAAGAAAAAAATAGAGGAATAGTCAAACAAATATCTAGTTTCAGAATTGAAGGGAAATAGGGGATAGTACAATGGTATCAGAGCCAAATTCTTGTCATCTTGTTGGGTAGACCAGAGCTTTTGCCCTACCATCTTGTTGGGTAGTTTGGGTAGTTTGGACATTGAACCGGTTAGTAAATCATGGGTACTTCAAGTACTCAAAAAGAGTAGGACAAGGATATGAAGAAGCTGAAACAAAGTTTGAATATGTTGGCTGAAACCTAGAAGAGGATGAATAAATTTATTTTAGACCCTACATTTGAAGACAAATTAGTATAGCATATGACATCCTTTTTTAAAGGGACCACATCACAAAACAAGAAGGAAGAGGAGGTTGACCAGTTTGCTCATGAGCTGGAGGATACTTAGAATTCCTTGGTGTGTACTCAGTTGGCTCTCCAAGATACTGAGAGACACGTGGATGACCTATGTCATGAGGATTTGGACTCTCGGTTAGTTGCAGAGGAGGTGAGAGCTGGAGATTGTGATGATGAGATAGTTTCAGCAGCAGCTTCTTTGGAGTTAGATGAGGATGAGTTCGATGCTTACATTTAGAGTGTGGAGGTGTACTTAGATGTTGGTACACTAAGTGTTGATGGTCTTGAGGTGAGTTTAGTTTAGGAGTTAGTGCATGTGGTAGGGACTCAGCTTTCTTTTACAGTTAGGTCACATGTTGATGATGATGTGAGTATGTCCAGCATTCACACCCTAGATTTAGAGAGTGTAGAAGAGTCCTAGGATCTGATTATTGTAGATGAAACTCAGGAGAACGTAGTGGATAGTTTTGAGGACTTAGTTTCACTGGCAATTTCTTTTGATACGGAGGAGTTAGATAGTGATGCTACAATTTTTGATACTTTTGATGTTGATATGATCTTTGGAGTTGATTCACAGAGTATGGATGGTAGTACTCCAGAGATTAGTGATTCTGAGTCTACTCTCTTAGATTGTGTATCAAAGGAGGATTGTAGGAGACAATCTAGCCAGTGCCATCATGGGTCTAGTCAGCTGAGAGTTAGTGAGTGAGACATTGCTACCACTTACAAGGATTTCAATGCTGCTCATCAGTTATTAGCAGTTTTTGGATGGGGTTCTCTTATTAGCATTGAGCAGGGAGGCAGTTATTTGTCCTTGATAGAGATCCACTCTTTATGGGAGGCTATCTAGATTCTAAGATAGGATTATATGAAGTTGGTAGCTGATAGAGATTATCTTGTGGAGTGGGGCAACACAGCATATGATGCATTATTGGTCAAGGAAGGTAAGGTGAGTGAGCTTACTCAGTAGCTCGAGGTGACTTTTGAGATTCTTGAGAGTACACAGTTGGCTTATGAGGAGTCACAGTTTCATTTGGTGGAGGTGACCACAGAGTTAGAGCAACTTTAGTGTTTACCAGAGTACGTGCAATCATAGGGTGTGTTATCTCATGACCCAAGGATATCCATAGTATTGGCTTCCCTGGTTCATTTCCACTAAAGTTAGATTCAGTTGAGTTGGGTGCTACAGTTAAGCATGGTAGTCAGCATGATATGGTGATGGTCTCTACTATTAATGGCATAGGGACTAGTGAGGTTATATCAAGGATCAGTTGTGATGTTGGTGAGCCAGTAGTTGGTTTGGTTCCTATTTGTGATATTACTCCTTTAGAGGTGTCTTCGGAGGTAGTAGTTGGTTTGGGCTTGGTTAGTGATCAGTTACAGTTAGTTTCTTCTAGATTGTAGTTTGAGCTACTGATTGAGAGTGGCCCATTTTATTGACATTACACTATAAGTGCTTGTCATCAGTTATGGGATGTTTTGATGCTATGGAATGAGAGTTGTGATAGACATAGCATGGTGGAATGTGTATATGGTGTTTGTGACTTTGGCAGTTATGGAGTTGGTGTCCAGCTGAGCAGTGGTTCTCAATTCACACATGGATTCCTCTTGGTTATTTTTTAGAGGATATTATAGGAGCTTGCATTGATTATCATCAGTGTAGAGCATAACTACATATGGGATCCAGGTGGATTGATTGGTTTATCATTCAGCGATTACTTGAGGGCAAGCAATTTTAGGAGGGGTGGATTGTCATGTCCCCTTTTTAGTTGACATGTTCAGAGTTGATGGTTAGCCTATTATACGACCCTCATAGGCTGATAAGATGGTTAGAGGCTCTTGATGGAGCTTGGCTTGGCTTCATTTAGTAGAATTTTTATAGTTGGCTTTCATTTGGGCTCGATCGGACATGTATTGAGGGAGATATTAATATTTGATTGATTTAATTAAATATTAATTATTTAGCATATTTTAATTGTGCAACCCTAATTCTAATTTAAGAAACCCTAATTAGGTAAAGTGCATCTTTTTGGAGGATATAAGGGTTTCTTATTAGAGAGAGGCCATTATGAATATGATTATGAATGATTATTGATTGTTGCTAAGAATTCTTCTGTGAAGACTGAGCCAAGGGTTCTAGGATTCCATTTGCATTGGAGAACATCCACTCTTTAGTGTGTGTGATTTAGAGGCTATGAAATGTCAGCTGATCTATTGCTATTTTGAGGGATAGCTTCATACAAAAGTTATCACAGTATTTTAGGTATTTTGAGAGATAACTTCACACATAAGCTATCACAGTATTTCAGGGATTTATTTCATAAGCTGTGATTTAAATAATTATCTAGATTAGATATTTTGTATTAGTGCCATATTTCTTCAGATTTGGTATCCAACATAGAGGTTGTAGCATATTATCATGATTCTGTATGAAATCCATAGTGATTTGTGCAATTCTGAACAATTCTATATCAAGTCCTATAGAGCCGCAAGCAACTCAGAGATCGACATCGGTAGTCCAGAGACCGACATCGATCAACTTCATACTGATGATGGAAGAGCAAATCAACTAATTGAGACTGATGTCAGTAGTATATTGATTGATGATGGCAATATAACCGATGTTGGTGACTGTGTTTTGACACAAAAACCTGAGTCATTCTAGATTCAGGGTTTATTTCCAGATTTGCAAAGCCCAAGTTTTTAAGATAGAATATTTCATATTATTTTATTTGTATGATAGAGACTCAATTTTGTAATCATCTAAAATAAAAATAAGATCATTGATTACTTAGTTGATAGATTATATTGTGGTTTATTTGTTTATTTGAATTTATCTTGCAAAATTGTATCTTTATTCAGGCAAAATATCAAAAAGAAAAATACAGAGGAATAGTCAGACAAATATCTAGTTTCAAAATTAAAGGGAAATAAGAAATAGTACAAAATTAAATAATGGATTATCTTTATTTGCACACTTATCAACATTTTTGATAAACCATACCCATATCATTTTCACATTTTAAAATAAACACATCCCATTAATATCAAATAGCATCACATCAATCTACACATTAAATAATATAACATCGTCACATAAAAAATCCTATGTCCATCACCTCATCATCATCTAATCACATGTATACAGATCTAAAAATCAATTTCTAACTACTCATCTATATAATATCATAAACATAATCATCCATATCATTTGACTCAAACATAATTACATCCATCACACATGCCTTATATTCACAACATCAATAAAATATATTCATACATAATCACATCATATAACATCAAAATATGATAATCATAATCATATATAATAGTCCACCTTGTCCACATGAAGTCCATGTTAGGTGGTCCCCTAGGAAGATGATGCACTAATTGTGAAGAGCTGGCTCTAAAAGTGGTTACATGTTGATCAACTGGCATTGTTGCCTCATATTTTTTTGTAATACTATGCCTCACATGTTAGTCTCATTATGTTCTACATAACCCCATCCATCCCACTTATTGTCATGGCCCCAACTGTCTCCTCCTTGGCCCTCTTAGCCACTTATACCTCCCCTATCATATCTCTCATCCACACCTACATATGTCTAATCTAAGCCTATAAACCCATGATTTATGCATCATAACTTTAGATCTATCTCTATATCATCACTATTTAGGCTTATAAAGAGGTCACCTATCCCTAAAATCCTATCATCCACCCTTTTGCATTAGCTAGTTGGCCATCTCTTTGCACTATCTACCCTATAACTTGGCTTGGATCTAGTCTCTCTTTATAGTAATACTTGTGATATTAGAGACACATGCATTTACCTTAGTCCTAAGTCACTCTAAGAATCACCTCTCATCCTTTTTAAAACAAGTTTGGGATGTCCCTACCTCATCTCCACCCCTGATTGTACTAACTTGTGCCCCTTTAGCACCATATTATACCCCACTCCCTCTAGCTTGAGCTAAAACCACTACCTGACTCCCATATGGGCCTCCCTAATCCCCCCATCTACATCTATAGCATTTGGGCCTCCCTATCCATCTATTACATCCTAATTCAAGACCTATCTTCTCTTCTCTTTCTACTTCCCTAGCCTCACATGTGCCTATAATCATCTCTTAATTACCCCCTCCTCACTCTAGACCTATCTCTAAGTAACTTCACTAGCAACCTCTCTATCCACCATGCCATATAAGCTACTATCACATTAGTATCTAGGATATGAGTCTAAAAATCCCATACTATAAGGGAAATACTACCATAATCTACACATGTTAAAGATCTATCCACTAGTGTCCCCCACTATGGCCTCTCCCTATCAATCTATACAAATAGGTGTTCCTCTCATAGAATATCCTAAGCTAGCCCAAACTATCTCTACACCTGATCTTATCTGTAGTGCTTAATGATGTAATCTCAACATCTTATGAGGTAGCGCTCCATCAGCATGTGTTGGGTGACCTCTACCTCCTCCTACCATATAAAATAAAACCCCCAGTAAGGTTTCTAGGTCATGTGATCTAGTCATAATACATCCAATACATGCCTATAAAATCTCATCTCCCCTACATGTCCTCTTTGTACACCTAGCAAGATATACCAACCAAAAATGATAGGATCATGTGGCTATCTAATTACACCAGTACCTAAGGTATTCTCTATTGCTATGTGCTCCCACCTCTATCTATATATATATATATATATATATATATATAGCAATGGACCTAAGTTCACAGTTCCTCTATAGGCTCCTATATGTAACTCCTAATATAAATGAGCCAAAACTACTAGACCCTAAGTAAATACTCTAAACTCATGCACCATATCTAATACTACATCCCCAAGTCCAAGGTTAAACCACTATCCACTCTTATCTGGTAAGAGTATGATGATCACAAGAGACATCACTACTAGAGTTAGTCTATCAATGGTCCCCTCCCTCAAACACTTATCAATATCTACCCATACATCCTACACAACAATCCATAGCTTCCCTACTAATATTTTTACTATCACACTAAGTGTGTGTGATCACCTATAGATCCTCTACCCTATCATCAATATCCAAAAAAACCAATACATGTCCTCTAAGGTGACCATCATCTCTCCCATCATAAAGTGTAAGGTACTCATCTCTGAGTGCCATCTCTCTACCAAAGTAGTAATTAGAGCTCAATCAATCCTCACCATGGGGATGGTCATAACATAATATAATCCCACCAGCTCTAGCACACCATTCTCCTCTAGTATTAGTAGATGCATCTCATAAAGTAATTGGGGCCATCAAAGTTAAGATGGCATCACTCTTATGTCCTACACTAGTCATATATCTTATCATTAACCTCATCCAATCACACATTCACTTTTAGTCTATCCTACCTAATCACCTTACTACCTTAACTAACTCATCACCCACTATAATCCCTCCCTCCACTCATTACCCTAATCCCTAATTCATTTTTACTCAATCTACCCTAACTCTAAGTCCTAAACCTCATAAACTATTTTTGTAACCCACCTAAGCCTCCACCCTACTATCCCCTAACTAATTCTAACTATCCTCCTGAGTAACTCACTTCCTCACCCCACTTACATCCCTAACTTAATTAACTTACCCCTATCTATCTTTAATCTCCCACCCATCCTCCCTCTCTTATCCATCTTATCTACTCACTCACTACCCTTCCCTATCCCCTAAGTCCCTAGCCTAACATCCTATATATCCACCCCTTAACCCTTTAAATCATCTACCACAATATATCTAATCTTAATTTAACCCTAAACCATGACCTTGATAATAGCATAACTTGCATCTTGAATTTTTGCATAACTATTATTGTAACCTCATATTTATGCAAAATCATGACTCCTTTTTAATGATATCATGATCTCATGAATCATTTCCTATAGTATTGTAATACTATAATTTGCCTATCATGTTATTATAATACCATAGATTTTGAATGTAATATCACCACTCACGGGTATAATAATGCCACTAAAGGCATTTCCCTTATTGTGGTATTGTACCCATAACATGTGTAATCTAAAATACAAAAATAAATACTCAAATGAAAAAATTAACAAGCTAGGGGATGACTACATACTGGTAGTCCTGTGTCTTCATGTCTCTAAAACTCTCTAACCCTCTTGAAATGATGTGAAGCACATGGGATGTGGTCCATGGTTCTAGCTCTAAAGCACTATTTCACCAAGGATAAAAGTCAAAATGACCCTTTTCCTCCCCTTTGTCCTATTTTACCCCCTTTTTACCTCTCTTTTAAAACCCCATCACCCCTTTGACCCCTAACATACCCATTATCCTATTCCATCAACTCCCTTTCATTCCCAAATCTCATATAACTCATATATCATCCTATTTAATCACTAACCATCATATTTAAGTCATCTAAAGCATAGCCTTCCATCTACCCATCATCCATCCTAATCCTACGTCAAAACTACATCAACCTGAGGTCTCTTAAGACTATGTAGGTAGCACCTAGCCACCATTTTGTGTCTAAGGATATCTTGGTGACTATTAACCCTTAATCCCATCCTATCCTAGATCAATCACTCAAAATTATTACATCATTTTAAGCTATGCATCTCTTATAAAGTGGCTTATTATTATTAATCTCTCATATGATATCAACTTTTAACTTTCCTATCATGTATCTTTGCTATCGAAAATATTACTAGCTTGTAGCCTTTCATCTCTTTATTTCCTAGACACTAGCCCCATCTTGAGAATTCACATCTTATCAATCAGCCTCCTTTTTAAACATTTATCATTTATCTAGAACCCATCTCTCAAGATTAATCCGCTTTATGCCTTAACATATATGCTTGGGCCATCTCAATCATATCTATATTGTTTCTTGGGTCATCCCAACCCCACATCATCATCTTGGTCTTATCCCACCCCTAGGACTTTTATTCAAGTGACCATCTGGATCATTTTAACCTACATGTTCCCTTGAGGGGGCATCATACCTACTAATAACATTTCCATTCTTGACCATGGTTTTATTATAAAGATAATTACTCCTTCTATTCTATCCATTCTCAATGCCCTTTAAATAGCATCAAAATATATTCACCTAAATCTACTCACCTTAATAATCCCATTAAACCTACTAATTTAACCCATAATCATATTCTTAGTCAATTAACTAATATCCTAGTTACTACATAAGTTCCCTACATCCCATGAACCTTACCATACCCTTGCAACCAATTAATCATTTTATTAACCCATTAAATAGCCTATTTACCCACTAACTACCTACTAACCCAATTGGCAATTTGAAATTCCTTTTTATTCACCTACCCATTTACCACCCTACTAACTTATCCTTTTCTACACCCCTACTCCCTAATAGAGATTATAGAATTGGAAAATTCTAGAATATCCTCTAAACTTGGACTTCCACCTCTAGAGTCCTTTATTCTAGAGTTTCTAAGGAATTTTTAATTCCTTGGAAATTCTACAAGCACTTATTTTCCCTCCCTTAGATTATATATACAAGTCATACCTCCATGGCTAATTAAATTTGAAATCCATAAGCATCTATTATACATGCATATCAGTCATTATCCAAGCACTCCCATATCCTTATCAAAGACATCAATAAGCCATTAAATCCATTACAGATCTTAATCAATAAATATAACAATCCAATCATCTTGTACTCAAATTAGGTTAAAAATATTGGAGAGGATCTCTAAGGGACAAAGGATGATAAGAAATCTCATTTTAAGTGTCTAATTGTTTCTTTATCCTTTCCTTTGATATTATTTTCATTTTTGGGTTTTTATTTCTAAAAATAGTAATATATTGAATAATCCAAAATACATTCACACATTATTAATATCTCATATTTTAAAAATTATAAAAATTTCAATTTTTTATTATGATTCAAAATCATCAAAATGCCATAAATAAGAATTTATAATTTATGTCATAGTTAATTAAGTCTAAATTACAATGAAAATCAATGAGTTTCAAGGTTTTTAAATTATGTTCATAACCAAAAATAGGTGGCCTAAAAATTTTCAATGTGACATCCTCTATTAACCCTTACAAAAACACCATCCTTTGTCTTATTGAAAAATATAAGGTTACCCCTTATAGAAGGTTTCTTTATCTTCCCAATTTACACACACTTCATCATATTAGTCTCATAATACCTTAACTTATTATATGTCTCTATCATACAACTTAAGGTTGTGCTATTCCATGATTCTAAGGGGCTTGAGTTAAATTTATCCCTTGTAATTATCCTAAAGTGTAATCCAATAAATGATATGAGAATAATTATGAACATATGTTATAAGAATGGAAATATGAAACACTTTATGAATGTATGAGAAATCGAGTGGGAGTGCAAGTTGATAAGCCACATAATGTATTTATTACACAACATAAAAGTGTCTAAAAAATTAGGAGATGACTTGGCACCTTTTCTAAAACGAATGGAACTTTTATTACATTTACCCTGAATAAATACTTTATGTCAAACCTCAAGAGTTCTTCTCAAATTTACATGATTGTTTTGCTGATATTGGGCTTCCTTAAGAATAAATATAATTGTATTAATTTTATGGTCATTTTTCCTCCATAATCATAGTCCAATCATGAATTAATTCTCCAAATTTTCCAAACTTATTTTAGTTATACACCCATGTCCATACAATGCTTGAAAATGATCCATATCTATCAAAGAGTGGTATGATTTATTGTGATAAATATTTGCTAATGGAAAATAGCCATACCACTTATTGTATTAGTTTTTGATAAATTTTAAGCATGTACTCAGGATTTTTATTTGTTATTTATGACTAACAATTAATCTCACATTTATATGAATAATTTAAGTTTAACTTCCTGCCAAAAATTGCATGTAGCATATTCTAAAATTGAGAGGTGAAATAATCATCTCTAGGATACTATGAACTGAATCATCTACTTAATCTACTTATCACCTAATTTTTTTCCATTTTAATTAATATTACCTAATATAAAATGATAATCTTTGGTTAATTTATCAAAATAACCAAAATTGAATCACGAAAATTCCCTAGCTTGGGAAACCTAGTAATTAATTTAATTGATATCTCTTCCTATTTTTGATAATGGGAATCATTAAAATAAAAAATTTGTGTGATATGAAAAATATTGGTTTTAAATTTTTGGAACTCAAAATGCTTATCTATGTAAGTATCTACATATTTCTGTATCCCAAGCAAAAAATATGGATGTATAAGATTTGCAAACATTTTGGTGATTTTAGGATGATTGTTATAATATACATCACATGATTATTTTATAAATTTGTCTTTTAATCCTCCCTATATATCCTGATATGTTATTCTGAAAAACCTAAAAAAAATGTTGTTACCAATTAGGAACTCACATATCTTATAAATCTCTTGAAGTAAATTGAAATGAATCCACTTGAAAAGCACATTGACTTCAATTTGATATCCAATTTAATATCTTAGAGAGATTACCAATTGAGAAATAATTGTAATCAAACCATTATGACTCAAGGCATAATCAGCTATATTATATTTTCCCTAAATATAATATTAAAATTTTAGATAAACTCCATCTGTCTTATATTTATGGAATTTAAATCTAGTTGGGTGAAAAGATAATCCAATCTTTTTATGGCTTATTTTCTAATCAAATTGTCTTCCCACAAGGAAATGATTCTATAATTTCAATGCATGTAAAATAATGGTTGGCTCAAAATCATGAGTTAGATAGTTTATATTCATGTTTTTTATAATTCATTTATATATAAGAAAGTACCTTCTAATATTGTATAAGCACACCAACAAAATCTTATGTAAACTATCAATGCAAACTTAAAATTATTTATCAAGGTCTAGCACTTAAATAATTATTGTAGAGGTAAAATATTTATTTAATTTATAAAACTAAAACTCACACTTAAAAATTCACATAAACTAGTTTTTTTTTTACTTGAGATAATTGATCACATTGAGTACCTTGGATAGTTTCTTAATAAACCTCTTATAGTAACTGACCAAACCCATATAACTTAGTACCTCACTAACATCATTTGGGGACATATAATCTAAAATAAAATGAATATTAATGGGACCCACCTTTATTTCATTGGGTAAAATAAAATTTCCTAAGTAGTGGATCTTAAATTAGAATAATGAGCACTTAAACAACTTCCTATATGAATTATGATCTCACAACTATTGAATCACAATTTTCAAATTCTTTTCATTCTCTTGAATAGTTTATAATAATTTCATGTAAGAAAATAATTATAAAATTATCTAGTAAATCATGAACACGTTATTCATGATTAAGATCATGAAAGTAGGAGTGTTGGTAAAAGCAAATGGTACTATAGTGAAATCATAGTACCCATCAAATTTTATAAAATTAATCTTAGGCACAATACTAATTTACTAATAACCAAATATAAACTCAATTTTTTAAAATGCATATACTCCTCTCATTTGGTTAAATAAATCATATATCCCATACATTTTCCTAATGATGAATTTGTTGAGCATTCTATAAACTATGCATAAATGAATAATCCCATCTTTATTTTTAATATTGGCACACTTAATGGAAATATAATAGGATAAATGATACCTTTATATAACATGTAATGTAACTAAAATTATAAATATTTCAACTCTATGGTGTTAATCATGTAGGGGGCTTAAACAAGCCCAATAAACAAATGACTCTATGAAATACTATAAAAAGGCTCAATCCTTCTATTTTTCTCATTCAATAAACTAAAATGTTTTAATCTAATCTCAAAATTAGTGTGGCAAAAATCTAAAAAAATGCCCATGTCCTTGCCTTGAAATCCATAGGCACTTTGGGAGGATTGGCTATCTTTTGGAACCTAGATGCTCTGGAAGGAGACTTGTTATGGAATCCTCCAAAAAAATATTAGTCTTATTCATTGACATATAAATTAAGTATAAATGGATTCTAACCAATGTTTATGTTCCCAATTCCAAAACTACTAAAAATCTTCTTTGGAAAGTACTAGTAGATTTTCACAAGAACTACATTAACTGAAACTAGATTGTGGTAGGTGACTTCAACACTCCCCTCACCTTAGGTGAAAAAAAGGTGGTCTCATCAACCTTATAGATAAAATTCTATAATTCAATGAGTTCATTGCAAATTTGGGTTTAGTAGACATGGACCTCAATGAAATCCCATTTACATAGTCCAACAGAAGGCTGGGAGAAAAGCTTACTCAAGTCCACATTGACAGATTCCTAATCTCTTTAAATTGGGACATTATTTTTTCCAGTAGACTTTATTCTCTACCTATAATGGGTTTTACCATAATCCCTTGGTCTTTGAAGTGGATAAAATCTCTAAGCCCAAAGGTAGTCATTTTAGATTCAAAAGTATGTGGACCCATCACCCCAACTTCACTGACTCTTTAAAAGAATGGTGGGAAGAACTCTTTTTAGGATCTTCCATGTCCATCTTCACAAAGAAGCTCAAAATTTTGAAAAATAAGATAAAAATATGGAACAAGGAAGTTTTTTAAGATATTTTTCTACAAAAAAAGGGCTTTTGATGTAGAACTCTCAATTATTTAAAATATTAGTGCCTCTGGGTAATATAATGAGCATATGGCTTCTAAATAAAAATATCTCATATGTCACTTTCACAATCTGGAAGCAAAATAAGAGGCTTACTAGATGTAAAAATCTATACGTTTATGGCTGAAGGAGGGAGATATGAATATAAAAAATTTCCATCATTCAGCATCAAGACACAAGAATATCAACAAAATCCCCCAAATTTAAATGGAAGATGGGATCATAATTACAAATGAGGATGACATATCCTACCATATTATTAATTTCTTTAAGAACCTTTTTTTAGAGGTTAGGGATCCTAAGAATTTACTAGTCTCTTCTACACTATATAACTTTGATAAGGTTTTCTCTACTATGGATAATGCTTACCTCATCCAAACCCATTCAAATAAAGAAATTAAAAGTGGTCTTCTAAATGGATGGCCTCAAGGCTCTTGGACTAGATGAATTCCCTCCTTTTTTCTTCCAAAAATTATAGGACATTATTCACCTAGAAGTTGAGGAAGCTACTAAAGAATTATTTCACTCCAAATCTATCCTTAAAGATATCAACAATACCTTCTTAGTCCTAATTCTAAAAAAATAAGGTACCACCAATATTCAAGAAATTCATCCAATTAACCTATGAAACACCACATACAAAATTTTCTCCTCTATCCTGGTCAAATAAATGTAATCCCTACTTGATTCAATGATTGAGGAACAACAAGGGGCTTTTGTAGTTGGTAGGTAAGTCATCAACATCATTGTCATAACTCATGAACCTATGCATTCCATCACTAAATCTTCAAGATAGGGAATGTTACTCAAGTTAGACATGTCAAAGGTTTATGATAGAGTTTCTTGGTGCTTTTTGATGCAGATTTTGGAAAAGCTTAGGCTAAATCATGACTCCCAAAAAATAATTTGGAATTATATTGCCACTCCTAAGTTCTCCATTATTATAAATGGGGTTTCTAAAGGATTATTTCCTAACTCAAGAGGTTTAAATAGGGTGACCCCCTCTCTCCATATCTCTTTATCATGTTAGCCAAAAATTTGGGGAGAAGTTTGAGGTGAGCATGTAATCAAAGTCTGATAAATGGTATTTTGGTGGCCCAAAACATTGATCCTATCAACCACCAACAATTTTTTGATGACACTATCATCTTAGGAGATGCCACGATTGAGGAAGCTAAGCATCTCAAATGTATCCTAAAAAAATATGAAATTTTTTCCAACCAATGCATTAACTTCCAAAAGGGTTTCCTCCTATTCATCAATACACTACCCTCTCAATAGAGAAGAATCGCCAAAATCCTTAACTACAAAGTGGGAAAATTGTTGACTAACCACCTAGGTATCCCTCTCTTTACTATAAAAATGGACTCCCAACTTTATAACCCCCTAATTTATTTCATCCAAAGGAAATTAGTGGGTTAGAAATGTCACCTTCTCACCCAAGCGAGGAAATACTAGCTCTTCAAGGCTTCCATTCAGAACATTCCTATTTACCTAATATCGGTCTTTAAAATGCCATCCAGTATTCCCTCTAAAATTGAGAAAATCCAAAAAAAATCCTATGGAGAGGCACTAAAGAAATATTTATATTCAATTTGGTTTCATGGTAAAAAGTCTATCTCCCTAAATCTAACAAAGGTCTCAACCTAAGAAGCATAAAATATATGAACAGAGCCTTGCTGGAAAAAATGGGCTAGCATCTCATGAAGGAAAATGGTGAATGGTCAAAAATCTTAAAGGCTAAATACCTAAAAGGAGTGTAATAGGATGATTTCTAGTGGGAAGAAGGTCCTACACTAATGGATCCACCCTCTAGAAAGCCATAACTAGTATCAAAGATCTTTTGAAGAAGGTTATCCTTTGGAAAATTGGTAATGTAGAGAAAATTGATTTTTTGGAAGATTCCTATATATCCCCCACCCCACTTTCTACCCAAGAGACATGGGCTAGGTGGTATAGATAGCAGAAGAAAATATGGGGATCTAATTTAAAGGACTATTAGGAAATCAAGGAACGCAAAAAGTGGTGGAAGGTCATCCCCAATGAAGGTCTCACTTTAGAAGAATCCTAAGCCATTCAAAACCTTAACCTAGCCATAAATTAGACTCACATCCCCTCCATTTAGAAGGAAGATCATTTTTTTTTGGAGGGTAGAAGATAATGGCTCATACTCAGTGACCTCGGGTCATTCCATTAACCTCAATTTGGAAAGCAATTGGGACCATTGGAAAAATCTCTATGTAAAGCACTTAACCCCCAAGGTCAATTTCTTATTTTGGCTTGTGGTGCAGAATAGAATTCTAACTATAGAAAACTTAGCCAAAAGGGGATTGATTGTCCCTAACATATGTCTTATCTATCAAAGTACAAAATATTCTAATCAACACCTTTTTTTGGAATTCCCCCTCAATCTGGATTTATTTAATTGGATACTTAATCACCTCAAAATTTCATGGGTCAAACCTAATAGTATCCCTTATCTCATTCTGCAATGGAAGCCCCCATGGACCATTCCTTTCTTGACCTTCCTCTGGCACCTTTCCCTTCCCGACTAATTCTAGTGCATCTAGAAGATCCATAATGATAGCCTTTTCCTCAACAAAAGGCACCAATTGAAGAGCATATTCACCCATCTCTGCCAGTCCATTTATAAAAATTGGAAGGCCTTTCCTCCTAAAGATAAATACCTTATCCCACCCTTGGCCTTTCTCATCCTCAAAAAATGTGATCTTTAATATGTTATCAACCCATTCACAAAATAATTAATTTATAAGAAAAATAAATGGAAGGCTCCTCTAGAGGAGTGGGTGAAACTAAACTTTGATGGGGCCTCCAATGGAAACTTAGATCCTATAGGGGGAGGAAGAATTATAAGGAACTCTAAAGGGGAGATGATGGTTGCTTTTATATGTCCCATGGGTAAGCAAAAAAACCAACTTACCAAGGACAAAGCAACCCTTTGGGGTATTCAACTAGCATCAAGCATCAACTAGAATAAGATTATTATAAAGGGTGACTCTCTGAACATCCTTAATGACTTGAAAGGAAAAACTATACCCTCACAGACTATCAAGTAAACCATTTATTATATGAAGCACATTTTAAAAGGTATACCTCACTTCTAACTCATTCACACTTATAGGGAAGGAAATAGGGTAGTTGACATCCTATCAGCATTAGAGTTGATTTCTAATTTTTAACCAACTATTATGATGCAAAAAACATCCCCTCAAATGTGGATAATGTCATCCATGTTGAAGGGACTAATGCGGCTTAAAATTATCATCCTTTCAAATGTAAATCCCTCAACTCAATGGGGTGAATCCCAATTTTGTTGATCTACATTCATTTCAAAGAAAGGGTGATTAATTATTTTTATGTGCCTTTGATGGGTATTCCCACCCAATTGAGCCCTAGTTATTTCTACCACTTCTAAAAAATTTGACACTCCCACTCCACCAATGTGCTTCCATCACCCATGGGTGGTGATAGAGATTGCTTAGAACCCACATTATGCAAAGAGGTCCATAAGCAAAAGAAGGTCTGGAAGAAACTCAAGAAGGGGGGTCTCAGAGTTTATGTAATGCATCATTAAGCACAACATCATGGTTTCTCAAGAATTTATGGTAGCATGGATAAATTAAAATATCACTATGTGAGGAATCACCATTGATGTCTTGGAGGAATTTATTAGTGATGCCATAGATATGTCTTATGTTGGCACCAAAGAATTTAAGGACCAGTCAAAGAAGTAAGAATCCCTATAATGGTTATTCAAAATGAAATATTTCATGTAGATTGACAAGAAAGGTTTCCCATGAGTTGACCTCCCACATTACTAGCCTAATATCTACCTTTAGAAATGTGATACATGACTCTAGAAGGCAAGTATACCTTAATTTTTTCACACCATTTCCTAATCCTAAATCACTTCATTGGGTTTAAAATCATCCTTATTTCCTACCCAAGTCCTTATAATTTACCATTTTACTCCACCAAGTAAATGATATAAATCACATTCTCCATCAAGGTCTCATACTCCTACTTGTTAAACATGTTCAATCCCCTTTAGGTTGAAAGGTTCTCCCTGGGGGATCCTCTTTCAAGGAGGAATCCCATGAGGACTCCCTAGTATAGGACCCTATTAATGGATCCCACCTACCATGATCCCCCAAAAATATTCTATATCAATCCCCCCTAACAACCTTCCTCTTAAATTGTTGTTTATCCCCAAGCCCAAACCCATTAAAATTGGAACTCTGATGAATACAGCTTAGAAAGATAAGGCCATAGTAATGGAGGAGCTAGAAATAACAAACAATTGCTTCAAATTTTCAACTTTATGGTATAGTAGATAGGGTTTGGCATGGATAAGCTTATCCAAGATTGGAATGAACTTCATAGGGTGGTTGAGGCTACTATCTAGACCTTTGTCCACTCTATTCAGCCCCCCAATCCCCTGTTATGAAATCTCCCAAGGTCTTAAAGTCCCCCTTGGGTTCTCCCAAGGGGATCCCCCCTAAATAGACTCCTTTATAAGTAAAAGGTAGGAAGTAGCTTAGAATGATCTTCCCCAAAGAAGTGGTATAAGGCATTAGGAATCATACTTAGGCTAAAGTATCAAATGACAAACCTAATATCCTAGTGAAGGACACTATTGTTGCTAATGATCCTTATAAGGGTCCTTCCTCCTAGTTTTGTTTTAGTTTTTTATTTTTTATTTTCATTCTAAGTATTGGTTTTCTATTTTTGTCCTCTCGGCCCTAGTTGACTTGTTAAAACTATTGTAAAGCATTCTCATGGTTCTAAGTCCATGTAAAACCTAGATTTTACCATATCAAATTAAAAAAATCATGTAGGGGGCTTCTATATGTGTTCCACTTTAGGGGTGAAATTGATGGAAAAATCAAACTTTGTTTTAGATGCATCCTTGAAAACAAATCTAAAAACTCTTATAGAAAAATTTGGTTCTAGAATTTATTCATGGGATAATCTTATGACTCAACATAATCTAGAAATAACTTACACTTTTTCTTCACTCTTTTATTCACCTACATATCATTTATTGTCCTGGATACCATAGGTATAACAACTCCTTAAATAACTATAGGTCAACTAAGGTAATATAAAACTTATATCCTCTTACTAAAAAAATAAAAAATAACATGTGCTCCAAATGAATCCATATATATAATTATATCATACAAAACCAACTTGGCTTCATGAAGATTCATTTTTATCAATTCTAACTCAACATATTTAACAAAATTGTCAATATGTTGAGTCTTACCAAACATGAAATCAACCACCATGCTCTCATTGAAAAAAAAATATGGTTTCACCTTACACTTATTATTTATATAAAATTGAAATTATTAGTGATAAATAAATCAACCCAAATGGAAACTTTGTTCCCAAAAAACATACCTAAAAGTTCTATTAGAGTAGCATGTTGTCCAGGGTCTTTCTTGTCAAGTTTTTCATATATTTTATATTTTGCATGGTTTGATCTATTTTTTAGGGAGAATATCTCTTATAGTGGCCATCTCCACACCTCCAATAACCACATTTTTTACCTTTCCTTTTTTTTATTTTTAAGTTGATGCTTAGGCCTTCCAACAATTTGTTCTTTCTAATAATTACTCTTAACAGGAAGCTATAATTTGGTTTCTTACCTATTATTCTTGTTATGATGAAAAAAATTAGTCTTATCATTAGAAAATATCTTAATTAAATAGTATTCCTTATGAAATTTCATATTTTTGAAGCTATTAATTAGATTTATAGAATAATTTTCAAAAATATTTCCTTCCTTTCCAACTTACTACTCTTATATTTCCATGGTGGTAGCTTCTAAAATGTTTGACAAGCTTTTTGACCTTACTAGCTTGTATTCATAGATCAAATTCATGTTTAATATTAGAATTAACTTATTTTACTTATCACTATATTCCTTCATATAATTCACATGATACAAAAAACCCATGAACTTTGCCTTATAATTTACCATAATAGAAGTCCTGAGTGCAAAGAGTGGAATTTTGGCAAATTCTAATACTTTTATAGAAAAAATAGGTACTCCTTATGAAACTTCTCAAATTTTCCCACATAAATTTCACCATGAAATAATTCTTACATTCATGGAGATGATTCCATTATAGTGAGGATTTACCTTTAAAATAGTAACTTCAAATATGATCCTTGATATTATAACCCACCTCTATCATATCAAAGTACTTAGCTATACACACCAACTAATCCTTGTTTGTTACCATATCCCATTTTTCAACCCTTGGTGTCTTATTTTTCTTTGTATCTTTAATAAGTGGATCTAAGTGAGGCTTCACTCATCATTCATTAATGAAATAATCCATATAATACTGAGGGGAAATAGGAACATAATCAAAGTCATCAACTTCTTCAAATTTAGTACTCAACCCAGTATAGTGATTGAATTCATGAACCATATCATGAAATAATTTATAATATGTTATTATTAAGAGATAATTTAGGATTTTAATGTATTTATTTCAACCTGTAAGTCTTCTATGGTGGTATAATAATAATATAGGGTCTAAACTATTGTTCACTCTAATCTACTCCTTTTCATGAGATGCCCATGAGATTGGCCATTCATTAAAAAGGGGAAGGTGGGGACAACTAAAAACTTTCAAATTCTATTTTAAGACTAATTTGGGATCAGTCTAGGGCATGGTTATGGGTATTAGAATTCATAAATTGCATATTCATGAATAGTATCCAAGATATGTGCTATCACCACTAGAACTTCAATCTAATGTACTTCACAAATATTAAAGGTGGTTATGAATATTAGAGAATTATAAATATTATTTATAAACACAATGGGGAAAGGTATTTCAATTCCACTAAACAAATGCAAAAGAGAGGGAAGGGTAAGGAAGAGAAGAGAAGCCTCTAGGTTTAAAATGAACTCAATGTGTTTGTCATTAAACCAAGTGACTCTACCATAGTTATACCACTATAGACTGTATTTCACTAGAGTCTTACCTCTAAGAACATACAGTGGGGAGAGTCTGAGGGAATAAAGAGTGTGACTTCAATGTGAGTTCTCACTAACTATCAGTACTAGATGTTTATTATCAAACATATAAACACCATATGATAATTTATAGCTAGACACACAAATTATTAGTACTACCAAATCTGAAATGAAGGATCTCACATCAAGATCATAATAGCTAAGCACATCATAACGACAAAATAAATAGATTAGAAAAGTTTTAATCCAATTAACCTAGCATGGATGATCATTTAAACATGGAGATGAAATAAAATTGATACACAAAAGTGGCCCTCTTATGGAAAATAGAGATTGTACTCATTAAAAGAGTAAAATGTTGTTATAATAATCAATTCGAGCTAATTTTAAAGTCTAGAGTGATGAAGGAAATGTAGGTGAAATCTTGATATTAATTTGATAGCACTTTAGAGAAATTTTAATTGACTCCTATAATACAATACGACTCTTCCTTAAATAGATAAGAATTAGGGTTCACCTCCAAAATCATGAGGATCCTATCCTAGGACATGATGGCCACTCATTATAGTTATAATTATATTTCAAAATTTGAACCAAAATAATCCATCTAAACCCATAATAAATATGTGGGGGACCACTAGTTAACATAAGGAGGTGGCTGAGTTGGATTGGATCCTAACTCCTTCAGTTAGGTACTCATAAGTTCCAACATGTCTATCATGAGGTCAAACTCCTTGTTTAGCTTGGCCAAGTTCATTACAAACTCCTTGAAGATCACCTCAACCTAAGATGGTAATCTATGGGAGATTTAGAAAGATTCTTCCATTTGTGATTAGACTCTAGATACCTAGTTAATACTCATTGTGGACTAAGTTGATAAGTCTAGCACCACCCAGGCCCCTTCCTCATTTACCTTGGCCACTTTTTCCCTCATAACTTAGTCTAATTAACCTAGGTGGACTCTAAATTCCCCTTGGTCAAGTAAGGTGCCATCTGGGTGAAATAGCATAAATATATTTACCTCTTTTAAGTAGGTTAATATCTTCTTCTCACCCTCTTTCAAGGGTCCTATTATAGTATGGGCCAAGGATAACAACTCCTCTATTATTGATTTCATTTTCCTAACATATGTTTTATATAACCATAAGTCTAAGGTTGGAATGAGTCTAAGCTTTAGGAACATTCCTTTATTGACTACCACCTATATCTTACATCACTTCCTATCCATTTCCATGATACTCCTTATGTAGGCATGAATCCATTGTATAATTATATTATTCTTGACCTGAGTATCCACTACTTTATTAAGGATTAGTAAAAGTAGTAGGAGATCATCCTTGACCTACTTGATTAGCCCAACTAGGAAGGTGCTCTTCACTTGGGATTCAAGACTCTAGAATTAGATATGCATGTATTTGATGATATTCTTAGACATGTCATGGGTAAATAAAAGGATGGATGGTGGGTCTGCATCCATTTTCTCCTCTCTAATGGTAGTCCTAATCTTGGTGAGGGAAAATAGATCCTGATGGGTTTACCATATCACCAAGTTCTTCTCCTAGATAAATATATGAGTGAGTATCATTTGCATGATTTTATAGGCTTGGTTTTAACTCCATTGTACATCTAGGTTACCCTAGATAATAATATATAGTGATTATGACCCTAGAACCATCCCTAGAGTTGTTGGGGGTATAGGAGGTGTGGTTGAAATGGTAGTGAAGGGAGGAATATGAGTTAGAGGGGAAATATAGGAAGTGGAAGGAGTAAAATAATAAAGGAGTGGAAGTAAAGGGGGCATGGGAGTGAAAGGAGGGAGAAAAAAAGTGGACAACCATGGGAACATTTGAGCCTATCATTATTCCCAATTTAGGTTCACCTGAGGTAGAAATTCCCCTAAGAATAGGTCATAGAACAATAAGGAAGTGATGGGTTGGTTGAATGTGAGGCCCATAGGGCCTTGGGTAAGGGAAAAGGGGGGAATAGGAGATAATCATTTATCTATTACCACTAGGTCCAAAATATTCATTAATGAATGCAGAGGAGGTGGAGTTAGAGTAGAAGATCTTTAGGTAGTGCCAAAGTGTGGGTCATCTTATGTTTCTTCTTTGGCCTCTATCTTAGGTCAGTTTTGATTTTTTAGTGGATGCTCTAACTAATATGATAGGGTACATAGGGGTTGATGGTAGAGGACTTGTAGCTATAGAGGATAGTATCATGCTAACTATATTAGGGACTAAGAGGGTCTTTATTGAAAAAGATATGTTTTTAGAGGCTATAGTCACACCTATTGTTAAATACATACCCTGGGGTGGTATCAAGAAGACTTCAAGTTATGAGATAGGAGGATCAAAAGAGTATGAAGAAGTAAAGACACTCAGAAGGATCAAGGCCAAGGGTAATTTGGTGAAATATGTAGGTGTAGTAATGGTAAATAGACGAGGTATAGTTGAACTAGTGAGCACCATAAATGAGAATTAGAACATAGTGGGAGTGAGGAGTATAAGGGAAATAAGAGGAGATAAAGGAGTGAGTGGGGAATCCTATAAGGGTTCCTATTGGGTGCTTCACTCTAGGCTCACTCTCTAGCTTCTAGCCACATCAAATCTTAGGGATATGGTGTTGGTGGCAGAGCAAGATTCACTTAGGTTACCTAACATCATATAGTCCATAGTTGGATCTATTATGGCCTAGTTACTAGAGTTGTTATAGGAGGTGGAGGTTAAGTGTGAGGAGCAACTAAAGGAGGTAGAGGCATAGCTAGATCACAAGGATATGGATCTACTATCATAATTAGAGTTGGAACTGGAATTAGATATGGAGCAAAGCTTGAGGGGGAGAAGGTGGCAAGACTCCCTATATGATCCTCTAGGATATGGCTGGATCTATTGGATTTAGGTCCTCTATGAACTGATCAAGAGAAATAAGAGGCATGGAGGGTCTTTTTTATCCTTCTTCCCCTTCTTCTTATTGGCCATCATTTGGGATAACACCTCTTTATCATCATTAGAATTCAATTAAAGCTTATCATCATTTTTGGCTTGATGACCATAGTCAGTGTTGAGACCAATTGAGTATTGTGATAAATGGGCTCAAATCACCCTTTTAGGGTCCTATTTCCCAACCTTGCACTTTTAAAGGGTGAAATAGTTTCGCCTACCTACCATATTTTGAATAAATGGGTGTGTCTTATAGGCATGGTATCATATGATGATTTGGAGCTATAGGCACACATTTTGTTAATGATGTATGTAGAACCTAAAGATGCATTTCACTATTTGTAGGCAATCTCTAATTATTTTAGGCAATAAAGTACATAATATGGTAGGTGAATAGGGTCTTTTAGAAATACCATGATCTAGATCACCATGTCATCCTTATATAGCCATTAGTCCTTGATGGTTGTGATAGAGTCCTAGATTTTCTTTGAGAGTTAGCGAATTAGAGATTCATTGATGGCTAAGTATACCACCAGTTAAAAGTGCTCACAAATGTCCTAGATGTTCTGGTAGAACTAATGACCATATAGCTTATATAAGACCATGTGAAACACTAGGCCATCAAGAACCCATGTAGGCAAGTTTGAAGGCTTGAATAAAAGTGTCTTATAGATTGCATCTAAAAGGTAGCTCATCATGTATAAGTCACCCCTACTTGGTTTTCTACAATGGCATAGACCAAATTGAAGTTGATTAAGCCTCCCACGTATGGGAGTTTGATCATGCTAGGATCATGTGCAAGAGAGGCACCCATAACTCATTGATATATCAGTATTATTAGTCATCAATAATATATTTTATTAGGATCATGCCTACTCAGACCTCCTCCTAGAATGTGTGAACTATGTAATCATTAATTTTCTCCTTGTTGACCCACTTGGATTCAAGGTTCTTAGCCCAATCATAAAGGACATCATAGATCTAATAGCTGCTCATCTAGACTGACACTTCCACTGCATCATATGAGAAAGAGAAGCTTGAGAGGGATTATTATGCCTTGAAGGAATTATATATATATATATATATATATAATATGGTGCTAAGATTTGGGTGATCATACCTAATCATTGATATTGTCTTACATGCAAATTTCTTTATGGAATATGTCACCCAATAGGTCAATGTAGGGAAACACCTATAGTTTGGTTATAACTCTATATAATATACACTTCTTGTAATACCTAAGGGCATCTACATACTTAGCCTATTGGTCATTGTCTTTGAAATAATCCTTTGGGACATGTTTAATTACTTTAAATATATCATTGTAGTGATTACACTTAGTTAATTCAGTGAAGAAGGTACTGTCTTGGTACTCCTACTTTCTAACATGTGTCATCTACTCATTGGTCCTCTCATTAATGGTTAACACCTAGGCATGGCTTTGTATTCCATATCATCCCCTTAAGTTGGGTGATGTGTCACCTAGGGCATGTGGCATGTTATAATAGTATTTTGCATCTCATCTATACTTCATTTTGAGATTCTTATGGCCTTAGGTGGAAACTATTTAATTTACATACTAGGTGACATGACACATTATCATTTAATTAGGCTCTCCTAGGCTCTAACATCTCTGACAAGTCTAAGGGATTGGCTACTCTAACTCATTATGATGTGGTACCTTCCCATTAAATGGGGATTTCTTAGGATCTGACATCTCTAATAGGTTTAAGGTATTGGACACTCTGACTCATGGTGATGTGGCATGTTCCCATTTGGCCAAGCTCTTCTAGTCTATAACATCTTTGATAGGTCTAGGGAACTAGCCACTTTGACTCATGGAAATGTGGTTCTTTCCCATTCAATTGGTATATCTCAAGATCTAACATATTTTATAGGTCTGGGGGATTGATTTCTCTAACTCATGGTGATATGGCACCTTCCCATTTGTTTAAGCTCTCTTGGTCTCTAACTTCTATGATAGGTCTAGGGGACTGGCTAGTCAAACTCATGGTGATGTGCAACCTTTAAATTTAATTTAGATTTTTTGAGCTCTAACATCTCTAATAGGTATAGGGGATTAGCTATTTTAACTCATGGTGACATGGTGCCTCCCCATTAATCCTAGCTCTCCTAAGTTTTGACGTCTCTAATAGGTCTAAAGGACTAGCTTCTCTGACTTGTGGTGATGTGGCACCTTCCCATTCAACTAGGATCTCCTAGGCTCTAACATCTTTTATAGGTCTAGGGGAATACCCACTCTAATTTATGGTGACATAGCACCTTCTCATTTGGATGAGCTCTCTTAGGCTCTGATATCTATGACAAATTTAGGTGACTAAATGCTTTGACTCATGATGACATGACACCTTCCAATTTTGTTGAGTTCTCTTAGGATCTAAAAAATTCACAAAATAACTAATAAAAATAAAAGGAATGTGATAAATTAAAACTTACTTGTCAGATATAGAGATCTAAATTTTCCATAGATTAGAATGGGTCTATTGCTCTGGGAAGCGAAATAAATTCCAGGAGATTCAAGTGAAAATCAACCTAGAACATTAGCACCATGATTTATAAAAAGAATAAACACTCTTTAGTTATAAAGAGAAATTAAAATAGGCATCTTATTGATTATGGTAAATAAGGTAGTGCATATTCTAAATATTTGAGTGGACATTAGTGATAAGAATTAAAAAAAGGACCCTGAAGCTTGTGGTTCTTTATATTTTTTTATAGGGCTCCCCCATTTTGAATAAAAGGGGTGTGTTGGCCACACAAAATGGTGACTTCCATAGAGAAAGTGATGAGAATCACTTGTTCAACATAGAGATTGTATGATGGGTCTTTCTTATCCATAGAAAAGATAAGGCATTAAAGTCTAGTAATATTAAGTAGCATACTAAGATTCCACCCCAAAGATGGCCACTAGTGTGTTTGATAAGTGATTTTCATTTTCAATTTAATCTTAGATTACCTTTAATTAATCAAAGCTAGAGTAGTTATTAGACTTTCTCTAAAGTGATGTTGGATTGATGGCTTGGGAGGTAAATAGGGCATTATTCTGCTACTAGAAAAGCATTCATAGCCTCGATAGAGATGTCTCTAGTCCTATTTATGGCCTTTCCCCACTTCCATCTAGGATATAAATCCTATAGTGGAGATTAAATTTATATCCCTTTCAAGGTAGACTCAGAATTTAGAATTTTCATGCTTTCATTATTCTTTTCTAATTTTTTCATGAAAATATCATCATTTATTAGTGTTATCCATTGAGGTTTTGGGACCTATTATCCAAAATTATCATACATAACAAAAATTTTCCTAGATGGACTATGTCATTCTCCCAAACCATTCATTGACCCTTTGCCTTGATGACTAATCTCTTTCTAGTCATGACTTAATGATGCAGTGTATTATCTTGGAGGGTCTTGGCATGGTGAGTTAAACTATCTCAAGGGCCTATTGTAGTGGATGATCAGATGGTGAAGGGAGGAGATAAGATTCATGTCCCTATTATTATTTTTATCCTTTTTGTGAAGATTTTAGCAAAGTTTAAGGTAAGTTTGGAAACTTTAAGGTAAATGCCTAAAAGTGGGGTTTATAATACAAGTGCTATATCAAGTCAATTTTTAGGGTTATTCACCATCTAGTGGTAACTATGATTTGGTGGGAAAAATAACTAAACTATCAGAACCTTGAGTAAAATATTCAATATGGCCTAATCACCATTTTTCCAATCACCAAGTGGAAATTAGAGATTTCTATGCTCTTTGTAACTTTATAAAGTTAAAAAGTGCACTTATATCTCCACTTTCCCACTTACCAAGACCCAAGTAGAAATTAGATATTACTATACACTTTGAAAATTTATAAAGTTTCAAAGTGAACTTATATCTTTGCTTTCCCACCTACCAATACCCCTAACGGAAACTAATTATTTTTTCACACTTTTCAAAGTTTTAAAGTGTACTTATATCTCTATTTTCCTATCTACTAAGATCCAAGTGGAAATTGGATATTTTTGTACACTTTACAACTTTACAAAGTTAAAAAGTGCATGTATATCTCCACTTTCTTTCCCACCAAGAAAAGTGGGAAATTTAAGGTTACAAACATATTCCAAACTTTCAAGCTAACTTTGAAAACCCATATTTCCACCTAAGATACCCATACATGTCACTAAGTCAAAAAGTTGTAGGTCTGTCAAAGCTAAGTCTAAGAATATTAGTATAAAAATCATGATAAATTCCTAAGAGATATGGAGGGTTTTCAAAAAGACATTTATTCCTCCTATTATAAATTAAATGTCCAAATATGGTGGTTGAAGTGCATTTATGGAGGATTGAAAACTTTCTCCTCCTTCTTCTCTTCCCTTCTTTTGTGTGTGTGTGTGTGTGTGTGTGTGTGTGTGTGTGTGTGTGTGTGTGTGTGTGTGTGTGTGTGTGTGTGTGTGTGTGTGTGTGTGTGTGTGTGTGTGTGTGTGTGTGTGTGTGTGTGTGTGTGTGTGTGTGTGTGTGTGTGTGTGTGTCTGTGTTCTTCTCATTATAAGATATAATCTCATTTAAAAAGAAAAAATCCATTAAAATTTGTAATAAATATCCTTTTAATTAATAATATCATCTATTTTACCTATCTCTTTGACTGCACTTTATGTTCTAGACAGTTTGTACATTACTACCTCATGGAGAGGTCTTCTTCCTTGGTGCGTATCCTCTCTTTCTTGCCTTTTTTTAGGTGGTTTAAGGTGTTTTCAAGTCTGAGTTTATGTTATTTTAGTCATAGGTGAAGGTATAATGTGAATTCTACCATTCCATTTATAAGGCCTTATTTAGAATTATTCATGCAAACTAGCAAGTGTTAGAGATTGTGTGAGTGAGGTATATTTGAGATGTATTTGTGTTTGTTTTTTAGAAACTAGGAGTGTCATTTAGTTTTTTACATCACCCTTTTTATGATTTTATTTATTTTATGCATCTCTTATACCCTTTTCCCAATCAAAATCAATATTTTTGGTGATCTACCAAGAGGAACCAGCCTTCTCTAGAGCTTCAACCCCACATAGGTTACCCACAACTTGGGTTTGATCCCATTGTGTGGATAAGAGTGAGAGCCTGAATAACCCTCTCATAGGGTATATATTTAATGCCATAAACATTTATAACATGATTGATGGGATGAATTTGAATAATATTAATCAAGGATGATGTTGTTCTTGATCCATTTGTAATAGTTATAGCATCCACATTCTCAGCTTTTGGTGACTCCAATGAACACTCAACCTTCTAATGACAAATTAGTGCCTATATTTCATGAAAATGTGACTAAAACATTAGATTCAAGAGTTATTTCTTGTTATTTTGTTTAATTAACTTTTAACTTAGCAATAATATTGGTTTGATAACACTCATCCATACTTGATAAGCTTCCCTCTTAAGCCAATTTATGAGTCTAGCTCTACTAGAAGATCCTTGGTAACTCCTTTCATTACCATGGATACCCATAAAGATTTACCTTTTATGGATTTATATGTTAAAATTCCTTTGTTTCTTAACCAATATGATCCTATCCTAGTGGCATCCCTTAAGAGTGTGCCTTACTACTCAAGAGATAGCTCTATAACTCTTGAAAATATCAGAGACAACAAATTTTTGCAACATACATAACATCACTGAAGAAAATATAGCTATCAAGTTATTGGCCATATATTTTAAGGAAAATACCATATATTGGTATATGAACCTATCTCATAATTCCATCACAACATGTTACTAGTTAGGAGAGAAACTATGAAAGAGGTTTGAAGACAAGAGTGATAACTTATCACTAGCAGAGCAGTTGACAACAATCAAGAGAGTTCCTTAAGAGTTCATGCAAGAATTTAACAATAGGTTTTATAAAACATGGGATAGTATTCCAATAATTTTAAAACATACTCATAATTATTATTTAATCTATTATTTAAGGGTCCTCAATAATGACATTATGATTATGATATAGTCAATATGGGGAAACACATTACTTGATGCTTATGAGGTAGAAATTAGGGAAAAGAATAACCTAATACAAGCTGTAAAGCTCACACATAAGTCTCATATTCCATTTCTCCAAAATATTAAAACAACTTATATTTTTTATCATCCTATTACTACCATTTCTCCTTTGCCAACACCTATTGTCATACCTACACTGAGACAAGACAAAGCTTCAACTAGTTAGTCTAGTGAACTCCAAAAACTCAAAAACATGTTCCAAATATTTGGAAATGAGTTAATAAATGTTTAAAGGTATAAATATAATTTAATATACCATTACCATCCCCCATATCTACATCAACATCCCTATAAATATAATAGGCCACCCTTCAAGGCTAATTTTCAAGGGCAAAGGTAGCTCACCTATGTTAAACAAAGTAACAAATACAATCCTAATGCTACAAATACTTCTAGGACTTTTGTCCCTATTAAAAACAACCTTAAAAAATAATTTTAGTGTCATATACATTATAATCAATCTTATAATCAGATATCACCCCAAATGCAGAGTTCAACCAAGGTTTCAATGAGCAACAGTAGCAGGGTGTTAGTTATGGGTTCAACCTAGCTTTTATGTATAAAATGTAGAAGTGAATATTATTACTAAACTATAAGGTCATAAAAAATTCCAATTGGATAATGAGGGGAAAAAATAGTTATATACTATGTTGTTGAGCTACAAACTAGAGGAGTGTTATGTTTTCAATCAAGAAGCTAGTATTAGCCAAGCAAGCATTCTTGTGGCAACCAACACAAGGTTCAATAAAAAGAACATAGAGGGAATAAAATAAGTAGTTAATGGTTATTATACTCCTTTTACATTTTTTAAAAATATAAATGAGTCTAATTCAGCTCTAAAATCTCAAACAACTTAGAAAATTTAGAACCAAGAAGGTAATTCTATACCTCAAAGCTCACAAGTATAAATTACTATTGTGTCTCCCAAAGGACAAGTGAATATTTTTGATTCACACATAAATATTTTTAAGCAACTTAAGAATTAAAATATGAGTATCCTTATGTGGGAAATTATTTCTATATCTACTCAAGTGGGTCTCCTTCAAGAAGGCTTATCAAAAATCAATGTTTCATAGAAGCTACCAAGCAAGGAGAATGTGTTCCTCACTAATGCAATAAAAACCAATGAGGGTAAGTCAAAAAATTTAATCAAACATCCTCCCTTATAAATTTTTTTATATTTTTTAACTCCTTGGTACATAATTGCATAGTGGACATTAGGGTAAATACTTCAGTAATGCCTAAATCAATATTATATTAACTTGGTTTGAAATATGAACCCCTCTCTAAAGGGGTATTATAGCTTGATTGATCTTATATAATAAACCATATTATATTATAATAGGTTATAATTTCCTCCATGCTTTACCTAATGTTTTATTGGTCCAAGAGATGGTTGTTCTAGAGGTACCACCCCATTTTTCTCTATATCTATCTAGAGAACTCACCACCAAAATTGGGGGTTACTTCAATATGGATTGGTAATATATGTAATTTAGGACAAGGTATGGAACCAAGGTGTCCATTAATTCTGAAAAAATTAAAAAATTTAACATTAATCCTTACTAACTAAGCAACCCAAATATCAACCACACAATCCTAGATAAGGAATATCACCCTACTGGTCAAGAGCTAGACACTCATATTGTGGTGATACTTGAAATATTATAGGATGAGTTATGGAATTAAAATCAACAAATTGACCCTTTAGGAGGAATTTAATAAATATATATGGGATTCTACTTCTTGCATGAAGATAATGAGTTTATAACATCCCTTATTAGGCTACAAAAGGAGACTAATGGAATCTGGAAAATGTTATTTGATGGATCAAGGATCAAACATGGAGTAGGGTTAGGTGTTATTATAGTCTCTCCCTATAATGACAAGTAATATTTATATTATAGGTTTAATTTTACCTTTTCTTATAATGCAACGGAATATGAAGGCCTTATTCATAGCTTCTAATGGGCTAGAAAGAGTAAAATCAAGAAATTATGGGTATATGGAGATAGTGAACTCATTTTCAATTAGGTAAGAAGCCAAAATACATCCAAGAACCCCTTAATGAAATATTAAAAACATAGAGTGTGGGATCTATTGAAGGATTTTGAAGCCTTAAACATCCAAAATGTGCCTAGAGAGAGCAACAAGCATGTAGATAGATTAGCATCAGGGGGAAATTTGATTTACCAATTAAGTTGAGTAAATAAAAAATAAATCACATGTTAAGGTGGTTATAATACCATAAATTATTGATAATGAATCCAATTGGAAATTTTTTGACAATGATAATTAGATTACCTATTTCTTGCAATAAGAGGCTAAATTTTCATCTTTAAATCAAAACAAGTTACAAAATCAATATAGAGACTAAATCTTCCAATTTAAATAAAATTAACTCCCTAAGGGGCTAGTCACCTTTGAGAGCATCTTCCATGAGGAAGATTTCATGAGGAAAGAAAAGGTAGTCTTGTCCACTAGTGAAGAGAACCATCAAAGAGTTTTCATCTTCCAAGATAAAATTCTCAAGATTTAGAAGGCCAATATTGAGGCTGAAAATTTTGAATTTATTACACTTTGTAGGGAGTTTGCAGTTGTGTTTGCTTGGGAGTACACTAATCTTAGGGAGTTTTACCACCAGCTTTATCATCACACCATTGAATTAGATGTAAATGAAAATCTTGTGAGGCAAAATTAGAGACCTATCAATCCCAAGATAGAGGTACTCATGAGAATAAAATTTTCCAAGATTATTGAGTTAAACATTATCTTTCCAATTAAACACTCTTGATGGGTGGCCAACTTGGTGCATGTAAGGAAGAAAAGTGGTGAGATTTGGTTATGTGTTGATTTAATGGATTTTAATAAGGTATCCTTGAAGGATCACTATCCTTTTCCATCTATGGAGCATCTCCTCCAAATAGTGGTTAGTTTAGAACATTTCTCTCTCTTGTATGGGTATTCAAGTTACAACTAGGTGCTAGTCAAGTAGAAAGATCGGTATAAGATAGCCTTCACCACTAAGTGGGGGACTTATTCTTATAATAAGATTCATTTTGGTCTCTCTAATTTAAATTCCACATTCCAAAGATCCATGGACATGAATTTTGAGGGTCTACTTAGTTGTGTGGTGCTTGTGTACTTAGATGATATTATAGCTTTCTCAAAGAAGGCAAGTAACCACTTAAACCATTTGAGACTCATCTTTGAGAGGTGAAGGGAGTTTGGTATCTACTTGAACCCCAAATAATGTGTGTTTATTATTCATGAAGGCAAACTATTTTGGTAATTTGTCTATAAAATGGGACTAACCATTGACCCTAAGAGGATAAGTGTCATCTTGGCCTTTTCTTTGCCTCAACACAAGAAAGGGCTTCAAAGCTTCCTTGAAAATATAAATTTTGTGAGAAGATTCATACCTAATTTTTCACATTTTGTCAATCCTATAAAATAAATTTTGAAGAAGAACCAAGTCTTAGCTTGGTCAAAAGAAGGCAAGGTAAGTTTTTAGTCTATCAAGTTAGCCATTGCATAAACACCAACTCTCTTGAATCTTGTTTTTTCAAGATATTTCTACCTATATGTCTTTGCTAATGTGGATAACATATCATCTATACTTATGTAATATAATTAGGAGGGTTTTGAAAAACTAATAACTTTCTTCAGTTAGGGGCTTAAAGTCTATGAAGAGAGGTATACTTTTGTTCAAAATCAAGTGATAACTATAATGAGATCATTGAATAAATGGTGTCAAATAATAAGATTCGTCTCATGGTCTCCCATACAGGTGTGAGAGATTTCCTCTTGAGTGGAGATCTAAATGGGAAGAGGGATAGTTGGATTACTATATTCATAGAGTATGACATTGAGATCAAGGTTACTAAGTTATTGAGAGGTAAATTTTTATGTGAGCACTTGGTTACTAATCTACAAGAATTAAAAAGGTTTCTCTAGTGATGTCAGATGGCCTACAAGCAGTTGTACCTCTACCCTCCACTAATTAGATGCAAGATATGATTAGATTCTTAATGATAGGTTAGTTTCCTCAAAGTATGTATAGGAATAAAATAATATACTTCAAACTTTAATCCATACCTTATGTCCTAGTTGATGGGGTACTATTCAGGAAAGACCCCAATGGAGTGTTACTTAGGTGCATAGAGTTTGATCAAGTAAATAGACTCTTGGATCAATTTCATGATGGACCTATAGAAGGCCACTTTGATCCAAGGAAAAAAACATAAAAATCATGAGGGCTTGTTACTATTGGCCCAATATTTTTAAATATGCCTATACATGGGTTGGGAAGTGTCAAAAGTGTGCTCTTTTTAGCAGTAAACAAAGACTAGCATCCCTTCATGTAGTGAGGATTGATTTCATAGGTATGATAAACCCACCTTATAGTGTAGTTCATAAGTGGGTACTCACTACCACTGACTAATTCACTATGTGGGTGGAGGCTATAGATCTAAAGGAGGCTAACAAGATAGTAGTGTTGGATTTCTATGATAGCATTATGATAAGGTTTGGGGTACCAACCACTATAATATTAAATAATGCCTTGGAATTTTTTGGCATAAAAATAATTTAATGGTATCTTAAACTAGGTATCTACCTTAACACATCATCCAACTACTACCCCCAAGGAAATGGGCTTGTTGAATCAACAAACAAGAATTTTATTAGGATAATCAAGAGGACCATGGAGAAAAACTAGAGCGTATGGCATACCAAGATAAGAGTATCCTTTTGGGATGATAGGGTGACTCAAAATAGTATCATTGGTAACTCAACATTGGTACTTGTGTATGAAAGAGAGGATAATCTATCCATCTCTCTTGAAATAATAGCTTTGGAGATAGCTCGCCAACTTGAGTTGATAGAAAGTGAGTTTATGGGTGTGTAAATGGCAAAACTCATAGAGCTTGAAGAAATAAAATACCTTGTAATGAAGGCAATGGAATAACATAAAGCTCAATTAAAAATGGTTTTTTATAATAGATACATGGTAAGAGTTTTCAAATAAGGTGATCTAATCTTGAAGTGGGTGCAAACAAGACCAAACTAGGCAACCATAAAAATTTTGATAATTTATGGAGTGGACCCTACCCGATTCATAGATGCAAACATCATAATGTATTTTAAATTTAAAAAATTTATGGATAGGTATTACCCATCCCAATAAAATGGATTCATTTAAAACCTTGTTATTATAATTATTTTGTAGCCATTATATATATTACACTAGATGTTGTTTTCCTCTAAGTGCTTCATGCACATCTTCTTTTATTGTGTGTTTCCCTTCCCTAAGTAATTTGAGAACATTTTTTTCATTTTTTATTTTTATTTTTATTGTGAGAGTTTATTTTAGATATTTGCATCCTTGTTCTCAGTTGAGGAAGATTTTCTATGACTCCATAATCCCAATGGATAGGCTAAGATGACTAGTCTATTGCATAGATAGATATGCAATCCTAGGAGGTCACTAGAAATGTTGGCCAAAATTGGCATACATACCAAAATTTTGCCTAGATGGACTATGTAATTATCTCAAACCATTCATTTACCCTTTGTCTTGATGACTAATCTCTTTCTAGTCATGACTTAATGATGTAGTGCACTATCTTGGAGGGCCTTGACATGGTGAGTTAAACTATCTCAGGGGCTTATTGTAGTGGATGATCCAATGGTGAATGGAGTAGATAAGATTAATGTCCCTAATTCATGTTATCAGACTTATTATGAATATTTTATCAAAATTTAAGGTAATTTTGGAAACTTTAAGGTAAATGCCTAAAAGTGGGGTTTACACTGCAAGTGCTAGATCAAGTCAGTTTTCAAGGTTATTCACCATCTAGTGGAAAGCATGAAGTGGTGGGAAAAATAACCAAATTATTATAGCCTTGATTAAAAGCTTAAATATTTACTAAACAAATTTTTTCAATAACAAGAAGAAACTAGAAATTTATGTGCACTTTTCAACTTCGCAAATTGCACTTATATCTCCACTTTCCTGCTTAACAAGACCCAAGTACAAACTAGATATTTCTTCACACTTTAAAACTTTGAAAATTTTAAAAGTGAAATTACATATCCACTTTCCTACCTACCAAGACCCAAGTGGAAATTAGATATTTTTTGCACTTGGAAACTTTATAAATTTTCAAAGTGCACTTATATCTATGATTTTTTACCTACCAAGACCCAAGCAAAAATTGGAGATTTTTGCATACTTTGAAACTTTGAAAAGTTTCAAAGTGAAATTATATATCCACTTTCCCACCCACCAATAAAATCAGTAAACATAAGGTTAAAAACATATTGCAAACTTGCAAGGCAACTCTAAAAACATGCATTTCTACCTAAGACACCCATTCATGCCACTAAGATGAAAACTTGCAAGTCTACAAAAGCTAAGTCCTAAAAGATTAGAAAAAATAGCATGATAAATCCATAAGAGATATATAGGATTTTTGAAATACTTTTATTCCCTCTCTTCCACATTAGATGGCCAAATATGGTGGTTGAAATGCATTTATGGAGGATTGAAAGCTTTCTCCTCCTTCTCTTCCCTTCTTTTATATATCTTTTTTCTTCTTAAAAAAATTATAAATTTTTTTAAGAAAAATCCTTTGAAGTAATAATATCTTCTATTTTATGTATCTCTTTGATTTCACCTTGTGTTCTAGATAGTTTTTGCATGACTGCCTTATGGAGAGGTCTTCTTCTTTGGTGTTTGTCCTCTCTTTCTTTCCTTTTTTAGGTTTTTTAAGGTGTTTACAAGTCTGATTTTATGTTTTTTTAGTCATAGGTGAAAGTATAGTGTGAATTTTACCATTCCTCTATGCTTTATCCCTTGTTTAAAATGCCTTACTTAGAATTATTCATGCAAACTAGCTAGTGTTAGAGATTGTGTGAGTGAGGGATATTTGAGCTACCTTTGTGTTTGTTTTTGAGAAATTAGGAGTGTAATTTAGTTTTTTGCATCACCATTTTTATTATTTTATTCATTTCATGTGTCTCTTATATGCCTTTCCCAAGCAAAATCAATAGTCTAGGTGATCTACCAAAAGGAACTAACCTTCTCTAGAGGTTTAACCCCATCATAGATTACCCATAGCCTATGTTTGATCCCATTGTGTGCCTAGGAGTGAGAGAACATAAATAAACCTCTCATAGGGTGTATATTTCATGACACAATAGAATTAAGCTAAGGTTTAATGAAAAGGGGGAGTTATGGGTAATTATCTAGTCTTTGATCAGCTTGAATAATCGAGTATTTTCTTTTAATCATTATTTTAAGTGAAACTTGGTGTCTCTATTGGGGTATAAGACATTTTAAAATCCACTTATTTATATTATAATCATTGGTCTCTTAGATCTAGGATTTCAAAAGTTCCTTTTCCTATCCCTAGATTACTTAAATTAAAGTATTTAACTTGGGACTTCCTACTACTCAGTCATTCTCCATGGTTTCAACCACTACCTGAAGTAGTTACTAACAAGGGTTAGACATTAGAGGAATAATGTAGAATAAAAAGGTGGTTTAAGGATAAAAACACAAAATATAAGAAAATCACACAACATGAATAAACACATATTAAAAACAAAGACACAACTAAAGTAATTCTATCTAATATATACATTACCACCTTTCCTCATCCTACTAAGAAACTACATTAGAGGGGATAGCCTAGAAATAATGTTTCAAGAATTTCCCATTTAATAGAAGTAGTAATTCATTGCCTCCCATATCTTTGAGACAAAAGGCATTTTGGCCCAATATTTTAGCTATCTAGTACATGTTGATCTAGAGGGGATAAAATTTTGAATTTTGGCCTTTCTTTTCATGGGCCTTGTCCCACATTAGGACCAAATCATAGATTCTTAATGTCTTGACCTTTTCCATCTTATCAAATCAACCTCTTGACTATGTCTTTATGTTTTTCAAAGCTCAATAGAGCTTCATCCCAAACTTCCTCTAACTAAATCAAGTCCAAGAGTCTATAATTTACCTTGTCATCTACTTCTGTGAATTAATACATGAACTTATAATTCATCATTTTGAGAGTGATTGGCATGATTGGATCCAATCCATTAAAGAGAAGGAAATTAGATATTTTAAAGGCTTATTTATACTTATTGTGGTCTACCCATAGGGAAAACTTTAGTAATAGATGTAATTCTTGGGGATTATCTCTAGCTAATTTATTGATGTCATTGATAAAGTTTTTTTTAGTGGACTCTACCAATCCATTCCCTTATGGGTAGTGATTGGATGAGAACTTTAGTGTGATCCCATTATGATAGGCCCATTTTATGAACTCTACAGATTAAAAGGTGGGGCATTTATCACATACTAAATAAATATGACCCTAAAATGGGTTACTATGGAATCATCTAGAAACTTGATGACTTTGGCAATGGTGTTTCTCTTGGCTATAACTACCTCAAACCATCTAGTACAATACTTTATGGCTATAAGGATGAATTTATGGTCAACTAATGAATTGGGTTTAATCACCCCTATGAAATCTAGTCCCTATTGCACAAATGGCCTAGACTCTACAACAAGTTATAGTGTAATTTACACATTCATTTATCTCTTAGAAAAGTTTTGGCATTGGTGGTATAAATGAATATGAGCATGAGCATCTCTAAATAGTTTTGGAAAATAGTAACCTACCTAGAGAAATTTTGAGCCATAGAATTTACCACAAGATGGTTGGTTCCCAATTTTTCATGGATACATACCAAAGGTAGATTCCTTTGTGGTTTATTCTAAATATAACTCCTTTATTCAATATATAGTTCATAGCCTTTAACTAGAGGTCCCTTCTCTATATATGGTTAAGTTCTGGGGGTGTATATCCATAAAGTAAAAAGTACATGATTGGGGCATACCAATATGATGGTAGTACCCTATGTTGGCCCACCTAGTGTACCATGATTCTTGGGTCTATCTCCATGATTAGCTGAGTAAGGCCTTGTCTACTAACCATTTTAGATGGTTTGATTTCCAAGTCATATTCTTGTAATTTCATCATGCATCAGCCTCTCTTTTCACCTAGATCATTTTTCCATAGAATTTGATTTATAGATAGGTCTGAGATAATAGCATGTACTCTTTTTTATAGGATGTAATGCCTAAATTTCTTCATGGTCTTAACTAGGGTGTAGGTGTGATTTTCTAGGGTAGAATACCAAAGATTGGCATACTTAATATTAGTGACCATAAAATACATGAGGTTTTATTATCCTTCTAACATCTAGGTGAGGCAAGTGACAATGGTGTGATCTGAAGTAAAAGGATATACATAGAAATCATGTGTATAGTCTGGGATGATGAGGATTGGGGCTTAAATGATCATGTCTTTGATATCCTATAAATATTTATTTAATTCCATGTGACACTCCACTTTAGCATCATGTTTTAATAATGCATTCAAGGGATTCATTATTTTGGAAAATCCAAAAATAAACTTAGGCATAAAGTTGATTTTCCCAAATAAATATTTCATTTCCTTCTTGCTATTAAGTAAAGGTAGTTTAGAAACTACATCTAACCTTTTGGGATCAATATAAATACTTTTTTTATGATAATGTGATCAAGAAAATTACCTATGGTGACACTAAACATACTCTTTTTTGGGTTTAATGAAATGCCATACCTTATACATATTTCAAATACCCTTTCCAAATGGTGTATATGATATGACCTATATTTCAAAAACATAGTCAAATCATCCATATATATTATTATCCACTTACCTATCAAGCCCTTAAAATTGAAGTCCATCACCCTTTGAAAAGTGGCCCCAACATTGATTAACCTGAAAGGCATCCATTTATAAGAAAATGTTCCCCACTTGGTGGTGAAAGTGGTATTGGTTTTATATTTGGGGTTGACCAAGACCTAGTTGTGGCCTGAGAAGCCATCTAAGAGGGACATCATTTAAGACCCACTCACCATTTGGATCACCTTATATAGTAAGGGAAATATGTAGTTATATTTATCTAAGGCCTCAGTTCAAGTTATATAAGTTCACACATAGGTAGATTTATCCATTCTTATTTCACATCAATATTAGGTTAGCCACACAAGTAGAGTGGAAAACTAGGAAAATTATCCCTACAGAGAGTAGCTTATGGACTTATTTATGAATCAAAGACTCTAGGATTGGGTTTACCAGCCTCTATTTTTGTTTGAAGGGTTTTTGGTTGGGTTTTAAGGGGATGGTATAGTGAATACTTTAAGATATTCATAGGCCCAAGCAATCATGTCCTTGTATCTTAGTAGTAACCTCCATAACTTCTCCAATTCATGGTCTATCCAATTTAAACTGACATTAACCATTTTCAGATTCTCTATAGGGTTGATATTAATAGGTTAACACTTTTAATCTTTCAACTTAGGCCTTTTAGCCTAGAAGGTTGGGTCTAATGCATCAGATGCTCTCTTCAGCAAATTCATCCTCTTTGAGATTCAGTTCCCATGAATATTTAGGATCATATCCTTATCCCACTCATTCTTGGGGTTGGTTTCTATCTTTTTCATCTATGATTTTAGCCTTAAACATCCCCTCATTACTAAGGAATTGGATGATTTATTAGTCATATTAAAATACCTAGAAGTTAGTCACATTATCTGATACATAAGGATGTGGGATGAGTTTCATAGATAACTCTTATAACTCAATGTCATCTAAAGAGGTTAGGTTCACTACCACATATGTTAGTGAGTTTGCTACCTAGTTTTCCTCCTAGGTAATAAGGATGATATTGAATGTGATGAACATTTTAATAAGGTCCCAAGCTTGATGATTATACCTTCTAAGGTATGATAGTCTAAATTTAAACTTAGTTTTTATCTATTTGACCACCAGTTCAGAGTTATTAAATACTCTTAGTTCATTTTCCTCATGCCTCAATATAAATTTTAATTCTAAGATTAGATATTCATAATCCACTAGGTTATTCATGTAAGGAAATGGTATCCTATATGATGCTAAATATTTCCTCCCTAAGGGTTATATAAGTATAATACTATCTCCACTACCTTGTTTGGATCAAGCTCTATCTATATAAAGAGACCATAGGCCAAGTAGACCTAGGTTGTGATTGGTTTGGTTTTTTTGAGGCTTGGTGCTTATGTAGATGCCTAGGTCCAAGGAAACTAGGTTTATCTTCTCATTGATGGTGTTGTATTCAGTGATCATATGTTTCATTCATGGTTCCCTATTTTCTCTTATTTGGTTGGCTAATCCTCTCCATGTCAACTACATATTGTATAAAGCTATGGTCAGATACCCATTTAGGGCTTTGGACCAATCTCTATTGAAGAGCATGTCATAGGATTTTGGTATATCAACCACTTAATTGTCTATAAAGTGTTTAATCCTAGGCTTAGACTCTAAGTAGATGTGGATTTTGATCAACTCACCTATAAATTTCACCTCTAACTTGTCTAATTAGGCCATTACTTTGTCTAATTTTATGGGGCTAAGATTGATTTTCTCATATACCTTTGTTAGTATCACATTGGCGAAGGCTCCTAAATCTACTAAGTAGTTATGCATATTATTTATAAATAATTAGATGGTTAAAATTAATAGGGAGGATCAATATTATTCTTTTGAATGAGCACTTTGGTATGTGTTGTTCTCAATTTTGGATGGGCTTATGGGGTCAAATTTTGAATCAAATATTTTAATAGGAGATCTTGTTGTTTTATGATTTGAGAAAGCTCATGAAGGGTAATGTTAGCCTTGATCTTATTCATATCCTTGACTATGTTTTAACCTAATTTAATTATTATGGGTGGGGTTTCCATAGGTGCCTTAGGTTCTTGATGCCTTAGAGGTGGAGGATCATTCCTAGCATTTAGGTCTAGTAGAGTTACACCATTATTTGGGGGTGTTAAGGTAGTAAGGAGTTGTTACTTCTTACTCCTAATGGTGTAGTTGATCCTTTAGAACTTTTAAAATGCTTTCACCTCACTAATACCTTCATTTAGCTCATTTTCTTCTTGACTAGGTAAATCCAAGGTTTTCAAAAGCATGGTAATACTTGGGGCTTTACCTAAGTTAGAGGATTATAGATGATTGGAGACTACCTTATATTTTTCTATTTCCTTTTGGAAGATATCGAAATTAGAAATAAACTCCATGCAATATATTTTCCCATGTGATGTTATGTTATGTACTCAACACTAGTTATGTAAGGCTATCTCTAAGATATTTATCTCAGAAAACCTATTCGACAAAGGCTCTAGGGGGTTGTGAGGATAGTTGTAGCTCCTATTTGGTATTTGGTATGTGAATTATTTTTGGGAGATTTCAAAATTAGAATTACTCATCTATTTTTTCATCCCTATGAAATCATTACTGAGTTTTTGCATCATCTATTGAAGGGAATCCATTTTATTTTTAGTGGAATATTTAGGCATGTTTTCAATGTTATTAGTTTTAACTAATGTCAATTGATGTTGAGTCCTAAGAATTAGATATTGACCCCCCAAGTTTAGAAAAATTAATTGTTGGTTTGAATTGGGATGACCCAGCATGAGTTGATGCATTGTAAGGAGTGGTTAAGGCATAGGTGCATTATGGTTAACACTAGGTAAGAAGTTTAATGCATGCATTTGTGGTAGCATGCTAAGAGAGTGGGTCACTATGTGACCCTGGGGGTTTAGTTGTATATTCACTTTGATATACCCTATATATGTTAAGGATAGGTTAGTTATAGTTGTGTCTTTTCTTAGAAACATGGACTTATAAGGGTCTAACATATTCTTATACATTTTAAGTGCTAGTTGATGGTTGGGTCAGTAAAACATAGTTATCTAGATACACATCTTTTTAAACCTATAATTGAAGTTTCTAATGGGCTCATTGGGCTCTCCTTTTATGAAAGAAAACTAATGATATAAGACACTAGGGTCTATCACTTGCCCAAATTGAGTGAGGAAAGTATAATTTAAATGGTCCCAGCTCAGCATAGAGTCTTTAAGAAGGTTTAAGAACCAACCATAAGTAGAGTATATTAAGGTAAAAGGGAACAAATTACACATCACATCCTCATGTTATACATTTATGAGTCTTAGGATGGTCTTTTAGGAGATTATGTGTTCCTTTGAGGTATATCCCATTCCTAAGGTGAAATAAGGAAGATACCTCTTAGGGTTTTTGTGTGGATCATAGATGACTCTCAAGATGTTAATAATTGAACTAGCTAACTAAGTCATCTTGGGCTATGATTTTAGGATATGTTATGGATATGAATTGATAGGAATCATAGTAAGTCTATGTTAATTAGACCTATGTTATATATGGAAAAGTAGGGAAAATTATCAATCTACCTTGGTGGGACCTAGCCTTGGTAATAGGAAAACTAGTCTCAAAGACGCTTCAAAATAAAACAATAGTTATCACATTATTCTAGTAAACTAAACTCAACATATTTATAAAATGAAATAATAACAAGCATGAAGTATTTAAAGAGGCACTAATTCTAACACCAACTATTATTTTCTCCAATATACTCCTTCTAATGAGATGACCATGAGATTGGGCATTGCTTGAAAAGGGAAAGGTGGGGACAACTATGGACTTTCATCCTCCATTTTAGGACTAATCTAGTATCATCTTAGGGCATGGATATGGGTATTGGAATTAATAAATAGAGTTTGTGTGAATAGTATCCAAGAGATATGCTATCACCACCAAAAGTTCAATCTAATGTACTTTGCATGGGTTAAATATAGTTATGAATACTTGAGTGTTGTTCTTATTCTTTAGAAAAGCAAGGGAAAAGGGTATTTTAATTACACTATGTTGAGTTGAGGAGCTAAAAGCTTCACTAATGAGCTAATGTGGAGGTTGTTAGGTTTACACAGTAACCAAAATCAGTCAGAACCAACTGACATCAGTTAGGGGTTGACTGGCATCGGTCATGGCATCATTTAGAACCAACCGACATCGGTTAGGGGTCGGCTGGCATCGGTCATCTTTAGACCGACACCAAATTCTGTGTGCATTTCCAAAATTTCTATTTTTAGGAGAACAGTTAGTTTGCATGTAAAGACTAAAATTAGTCTTGAGTCTATTTTTATAATTATTGTTTGCTTTCAATTCTATTTAAGAGACCCATGGGGCAGTATTGTAATTTGAGCAATATAATCAAGATCAAGAAGATCTATAAGAATCAAGAAGATTATTAAAAATCTTGTTCCATGATTGTTGGAGAACAATTCAGTAATTGAGTTGATTGTAATTGATTGAGAGAGAGAGAGAGAGAGAACTCTTGAGGGAGAATTATTGTACATCTGCATGAGGTGTGAGGAGAGAGAGATTTCTTCATTGTATATTCCTTCTGGAAAAGTTTAATATAGATTGACTATTTCTTGTATCTCCTATTATTTGTTGTTTCTGATTTCTAGTTACTTATTACTTCTAGTTTCAATTCTATGTTTAGTTTCTTATACAAAAGTAATCAATTATACTCTAATATCCTAACAACTGGTATCAAAGCGTGTTAGTGTTTGTTGATTATAGAATTCACTCACAAGGGTTTCTGATTGAGTGGGAGCAAAGCAATGGCAGAAGAAACTAAACTAAGAATGGAGAAATTCAATGGCAAGAATTATTAATTATGGAGGATGCAGATTGAATATTATTAGTATCAAAAAGATTTGTATTTACCATTGGGTGGGGTTTCAAGGAAGCCCATAGATATGGAAGATGAAGAATGGAATGTTCTTGACAGAAAGTCTCTTTGATCTATAAGGTTAAGCCTAGCAGCTTTTGTGTTTTCCAACATGTCATAGGCAAAGACAATGGTAGACTTAATGGATACTTTGGCAAATTTACATGAAAAAACCTCAGCTTCGAATAAGGTATATCTTATGAAGCAATTATTTAATTTGCAAATGCAAGAAAGTGGATCGGTATCTAGTCATCTTAATAATTTCCATACAATAGTAAATCAATTCAATTCAGTCAAACTAGTTTTTGATGATGAAATTAAGGCTCTCTTAATCTTATTCTCTTTACTTGAAAGTTGGCATAGTTTGGTAATGGTAGTTAGTAATACTACATCTGCTTCAAATATCTTGAAAGTTGATGATGTTAGTGTAATCTTGAATGAAGAAATTCATAGAAAAAGCACAGGGGAAACATCACGTAATGCTTTAAGTGTTGAAAGTAGGGGAAGGCAAAGAGAGAAGGGCAAGCAAGGGAAATCAAGGTCAAAGATGGGAAGTAGATCTAAATCTAGAAATGGAAGAATAGCCTACTAGAATTGTGGAAAGAAAGGGCATGCAAAGAAAGATTGTTGGTTGAAGGATAACAAAGAAAATCAGCATGAAGGTAATAAAGAAGCAAAAGTTGTAGGTATTGTTGCACAAGATGCTCTTATATTTTCTTTAGATAATAAATTAGAATCATGGGTTTTAGATTCTAGTGCCTCTTTCCATGCAACCCCAAATAGAGAATTTTTCAATGATTATGTCCATGGAGATTTTGGAAAAGTTTATTTAGGGGATGATGAGCCTTATAAAATTATTGGCAAAGGAAATGTGAAATTGAAATTGCAAAATGGAAACACATGGGTGTTGAAGGATGTCATGCATGTACCCATCTTGAAGAGGAATCTGAATTCTGTAGGAAAGTTGGGTGATGAGGGTTGCACAGTAACTCTCATAGCTGAATCTTGGAAAGTTTCCAAAGGTGCACTTGTATTAGTAAAAGGTAAGAGAGTAGGTACACTTTATCTATCTACTTGTATTACTGATTATTCTCCTTCTGTTTTATCTACTTCAGATGTAGATGCAAAGTTGTGGCACTGTAGGCTTGGTCACATGAGTGAGAAGGGAATGAATGTTCTTAAGTCAAAATGTAAGCTTTCAAATTTGAAAAGCATAAATCTAGATTTTTGTGAGCATTGTATTTTTGGGAAATAGAAGAAAGTGAGGTTTCTCAAAATTAGGTCAACAAAGAAGAAGCACAAGTTGGAGCTTGTTCACACAGATGTGTGGGGACCAGCTCAGGTAGCTTCTATTGGAGGATCACAGTATTATGTTTCTTTCATTGATGATGTTATAAGAAAGGTATGGGTTTATTGCATAAAGAGGAAATTTGATGTTTTTGACACATTTAAGAAAAATGGAAAGCTTTGGTTGAGAATGTAATAGGTTTGAGATTGAAGTGCCTTAGATCTGACAATGGTGGTGAGTACTACAATAATAAATTCAATAGTTACTATTCTATGAGTGGAATACACAGGGAAAGGATGATTCCAAGGACACCTCAGCAAAATGGAGTTGCTGAAAGGATGAATAGAATAATAATGGAGCATGCACGGAGTATGAGGTTGCATGCTAGTTTGCCCTTATATTTTTGGGTAGAAGCTGTAGATACTGTGATTTACCTGATTAACAGAGGACCTTATACTGTACTGGATGGTGGAATTCTAAAAGAGGCTTGGATAGGTAAAAAGGTAGATCTTTCATTTCTTAGAGTTTTTGGTTCTGAAGCTTTTGTGCACATTGATAAAGAAAATATAAAGAAGCTAGATGCTAAATCTATGCAGTGCACTTTCATTGGTTATGGTTTTAGATATTTCAGATTTTGGTTGTGGAATTTAGAAACTAACAAAATTATTAGAAGCCATGATGTAGTTTTCAATGAGAAGGTGATGTACAATGATCAGCTCAAGAGGCTAAATAATTTTGAGTAGGGCAATCTTGATTTGGAAGAGGTTATGATCAAAAATGAGCTCGCGAGTAAAAATCATCACTCATAGAAAAACATAAAGACTAATGTCAATCAAGTGGAAAGCAATGTCGATCAGGTGGAAACCAATGTCGATCATGTGGGAATCAATGTTGGTTAGGCGGAATCAGCATCAGTCAAGTGTAGACTGACATCGATCAGAGATGACCGGGATCAGTCACTGTCAGAAGAAAATTTGGGCAGACAACAAGCTGTAAATGAGTCTCAAATGCCCATAAGGAGGTCTAAAAGGGTAAATAAACCTCTAATTCATTATTCCCCTTCTTTATACTACTTATTGCTCACTGATGGTGGATAACTAAAAAGTTTTGATGAGGTAATGTAGGTAGAATCTAGGAAACAGTGGGAGCATGGCATCATGAGGAAATTAATTCATTGGAAGAGAACCATACGTGGGATTTGGTTGAGTTGCCAGCTGAAAAGAAAGCACTAAAAAACAAATGGGTATATAGGTTAAAGGAAAGAGAGAATGGACAAATGAGACATAAGGCCAGGTTGGTAGTAAAGGGATTTGCACAAAAACTAGGTATTGATTTTGGTGAAATTTTTTCTCTTGTAGTAAAGATGACTTCTATTCAGACTGTATTGTCTTTAGTTGCTATTGAGGATTTGCATCTTGAGTAGCTTGATGTTAAGATAGCATTTCTTCATGGAGATTTGGATGTAGAGATATATATGGATCAGTCGGAACATTTTGAGGTCAAAGGTAAGGAAAAACTTGTGTGTAGGTTGAAGAAAAGCTTATATGGTCTTAAGCAAGATCCAAGACAATGGTATTTGAGGTTTGATAGGTTTATGACAGAGCATGGCTTTAGTAAATGTCAATCTGGCCATTGTGTTTATTTTAATAGATTAGATAATGGTAGTTATATTATCCTGTTAATGTATGTAGATGATATGCTTGTTGTAGGTTCACACATGCAGGAAATTACTAAGCTTATGGTAAAATTAGCTCACACATTTTCCATGAAGGATTTAGGAGTAGCAAAGAAAATCCTTGGCATGAGTATTAAGAGAGAAAGGAAAAATAACAGTTTGATTTTGTCTCAAGAGGATTATGTGAATAAGGTGTTGGAGAGGTTCAATATGCAAGATGCAAAACTGATAAGCACACTTATGGCTGGACACTTCAAGTTGAGCAAAGAATAGTGTCTTAAATCACATGATGAGGTTGAGTACATGAGTAGAGTTCCATATGCTTCAGCAGTTGGGAGCTTGATGTATGCAATGGTATGTACTAGACTAGATATTGCCCAAGCAGTGGGAATTGTCAACAAGTTTATGGCCAATCCAGGAAAGGAACACTGGAAAGTCAGTTTAATGGATTCTCAAATATCTGAGAGGGACCAGTAGTAGGCCTTTATGCTATGGAGGGTCAAACACTTCTCTACATGGGTATGTAGATTCAAATATGATAGGTGACTTAGATGGTAAGAGAAGCACCACAAGATATGTGTTCACTATTGGTGGAACGGTGGTTAGCTGGATTTCAAAGTTGTAGAAGGTTGTTGCCTTGTCTATTACAGAGGTAGAATACATTACAGTCACAGAGGCTAGTAAGGAAATGATTTAGATGACTCAATTCATGGAAGAGTTGGGAAAGGAGCAAGAGAGTTGCAGATTGTACAGTGATAGTCAAAGTGCAATTCATTTGGCAAAGAATTCAGCCTTTCATTCAAGAACCAAACATATATATCTTAGGTACCACTTCATTAGATAGGTATTGGAGGATGGACAGTTGAAGCTGGAAAATATCCATACGGATAAGAACCCTGCTGATATGTTAACAAAGCTGGTAACAAAGGAGAAGTTGAATCTTCATTCAAATTTTGTTAGTCTTCAAGATTGAAATTGAAGATAGGAGAAACAAGCTAGAGATGTCTAGATGATGTTGCTGTACAGGTACAGGTGTAGCTGTTTATCTCCAAGTGGGAGATTATTGAGTTATGGAGCTAAAAGCTTCACTAATGAGCTAATGTGGAGGTTGCTAGGTTTACACAGTAACCGACATCAGTCAGAAACAACTAACATCAGTTAGGGGTCGATCGGCATCGGTTAAAACCAATCGACATTGGTTAGGGGTCAACTGGCATTGGTCATCTTCAGACTAACACCGAAGTTCTGTGCATTTCCAAAATTTCTATTTTTAAGAGAATAGTTAGTTTGCATGTAAAGACTAAAATTAGTCTTGAGTCTATTTTTCTAATTATTGTTTGCTTTTAATTTTATTTAAGATACCCATGGGGTAGTATTTTAATTTGAGAAAGATAAGCAAGATCAAGAAGATCTGCGAGAATCAAGAAGATTATTAAAAATCTTGTTCCATGATTGCTAGAGAATAATTCAGTAATTGAGTTGATTGTAATTGATTGAGAGAGAGAGAGAGAGAGAGAGAGAACTCTTGAGGGAGAATTACTGAACATCTGTGAGATGTGAGGAGAGAGAGATTTCTTCATTGTATTTCCTTTTGGAAGAGTTTAATATAGATTGATTGTTTCTTGTATCTCCTATTATTTGTTGTTTATGATTTCTAATTACTTATTACTTCTGGTTTCAATTTCATTTTTAGTTTCTTATACAAAAGTAATCAATTTTACTCTAAGATCCTAACACTCTACAGAAACACAAAAGATATGGAAGGGTAAGGTAGATAATAGAAGCCTCTAAGTTTAAAATTAACTCAATGCATTGGTCACTGAACCAAGTGACTACCATAGTTATACCACTATAGACCAAGTTTCACTAGAGTTCTACCTCCAAGAACATACAGTGGGGAGAGTCTGAGGTAACTAAGAGTATGCCTTCAATGTAATTTCTCATTAATGATGAGTACTAGAGGTTTATTATCAAAAACACATAAACACCATATGATAATTTGTATCTAGGCAGACAAATTATTAATACTACAAAAGGGGAAATGAAAGAAATCACATTAATATTATAATATCTAAGAACATCATAACCATATTGTACATATAATATCAAAGTTTTAATCCAATTAACCTAGCATTGATGATCATTTAAACATGGAGATGAAAAAAAATTGAAACACAAAATATACCCTCTTGTAGAAAATAAAGATTTTATTCATTAAAGAGTATTAATATTACAATAATCAATATGGGCTGATTTTATATTATAGATTAATGAAGGAAATATAGGTGAAATCTTGATAGTGATCTGATAGCACTTTCAAAACAAATTAACTGGTGCCTATAATATATATATATATATATATATTCCTTAAATAGATAAGGATTTGGGATCACCTCTAAAAATAATGAGGATCCCATCTTTTTCCTTGATGGCCACTCATTACAGTTATAACCATATTTCAAAATCTGAACCAAAACTCTCCCTATAAACCTACAATAAATATGCAGAGGACCACTAGTTGACATGAGGAGGCAGTTGACAGGGACCAACTCCTAACTACTTTAACTAGGGTGTTTCATGTAAATTTTGATGTATTTATTAAGAAGAAAGTTGTAAAACTTAAAATAAGGGTGAGGTTAGTAGAACCTATATTTGGTTTTACACTTTGTGATCCAGATGGTTGTAAACACTCCTCTTTGGCTTGGGAAGAATGACCTATAGACAAGAAATAATTAAATAAATGGTTGATTGGCTAGATAATAGGGTGAATTGCCTAAAAAACTAGATCTAAGAAGCACAAGCTTCCTTTAAGGCTATCAATCAACACTTTTAAATAATCAAGTTCTAAAAATGAAAGATAAATTATTTACATATATAACAAAAGACACTAAAATAAACTACAAGAAGTGATTTATAAGAATATAGTTGAATTTGATTAATTATAGAGATAAAATGATTATATATTAATGTTAAATGAATTAGACATGGTTCAAAAGAATAGGGTAATGTTATGTGATCAGGTAGAAGGTCATAAAGTGGGATTTGGTTAGGGTCTAATAGGTGGAATAAGTTTGCTATTAGAATTGTCACATAATGACCATCGATAGTTGGGTGAACCATTGATGGTTAGGTAACCATCATTAGTTGGGTGACCATCAATAGTCAAGGGAAAATCATTGGTGGTTAAGTGACTGTTGATGGTTACTGTCATATTTGGCTTAGGTAAGGGTAGGTCTAGTTGGGAGATAGAGAGGAATATTTAGGGTTATCTAATTTAGAGGTTTGGTTAGGAGAGAAATAAAATAACTAATTACTAAAAATAGATAATTAGCTTTGTTTTTGTTGATCTAAAGAATGTTGAGGTGTGTAGCTAAAAACTCATTGTGGATCCTAGAGTAATTCTAGTAGAGAGTCAATGTCTTAGTTGTGATTGATGAATTGCATCACTTTTACTCTTTGTCATGCTCATTAGAATCTTTCCTATATTTGTTAGAAGAAGACCTATAAGATAATTTCTAATACAAGAAGCTCTTATAACTATTGATCCTCCTTTTCACCACCTCCTCCTTTCTTTATATAGAAGGAAGGGAGAGGTGAAATAATAGGTGTAACAAAAGGTTTAACATAATTTCTAATTTTAGTCTTAACATTCATAATTATGTGAGTGGTTAGGAATAAAAAATCAAGGTAGAGTTGAGTTGGATTTAACCATTAAGGTAGTTAAAGTTTGATCATCGATGGTCATGTTAATTGTTGGTAGTTAGGAGTCAACCATTGGTGGTCAATAAGATAAGGTTATAATAGTCAAAGTCATTTTGACTTAGGTTTATAGGGTAATGGTCAAGTAATGGTCCCTAGGTGGTATCAAAATGGTCTAAGAGATAGTGCAACATATATAACTGTAATGTGTGGTATTCTAGTGTCTACATTTACCCCTTTTTATTATACATTTTGTATCATCAAGCTATAAAACAAAAATGGATCTCAAGTCAAAGGTTGGATTACCTCGAGTATGGGAGGAGGTATTCCCCCTCAAACTAAGAATTGATGAGGTAAAATAGAATCAGATGTGGGTTTGATGAGTGGGTAAGTTGGTGAAAAATTTGGTGAAAGATGGGGCACTAAAGCAAAAATAAGAACATAATATATGACTAAGTTTGGTAGCCTAGATTGTGCATAGACTAGGTTACCATAGGTGAGCTACTTTATAGAACATGGGATACTAGAGTGATAAGTAGACCAAGTGACTATATTTAAGCATGGTAGTTAGGTTATACTCATAAACTCAATTCTTTAAGGCAAGGTTAATGTATTAATAGGTATCTAAGGTAGGAAGTGATCCAAAGAAGACATAATTAGTTGGGGAATAAAAGTAGTGTAAGTTTGAAATGTTCAGCATGGAAATTAAGTCAATGTGGTTAGAATGACTAGTGGTGAGGTTGATTTCATTGGTGGTTGTTATTAGAGGATGTTGTCTCCATTAGTAGGTAGTTGGTAATTGTTAGGGTAGAAGTGGGTAATAGATACTTTGATCACATTTGAAATGATAAGTTAGGTTAGAAAATTTTAAGGAGGTTGACCATTGATGGTCAGGGTCGATCATTGACAGTCACCTACTAACCGTTGGTGGTCATATGTTAGCCCTAAAAGGGGTGGTGGTAAAAATTCCACTGAGGGTTTTAGTTGTTTATTTATACATTTGAACTTTAGGGATTACCTTGTGGCTTGAGTGATAAAAATGGTGATAGTTTATTAGTATGAGTTGAGTGATTTATTGGGTGAGTTGAGTGAGGTTGACTAAAAGGTGACTGAGGATGTAGAGGGGGCAAGGTAGAGTGTGGGGCATGGTAGTAGTTTTTAGGGTTCCTCTATGATGGTGATCAAGGAATAAGGTATATTTTGTTCTTGTATTTGTAGAGTAAAGTTGAATTTGTGAATGTGTTGTTATGTGGTTAAAATTTTGTGTTAGTTTAGGATTTTTTAAGGTTAGGGTTTATTGTGCTTTGTTGTTGGTGATAATTAGGTATGAATTTGGATAGTTGAGTAGGTGATTAGTGTTGTGAATGTTACTAAAGGGTTGGCTTTCATGGGTATAGTGAAAAAATCTAGTGTTTGGTGTAGTTTGTAGGTTGTTTAGTCAAGCCCTAAGGTGTGAGGATCATCAGCGGTCACTACACAATGATCATTGATGGTTGTTATCAATCAGTAATGGTTAATAGATGACCCCTAAATGGTCACTATATAGACCATTGGTGGTTGACCACATAACCATCAATGGTTGAAAGTTGATCGGTGATGCTTATAAAAATAAACTATTACTAGTCAACTCTTGACCATCAGTGGTTGGAAAAAGGTTTAGAAAAGGGGTAAAGGTGTGGTGTAGAAGGTATAATTGAAGGTTTTAGGTTAGTGTTCAAGTGTTTAGGTTAGTTTTTGAGGGTATAGTTTAATATGTTTAAGGGTGTAGTTTATGTAGATGTGATAAGCTAGAAAAGATGAATTTGAAGGTATGTCTCATGTATAGGTTGGATTAAACGTAGCTATTATAATTCAAATGAGTAGGTTAAAATAGTAGGTAGAGGTAATTGGTAAAATTCATAGGAAAATTTTATTATATTAGGTGAACTAAAGAATTAGTTATGAACCTTTTAAGTGAGGAAGTAATTATAGATGCATGAAAGAGTGCCCCAGATCCTTGACAAGGTGCACTGAGGCATGATGGATACAAACTAGGATCACATGACTGAGGTAAGCTTAGGAGGTATGAGGTACTATTAACACATACCTTAGGATGTAGTGATGTTAGTGGCACTCATTAAGAGATGAGATCTTTCCATTAACTCTTTCTTGCTTCTAATTTGTGAGATGAATATTTTGTCAAAAGACATCCATCTAATAGTGTAGCTACCCATATGAGGTAAGCCTATATACCACATTAGTAGTGATGAGAGGGATGAGCAGATGGACCACTTATACAAAGAGTACCTCATGCTCATGAGGTGGCACTCAAGAGGATTTAACTACTCAACTTTATATTAGTCGGATAGAGATGCAAGATGGCTATTCATGATGATGATGATGATGATAGTTATTACCTACTACGCATTACCATATTCTATCAGTGGGAAGTTTCCATACTTGTTTTTGGGGGTGCTTATGGATATGTGGTTGGATCATATAGAATTTACCTAGGCACCTATACTATTGGTTTAGATCTATCAGGAGTTATGGGGATACTGAGCTCATAAGAGATATGATATTAGTGTTAGATTTGTGCCACACTATTAGGCCTATGAACACATTAGGGTGCTCAGACTAGTAAGAGTGACATGGGAGGGCTTTGTATAGATTGACTTTAGAGTTAGGTAAATGAGATGGAAAGTTGACTATGCTTTCATAGGACTAGGAGGAGGAGACTAAGACCTTGACTAGTATAAAGACCAATTGGATGCCTTGGTTATGGGAGATGTGATTTGGCACCCATATATCATATTTATAGTGTGGGTAAGCTACACTTAACACACATTATCATTATAGAGATATAGATGGATCTTCAAAAGGAGAGATCATGAGATAGATCTTATCCCTTTTAATAGGGTGAAGAGTTTATTTGGACAAGCACAAATATCTCTAGGGAGTTCCATAGATACAAGAGGGAGGACATAGAGTTCCCATTGCCTACTCTAGATTTATCTGAGGTATTTATTGACCACGAGGAGCTGTTATCAAGGGCTGATATTGATGATGTAGGTGTTATAGATGAGTACCCTATATGGCTCTAGGCTCATTATGATGCATCCATTTTTAGAGGTGATAGTGGTGGCCAACAAGACATGGATGTGGATGTAGAGGTGGGTGGAGATCAAGTGGATGGGGGTGGTCAATATATATAAGCACCGATCATTGAGAGGGACTAAGAATGAGTATAACTAGCCATAACATAGGCATCACTATCATCAATGACCTAAGAAAGGGATGTAGCATACGGCTAGGTGGCCACTCTTACTAAAGAGAGGGATTAGGCTAGGGTTTAGCTAGCTATTGTTACATAGGAGATGGATTCTCTCAAACAAGGAGGGTGAGTATTAGCACCTATAAGAACACCAAGGACTATATTGATGGTGAGATATATAGTGATAGTCAAGGAGCTCTAGTATTATGAGGCCTTAATTTTTATATGTCTACCAGATGAGCCCAGATGGGGCAGGTATAGATCTAGGATCACTATAGGGACCAATAGTGTGACACTTGGATAGTGGGTTACATCTAAAAGTGGATAGGTAGGCCAGGAGGGCAAGCTCCAGGAGGCAATGGTACTCCAAGGGCTTAGATTATTATGATACATTGTATTTTTGATGTATCTTATGATTTTGATACCATCTTGAAAGCTAATATAGTGAGATGTATATACATTTTTGAGAGATGTAGATTATTTTATATGTGATCATTATTTTGATTGTGAGCTTATGATATATATAGATGTGATCATGGTTTATGGTTTATGTTGATGTTTATGGATGTGATGTTATTTATGATGATTATGTTAATATGATTAGCATGTTTTGGTTTATGTGTACTCACCTAGATATGCATGTGATGTTATGGCTATTTAAGTTATGTTCATGATGATGTTGATATTTATGGATGCTGTTTATGCAATTGTTGATGATATAAATGTGATTAGATGATGTGATGTTGTTATTAGATGATGTGATATTATTATTTATAGTTACATATTTGGTGTTATGATCATGATAATGGATATGGTTAATGAGGATGATGTTCATGATGATTATATTTATGATGTTATGATATAGATATGATATTTTTATGCTTATGATGATGTAACTGATGTTTGTGACATGGTTATAGTTTATGAATCATAGTCATATGGATGCGATAGATGGTAGGATGATTATGATGGTTGATTAGGTGATGTGATGTTCATAATGTTATATTATGATGATCTTTGTTATGATGAAATGTTTTGTTGCACATGTGGATGTTTTGAATTAATGAATATTTGCTTCTTTACCTAGCTAGGCATGTGATGGATAACATATGTGGATAATGTATGATTGAATGGTGATAGGTGCTTGATGATTAGTTAGTATTATTGGTTATTTGGATGAGATGATTATGATGTTATTTTTGAGTAAAGACATGTTGAAGTAGATTGTTTGTGATGATTTATTGACCTATGGTGTGATAAAAGGTAATGTTTTGATGATTGTATGTTGTTATGATTAGATATTATGGTAAAGATGTTCTTTTGATGAAAAATAATTAAATAAGTCACAACACATAATTGGTTTTTAAATGTTTTTAATGAGTTGCATATGAGTATATGAAAGTGGTTAAATATTTAAGAACTGTAAAGTAAGTTGGATTACAAAACTAAATGTGAGAGAGATAGTCTAATCAAGAGACAAATGCCATAATGAATGTATCAATAATTAGATAATAGAGAATAATAATAAGGCATGATGATTCTTATTTGGTAAGGACAAACAAACTAAAGAATGATTGGCTTATGAACATAAGCTCTTTGAATTCTTTATATGAGTAGGTGTTAGTTGGATAAAAGAGTTTATTGATATCATAATGTTAAGTGAGCTCAAAATACCTTTTTTATAAAAGGTATAAAGGGGAGATGGATGAGAATCAAACCTTCTTGTGAGACTAGCATGCCTCCTCTATAGGTTACCAAAGAACCAATATAAATAAATCCATGTCATATAAAGTGTAGACTGATCGATGTAGGAAGTATACTTACAAAATCCAATTATAGACTGATCAATGTAGGAAGTATACTTATAAAATTATTTTGATTTTTCTAATTTTTGATAATGGGTATTTTTCTATTTTTTTATTTCTTGGAGGGATGGGGGAAGCTGATTAATATGATAAGCTTCCAAGAAATTTCTACACTTTGACAAATGCTTTACTCATCCATCCTTCAAGGGAGTGGTCTAAGTTTATATGCTTTGTTTAAGGATTTTGATAGTTGTCCTTCAAAGAAGCAGTCTACCTTATATTGAGAAATGTTGATATGTTTTGGTAGCTATACTTTAAGGGAGTAGCCTACAAATGCTAGAAATGATCCATGATTATTTTTTGCTTGATTTTGAATTTGATTTTTACTTTTGATGACATAGACTTTCTTATATAGGCTTAAAGGTTCACGTGTTATGAAGGCAAAACTAAAGCACAAAAAGTTTGATGAGTGGTTAAAGGAGGTTTAAGTGACAATGACCATGGGAATCTATCCTATAAAAGGGGTAGAAAGTACCATGAGAATCATGCCATGGGTAGAGCCATGGTACCCATGTTCAAGATTATTCTAAGGTTTTGATGGATAATCACATTATTCAGCTTTAATTGGTTGTCCTTATAATAAAGAGATGAAGGTGGAATGAAAACAAGGGATGAGATTAATTTAGACAAAAAGGGATTTTGATCCTATTTAATAAAAGAAAGGATGTAGATGTGAAACATTAAGGGACTCAAGTTCTAGGTTCCCTTCAAGAGAGGATAATTAGTAAGCTCCTAATCCATACTTGTGTATTATGATATATGGTCCAAGCTAATTGAAATCAAACTTTCCCTGCTTGATTTTTTACATATTGGTGACATGTTGATTTTTCTTTAAGATGAGATCACTGATTTTGAATTATCGTACTCTAAGGTGTTTTTTATAATCAAGCTTGATTCATTCTTGATAGACATGAATATGGGTAAGAATAGATAAATGACACTCATCAAGTAGCTCAAGTTGGGCTAAACATTCTTGACAATAATCATCTTAAGAAATGATATACTATAGGGATATACAAAGAGGGAATTTGGACTTCAAGAGGCAAGATGGCCTTAGCTCCAAAAACTAGAGAGAAAGGGGTAACACCCATAGGGGTTCAAATGCTAGTAAGATATGCCCATAAGGCAAAGGGGATGTGTAAATGTTAATCTTGACTAGATGCATTAACCATTTTAGTTAGCATGTTATTAATATTTTTATTGGAATCTTTGGCATGTCCATTAGCTTGTGGGTGATAAGGCAATGAGAAACTTAATTTTATACCAAATACATCACAAAGACCTTGGACTTTCTTATTCTTAAAATATTTACCATTATCTATGATAATTTTTTGTGGAACACCAAAATGGTAGATGATGTTATGGTTAATAAAGTTGATGATATTTTTGGCCTTGGTTGAATGAGAGGGTAAACCTTTACCCACATGGTGAAATATTCCATTGCAATGATGATAAAATGATGTCACTATGAAGAATGGGGGTTAATTTCTCTAATAAGATCTTGACCCCATTGTGATAAGGGCCAAAAATATTTGGATACTTGAATAAAATGGCTAGGTGTGTGATGTAAATTGGCATGTTGTTGAAACTTAACACACTTCTTCACAATCACAAAAATCTTGGTTGAGAGTAGGCTAGTAGTATCCAAGATGAAAGATACATTTAATGATAGCTAGACCACTAAAATGTCCTCCAAAAATCCCATAATGCATTTCTTTGATAGCATGAGAGGCTTCATGACTATGTAAGCAATAGAAGAGGAGACCATGAAAGTTATGTTTATAAAGAATTCCCCCTAGTATGGTATAATATGAGGTTCTCTAAATAAATTCTCTTCAAGCATTCCTAGAAAAGTTGGAAGGGATGATGGTAAGGTTGAGATAATCAAAGGTCTACTAATACTAAAGGTCGAGTTGGGTCTCCTCCACATTGAAGATGGTAGGAGAGTCTGATTTGACATAAGAGGGTTGGGTAAGGTGATGGATAATGATATATATCTTAGATTTAAAGGGTGTAAATAGGATCTAGGATGTGAGAGAAGACATCATATCAATAAACCTATTTGTAAATCATGGAGTGGTTTGGATATGATAGTGTTCAAATGAAGCTAAGATTACATTAGCTAGTTGTTTATACTATTGAAAAACATCATTCTTATATTGATAAGAACCATTGATTTTATTGACCACAATTTGAGAGTTACCAAAAATGTTGATCATTTTGACTCCCAAGGCTAATGTAGTTTAGAAACCTATCACTAGGGCTACAGACTCAGCCATATTATTGGTACATTCAAAATCTAGCTTTGAATATAAAGGAAGAGGTTCACTATGAAGAGGGATAAAGATGATGCTAGATCCCCCACCATGTTAAAACTTTTATCCATCAAAGAACATGGTCACTTGATAGGTGAAGTTTAATTGAGAAAGGGTCATGATGGACTCATTTGGAAATTTGAGAGGAAGATTATGGTTGTCTATTAATGGTGCTTTGGCCAATTGGTCAAAAATGGCTTTCCCTTTAATGGACTTTTAATGTAGGAAATCAAGGTTAAAATTAGCTAAAATCATGATCCACTTGGACATACATTGATTTTGGTATGTCTTGGAGTGCAAATACTTGAGTGGGTTAGTATTGGTTATGACAGAGGTCTTATGGCTGAAAAGGTAATGGTGAATTTTGGTGGCCACAAAGACCAAGGTGAGGCAAATATTTTTGGTATGGGTGTACTAAGTCTCATAATCTATAAGCATACATCTAATGTAGTATATGGATTGCTCTTTATGCTACTCACCCTGATGAGCTAGCATTGCCCCTAAGGAGTGGTTAGTGGTGGAAATATAAAGGTAAAAAGGTTGATTTTCCTTAAGAGGAATGAGGATGGGTGGAGATACAAGGTACTCTTTAAGTGAATCAAATGCCTTTTGATATTTTTTATTCCATTTAAAATATACATCCTTCTTCAAAATGTGGTGGAAAGGTTGGCATTAATTAGAGAGATGATAGATAAAGTGACGAATGGATTAGAGCTTCCCATGCAAGCTGTAAAGCTGCTTGAGGTGGGTGGAAAGAGGAATATCAAGGATCATTTTGATTTTGGTAGGATCAACTTCAATTCCCTAAAGGGAGATGATAAAACCATGGATATTTCTTGATAATACCCAAAAATACACTTCTTTGGGTTAAGTCAGACATGGTAATGGATGAGTCATTCAAAGATAATCTTAAGAATGGCCAAATGATCTTTACAAAATTTGGATTTCTCAAGAAGGTCATCAACATAGTATTATAAGATTTTGTGAATAAATTCATGAAATATTTAGGTCATAGCATCTTAGTAGGTTGCACCAGTGTTATTTAAACCAAAAGGTATGACCCTATAACAAAAGGTTACTTAGGGGGTGATAAAGGTGGTTTTGTGTTAATCCTTAGGGGCAATTAAGATTTGATTATAATCTAAGAACCCATCCATAAGAGATAACATCTCATGGCTAGCTATGATATCAACAATTTGGTCAATGCTTGGTAAAGGAAATTCATCCTTTAGGAAATCAAGGTTAAGGTCATGAAAGTCTACACAAATGTGAATTTCCCCTATGGCATTGGTAATAGTTATGATGTTCATGACCCATTGGGGATAATAAATGGGTTGGATGAAATTTATGGATAGGAGATGTTGAAGCTCTTATTTGATGAGAAGGTCTATGCAAGGGTGTATTCATCAAAAAAAATTCCTAACTAGCTTGGCATCACAGTTGGTGACTATGTTGTGAGTAGTGATGGAGGGGTAAATTCATGGCATGTCATTTTAAGACCAAACAAATGTTATGTTTTAATCTTACAGGAAGGAGGGTAAATCCTAAAGCTCCTCAAAATTTAGAAATTAGTTGATTTTGATAATGCACAGGTTATCCAAGGTACCCAAGTTGATATCCATGGTGGATTCATTCAACATGGTTGAATTTTTAGAAGGAAGAGATTTGTGGATAGAGGAATCTTCTACACCTAAATAGGCAAGAATGGAATCATCATCCTGACACTAAATGGTATTAATTATAAGAGAATCATCTACTGCCATCTCAAGATGAGTTAGAGGAATGGTTATGGTCACCCAATTCTTTTGATAAGTTAGGGGTTTGAGGTTGATCGTGTTGATAAAAAAAATAGGGGGGATGATCTTAAAATCCTAAGTTGTTGATGGTGTAGTGGATGATGAGGATGGGATTTCCTTGTTAATGGTGGTAATGGGAGGTGGGTTGGTTTGATTTTTAGGTGGTGTGAAACTAAAGCCATGATTTTCATGAGGTTTTTGGGCCTTGATTAGAATCAACTTGTGTGGCCCATGTTCATATCGACCTAGACTAAATCCCTTACAAGCACACCTATAAATATATGTATTGCCAAACTCTAGTTTATCTAGATAGGAGAAACTAGAGGTGAATGATCAAGGTGAAAAAGAGGTGGTGGAAGTGTCAAGGGGTTTATCAAGCCCCCCATATCTCAAATTGGTTTGATAATTTTAGGGCTCAAAATGAATAATAGCTCCAATATTGGGTTCATAACTAGGTTTTTGGTCAAGATTCCCATACTCTTGAGGAGTAGGAAAATTTTCTAGTGTCAAAAGGTGATACTCCCCCAATGAAAGAAGATAGAAGGTTTATTTAAAAGGGTTTATTATGGGGACTTAAGTGGAAGGGATAGATGATTTGTTCAATGCTTCATTGGTAAAATTAGATGGGCTTCATCTTTTGTTAATGAAGGCTTGTTAGATGGAGGAAAGAGAACATCATTGGGTCGATATGTCATGTTGCATGATGTAAAAGGACTCGAGTCAGCTTGTATGGTAATAACTTGACCTTGATGTTCAAATTTGATGCATCAATGTAAGGTGGATAACACACATCCCATATAATGAATCTAAGGGTGTCCCAACAAAATATTGTATAGGAAATCACCTTATACTATGTATAAGAGCTTAGGAAGCATGTAGGATCCTAGGTGAATGTGAAGGACAATAGTTCCTAAAGTTATGACCATGGTATCTTTGAATGATCATAGGATCATTCAAAGGACTATTGAGGTTTTCTACATAATATTCTTAGGTAATTCGAGTTTGTTATATGTTTGGGAGGAGATAACGTTAATGCTAGTTCCCTAATCGATCATAACCCTCTTGATATGGGTGCGGTTGATGTACATGGTAATGAAGAGGAGAAGATATAGATCATATAGATGGATGGAGGGTATTTCCAAATACTTAAAGGTAATAAGGTTGGAAAATTAAAGAGCTCTAACAAAGTCTACTACAGTTTATGGGCCTTCTAGTTGGACCTCTATGGATTGCAAAGCCTCTATCATCACTTGGTAGTGATGGGGTGAGGTATTGATTGGTTCATACAAACTCATATTCACCAGTGTTTGGTGAAGCTATTTTAGAACTAATCATTAGATTGATTTAGATGGCTTGGATTGATAGGGACCCAAGATAAAAACCTTGGGTTTGGTTGAAGGTAAAATTTCATGGTTGGCTAGGTAGTTGGGTGGTGGAAGAGGGATATATCTATGGAATGGACACATTTTCCTTTCCCATATCCTTTGGTTGAGCCTATGATCATATGACCACATAGATTGTGTGGATTTGGGATAGAGTCAGGCTAGAGGATTGCTTTGGTTCCACTTCACTTTGAGATGAGAGTAGGGGAGTAGGTAAGTGTTGGTTGATAGCTATTGGTTCTTGGGTTAGTGGTGGGATCATAAGAGGCTTATCTAATAATAATTCATCCTCATGATACATCTAAAGGATTAATACTTGGAGATATTTATAATTATTAGTATTATACCCAGGTATTCTATGGTATAAGCATACAAATTTTTCATTATACCAGGATGGCTTAGGACTATGTGGATTAAATGGTTTGATAGGTGTAAAGGTTAAGCAAGATGCTTATAATAACCTTTATAGGATGGTTGAGTAAGACTCAAGAAAAGGTGGAAATGGTGTGGAGGTCTTAGGTTTGGTAATTGAGGTGGAAGCCCTTTTAGGAGTAGGTTTGATGGTAAGATATTTGGGTGAAGGAGCATTTGTGGTGGATGGTTTAGGTATGGATTGTTTGTGGGTGAGAGGAACTGGGGTAGATGCTTGAGAAGTAGGTAGTTTGGTTATAGAAATTTTGGTGAAAATAGGTGAGGATGAAAGTAGGAGTGATGGTGTAACAAAAGTGGTGGTTAGATTTGGGTTTTTTTTGGGATGGCTGGTTTCCTTACTAAGGTAAAAGGGTGAGGTCCTAAAATAGAAGGCAAAGTGAAAAGAGGAGGTAGAGTTTTGGTTTGTGGAATCTTAGGTGGTTTCACTTTTCTTTATTAGCTTGATTTGGGGTTTTTTTAATAAGTTTGGTGAAGTTAATTCCAATTTCAATGAGGGGTGAGTAAGTTTATGAATAGGGAATATGCCAAGGTTTTTAGTGGGATTGGTTGGAATTGTAGAAGGTGATAGTTCAGATGGTTTAGTTATGGTTTGATTGGTATAGGTGTCTAAAGGTTTGGTCAAGGTGATGGTGGGTTGAATAGTGTAAATAGAAGGTTGGTATGATAGTGGCATGGTTGGATTATCTTGATTGGTTGGGTAAAGAATCTTGAGATGATGCCAAAATGTGGCACAATCTACATTGTGTTGGGATATGTACTCCAAGTTTTGAACTAGTCTAGAGAATGGCTTATAAATGGGTTTGATCCCTTTGATATTGATATAAAAATTCAAACCCATGGGTGGAGAAATATAAGTGGTTACATCTTCCTTTTCCTTAATTAAAGGCTCTAGGATTTGGGAAGACTAGTGGAAGAGTGGGTTGTTGTATGATGGATGAGAAGGATACAGTGGTAATGGATTCCTCTTTTCATATGTCTCCCAAAGGAGATGTTGGTGATGATGAGTGGAGAAAGGGGAATAGTCATTTCCTTAGTCTCATTTTCCAAAGGAATGGAGAGTGAATCCACTACCTCAATAAGAAGAGGGGTAGGAAAGGTGGTTTAGGAGATGGTTACCTTAGCAATGAGTTGACTAATAACTTCATTAATGGTATGGATTTTTTTATTATGATAATACACTCTTATTTTCATTGTTCATGGAAGGGGCATGGTTGGGAAATGGTTGTCTATAAATATCAAGTGATTGATTTGGGGGTGCATTAGGGTTATCCAACACAAGTTCCCCCTTAGTGATTAGATTTTGGATGTTGTTTTTAAAGGTATTTCACCTACTAACATCAAGTCTAATGATATGGTGGAAGGCACACAATTCATTCTCCTTATATCAACTAGGTATATGATGAGAGAAATCAAATTATTATGTAGGTTTATTGGTAGGAGTTGTATAATATTTGCTTTCAATAAATTTTCTAAGACCAAAGTGTATGACTCCCCTAATGGAGTAAATTATTTTTGGTTATTACATTTTGTGTTTCTATTGTTTTGATTAGAAGAACTAGAGGAGTTGGATTGGTTAGCAACTGGTGGAAGATTGGTTTTAAGGATAATCGCATCCATGTTTCCTTTGTCTTTATAGTTAGTGTTGGTTTGATTTTTAGGCTTATATGAGGGAGTATCATTTTATTTGAAGGTGGAATTCTTGTTTCTCAATTTCAACTTCCCCTCATCACTGGCTTTGTTCTCTAATTTTTGTGCCATGATGAAATCTTCATCAAAGGTCTTGAAAGTCTAAACCTACAAAGTGGAGGAAATGTGTTTATCACAAGCCTAAGCAAAGAGTTTAATCAACTTAGGTTGGAGAAAAGAGAAAGAGATTTGATTTATCAAGATTCTCTGATGGGTTACAAAGTTAGTTATGGACTCATCATTAAATTGTCAAATGGAATAGAGATCAGTGATGGAAACTTTCTTAGAGAAGTTTATGGAAAAGTGATCTAAGAAAGTTTGAGCTAGTTGGGCAAAATAAAAGAGGAAGTTATTTATAATAACATTATACCAATATAGTGATAGACTTGATAGAGACATGGGAAAGTTATGGAGAAGGAGAGCATCATCATAGGTGATCAAATAGAAAGAATTCATAAATGCTCTCAGATGTTATTGAAGGTCTTCCTTAATCTAAAATTTTCAAAATTTTGGAAGTTCCCATTGAGGAGGATAAGGTTGAATGGGAATGGATGGATGGATTGATTCAATTTAAATTTGGTCATAAGATAAGTGGTTATGGGCACCAAAAATAGATAACTCCAAAATAGTCATTTTATCCCTTAACATTTTGACAAGGTCCATTTGTGTTTGTGCACACCCATAGTTATATGGTATATTATGTTGGGTTTGAGTAGGTGCAACATATAGATAGTTGGTGGGGGCTTGAAAAGTTGCCACATATTGGTATGTGAACATGGGTGGTTGCGATGATGCCACATATGAATATATGGATATAGGTGTTTGGGTGGAGGGTAGAGCTACATACCATTGTGGTTTAAGGATGTATCTCAGGTTTTGTGTAATGGGCATCTATTGGGGGATTAATGTAGGTTGGGTTAGAGGTATGGTTGGGTTGGTAGATAAAGGATAGGTGTTAACTTTGGTACTGATGGGTAAAAGGGTAGAAGGTATGGGGACCACAAAGCTCTAGAGTGGAGTGGAGGTAGGTGGGTTGGAAATAATAAGAATGGTGGTGACACTAGTAAAGGGTACTCCCATGGTAATTAGAATAGTGATACCCAAAGCTTGGGTTGATCCTATACTAGAAGGGTTTTTAGTTGGGGTCGAAGGTGTTTGGGTGTTGGTTAGCTAGGTGGGTTGGATTTAAATGGTGGTTGTAGTGGGATTATTGGTATAAGAGGATGCTTGAGTGATCAAGGGTTGGGTGGAAATGGTGTCAATAGAAGTGTTTCCCATAAGGTAGGATGACATGCCATAGGATAGGTCAATAGGTAGCACTAAATCAAGGGTATGATGAGATATGGTGTTAAGTTAATGCTAGAGGGCTATGGGGTTATTATCTAGAAAGGTGGTGAAATCCACATCAACTTGGGCAACCATCTGAGGGATGCTAGGAATTCTAGAAGGATGGGGAGAAATCTATGAATCTAAGATGTATTCCATAGATGAGAGAGAAGAGGAAGATTCACGATTAGGAGGTGGATCTTTATTTACTTGATTTCTTAGTTCTTTCCTAGTTAAAACCATGAAAATAAGGGAAAGAGGAAGATATAAGTAATCTCACAACTCAAACAAAGAAAAGACATGAAAAAGTTAAGGAAACAAAACACACACTAGAGCACATTAAATCTTGAGGTTATTTTTAGTCTCTCTTATGGCATATACCCTAAGCTTTAATAATTGTGTGACTCAACTTGGATTATAGAGTGGGTACTAGAAAATAATTATATGGTTGGTTTCAAGTTGTGTTTAGGCTCTCAAAGGAACCTATGTTTGAAATCAATACATGGCTTGATATTGGGGCCTACCCCCTCACTTCACACACCACAATGATAAAGGTGTTAGGTTCTTATCCAGGATATAATGATTGCCAGAGATTATACTCATCTAGTGAACTAAGTTAGTTCTCCTCTTGGTGATGAAATATAAGTAGGATAATCAAGAAAGGTGACTATTAGGTGATGAAATCCTAGTTGGGCCTTATGTTAAAAAATTAATGCTTGACTAGGTGTAAGTGGCTTGGTCTTGTGTGTGTGATAAGAGTGAATCTATGATTAATTAATATATGTGAGATCAAATAAGCAAGTAAACAATGTATGTAATCAATTTTAAGCCTAAAATGAAAATTTGATTTCATTGTATGAGCATAAAATAAGAAGAAGAAGAACCTAGATGAAACTATGAACCCAAGAAAAGAATCAAGGGTCCCTTCAAGCATGCCAAAATGTTTCACATAATTTTTTCTTTATTTCTAAAGAATAAAGTTGTAAAACTTAAAATAAGGGTGAGGTTAGTAGAATTTGGATTTGTGCTCCATGATCTAGACAGTTATAGATACTCCTCTTTTCTTGGGAGGAATGACCTATAGATAAGAAAGCACTAATAAATGGTTGATTAGTTACATAGTAGGGTGGATTGCCTAGAAATATATATCTAAGAAGCACAAGCTTCTTTGGAGGCTTTCAATCCACACTTTTAAACAATCAAGTTCTGAAAATGAAAGATAAATTGCTTGCATATATAACAAAAGATAATGAAATGAACTAAAATAAGTGCTTGTTAAGAAAATAGATGAATTTGACTAATTATAGAAATAAAATGATTAGATATTACTATTAAACAAATTAGACATGGTTTTAAAAAATAACATGATGTTTTATGATTGATAGAAGGTCAAAAAGTGGGATTTGGTTAGGGTCTGATAGGTGGAATAATATTGTTATTAGAATTGTCACATAGTGATCATCAGTGGTTGGGTGAACCATCAATGATTAGGTGACCACAGTGGTTAGGGGAAAACCATTAGTGGTTAAATGATCATCGATGGTTACTATCAGATTTGGCTTAGGTAAGGGTAGGTCTGGTTGGAAGATAGAGAGGAATATTTTAGGCTATCTAGTTTAGAGGTTTGGTTGGGAGATAAACAAAAAAACTAATTACTAAAAATAGATACTTGTCTTTATTTTTTTGATATAAAGAAAGTTTAGGTGTGTGGCTAAAAACTCATTTTGGAGCTTAGAGAAATTCTAGCAAAGTGTTGGTGTCTTGGTTGTGATTAATGGATTGTAGTGATTTTGCTCTTTGTCATGCCCATTGGAATCTTTCTTGGATTCATCAAAATAAGACCTATAAAAAAAGTTTTGATATAAAAATCTTTGATAACTGCTAATCCTCCTTTTCATCACCTCCTCATTTCTTTATATAGAAGGAAGGGAGAGGTGAAAAAATAGGTTTAACAAGAGGTTTAACATGATGTCTAGTTTTTGTCTTAACATCCATATTTATGTGAGTGGATAAGAATAAAAAAGAAAGGTAGAGTTGATCTATATTTAACCCTTAAGGTGGTTAAAGTTTGACCATTAGTGGTTAGGAGTTGACCATTGGTAGTTGATAGGATAAGGTTAAAATAGTCAAAGTTAGTCATTTTGACTTAGGTTTGTGGGGTAATGGTCAAGAAGTGATCATTAAGGGGTCTTAGGATGGGATAAGGGTTAGTGAAACATCTAGAACCATAATACATGGTTTTCTATTATCTACATGAGGCTCTTAGCTTCAAAAGTGGTTTCCATGAGGTCAAACTCCTTATTCAAATTTTCCATGTTCATTAGGGGCTTCTTGAAGATCACCTTGACTAGAGTTGCAAGTTTCTAAGATATTTTAAAAGATACTTCCATTGATGATTGTAATCTGGAGACATTTTTTATGCTTATTATGGACTGATTTGATATGTTCAGCACTACCTTATCCCTTTCCTGGTTTTCCTTGGACACTTTCTCCCTTATAACTTGGTTGAATTTACCTAAGTGAACTCTAAATTCCCTTTGGTTGAGTAAGGTGCCATCTGAGTGGAATAACATAGAGATATTGACCTCTTTGAAGCAAGTCAATATTTTCTTCTCACCCTCTTTCAAGGTTCTTATTTTAGTGTGGGCTAATGATAATGAATCTTCCATTACTACTCTCATGTTCCTAGCATATGTTTGATATAACCCAAAGTCTGAGGTTAGCATGAGTTTAAGATCTAAGAACACTCCCTTGTTGACCACCATATTTAGCTTCTAGTACTTCCCATATATTTTTATGATCCTCCACATGTGGACTTGAGTCCACTATATATTTTCATTGGTTTCAACCTGAGTCTCCTCTACTTTCCCAAGGATTAAGAAAAGTAGTAGTAAGGCATGCTTAACTTTCCCAATTATCCCTACTATGAATGTTCTCTTCACTTGGGATTCAAGAGTCTGAACTTGGCTCTGTATGTATTTGAGGAGCTTCTCAAACATGTCGTGGGTATCTTTAAGGATAAACAATGGGTCCTTTCCATCTTCTCCTCTCTAGTGGTAGTCCTTACCTTGGTGAGGGAAAATAGATCTTTATGGGTTTGCCATATAACTAGGTTCCCCTCCTAGACAAATATCTGAGTGAGCATCCTTTTCATGCTCTTAAAGGCTCATTCAAAACTCTACTATATGTCTGGAATACCCTAAAAAGTGATCTTTATCACTTATGACCCTGGGACCATCCCTTAGGTTGTGATGGGTATAGGAGGTGTGGATAAAATGGTAGTGAAGGGTAGAGGATGAGGTGGAGGGGAGATGGAGAAGTGAAAGGAGTGAAAGAATAAATTATTTGAGGCAAAGGGGGCATGAGAATGAAAGGAGGGAGAATAAAAATGGATGCCCATGGGAATGTATTAGCCTACCACTATTCCTAAGTTAGGTTCACTTGAGGTGAAATTACCCTCAAGAATGGGTCATGGAATAACAAGGAAGTGATGGGATAATTTAAGGTGAGTCTTATGGGGCCTTGGGTAAGGGAGAGAGGAGGCCTAGGATCTAATCACTAAGTTACTACCACTAGGGCTAGAGAAGATGTTGAGGCCTATAGAAGAGGTGTATTTAGAGGAGAATACCTTCAGGATAATTCTAGAGTGTGGGTCTCATTTTGTTTCTTAGGAAAAGGACTTTGGGCTAGTGTTGGAGTGTGGGTCACTTTTTGTTTATTTTTTGGCCTCTTTCCTAGGTCTAATCTAGGTTTTGTAGTGCATGGTCTTACTAAGATGACAAGGGGCATATGGGTTGATGGTGGAGAACTTGGAGATATGGAGGGGAGTGTTACACTAACTAAAGTGGGGATTGGGAGGGTCCTTATTATAAATAGTATTCTCTTGAAGGCTATAGTCATGCCTATTATCAAAAGCATACCCAAGGGTGTCACCAAGAGGACTCTAGGCTATGATATGGGAGGATAAAAAGAGAATGAATAATCAAATACACTCATAATGACTAAGTCTAAGGGTACTTGGGTTAAATATAGAGAGGTAAAAATGGGAATAGAAGAGGTGGAGCTAAACTAGTGGGCACCAGAATCTAGAGTTTTTAATATAGTGGGAGTTAGGGGTAAAAGGGAAATAGGGGTAGATGGAGTGATCAGGGAAACCTAGGTGGGTACCTATTAGGTGCCTTATTTAGGGCTCACTCTCAAGCTATCAACCACATCATATCTCAAAGGTTATGGTGTTAGTGGTTGAGTAGGCTGCACTTGGGCTACCTAGCATCATGTAGTTTGGGGTTATCTCTACCATAGATTGGTTGATGGATATACAAAAGGAGGTATAGGTAAAGAGTGAAGAGTAACTAGAGGAGGTGAAAGTAGAGCTAAAACATTAGGAGCCATAGCTATTAGTAAAAGCAAAGTTGGAGCTAGTGTTAAAAATAGAGTTAGAGCTAGAGCTTAATGGGGAGAAGGTGTTAGGACTCCCTATAGGGTCATCTAAGAGATGGATAGAGATATTAGATTTGGGTCCTCCATAGACTGAGTAGGAGTAAGAAGAATCATAGTGAGGCATGCTTGATCTTTTTTCCCCTTCTTCTTGGTTTAAGATAACACCTCTTGGTTATCAATGGCATTTAAATAAATCCCATCATCATCTTTGGCTTGATGGTCATAGTTGATGTTGAGTTGAGTTTAGTATTACACAAAATGGGCTTGAATAACCCCTTTAGGTTCCTATTGCTAAACCTTTCAATTTTCAAGGGGGAAGGTGTCTTGCTCGATTGTCATCTTCTAGATAGAGGTGTAGGTATTATAGACATGAAATTATATGGTGATTGGGAACTATGTCCATGCCTTTTATTAATGTTATACATATAACCCAAATATGTATTCCACTAGTTGATAGGTGATATCTAGTTATGTTAGGTAGTCAAGGACATAATATGGTTGGTTAAAGGTGTCTTTGATAAAGCCTATGATCTAGATCATCATGTCATCCTTATACAACCAGTAATCCTCAAGGGTTGTGATAAAGTCCTAAATTTCCTTTAATAACTAGGGCATCAAAGCTTCATTGATGTCCTAGTACACCAACAAGTATAAGTTCTCACAAACATCCTAGACATGCTAGTGGAACTGGTGTCCATGTAGCTTATAAAATACCACATAAATTTTCAAGCCACTAAGAACCAATAGAGGAAAGAATAAAGGCTTTAATAAAGCATATTATATATTACATCTAGCAAGTAGCTCATCATGTATAAGTTTCCATTAATTTGGAAATTTTTAAAGGCATGGACTAAATTGAACTTGATCAAGCCTCTTATGTCTAAGATGTATGATTGTGCCAAGATCAAGTGTAGGAGAGGCACCCATAGCTCATTGACATTTTGGTAGTATTGGTCCCTAAATAGCTAGTTCAATAGGATCATGTTTACTCAAACATCCTCATAGAAGGTGAAAATTATGTATGCATTAATTTTATCCTTATTAACCCACTTGGAGTCAAGGTTTTTATCCTAGTCATGGAGGATGTCATAAATTTGGTAGGTGCTCATCCAAACCAACATTATTTCTACATCATAGGAGAAATATAAGTTTGAGAGGGAATAGTATGCCTTTAAGTCATTCCCTAATATATCAGTAATATGGTGCCAATATTTGGGTGAGCATACTGAGTCATTGATAGCATCTTGCATACAGATGGCCTTATGGAGGATATCACCCACCAGGTTAGTTTATGGAAATTCCTCTAGTTTGGTTATGACTTTATGGATTCTACACTTTTTATAGGACCTAATGGCATCCTCATACTTATCATATTGGTCATTGTCTTAAATATAATCTTTGAAGACCTACTCAATTACTTTAAGTATATCGTTATAGTGCTTATATTAGTTAATCTAGTAGGGAAATTAGTGTCTTGGTACTCGAGTTTAGCTTTTAGGTTTAAGGATGTAGCAGCCATTCGAGAAGGACAAAGGGGAAATTGGGAATCTTTGAGTGTAGAAGGCATAGGATACAAGGTCTCTATGAAATTTTGAAAGAAAGGAATTAGATATTTCTTTGAAGTTATAAAGGTTAATCATTAATGGGCTTCCCTCAAGATTTATATATATATATATATATATATATATATATATATATATTAATGTTGTTTGGTGACTCACTTGTTGTGAATTTGAATTTGAGTTTGTGGTTGTATTTTTTCCATTTATTTTAGAATCCAAAGTTGAATTTAGATCTCAAGATCATTCCCTACCATCCAGATAGAGTAATGGTGATGGGATGTGTTAAAACTATCCAATCAAGTTCAACTTCCCATTTTATGAATGCCTAGAATGTGATAGGCATGTATTCACATCTCTTGAAAGGCTTCTTAGCTAACTCCTACTTTTTGACATGTGTCATCTACTCATTAGTCCTCCCATTAATGTTCATCACCTAAGCATAGATTCATATCTCATATCATCTCCCTAGTTCAAGTGATGTGTCACATAGGGACACATGGAATGTTTTGATAGGATTTTGACACTCATCAATACTTCATTCTAAGCCTCCCAGGGCCTTAGGTAGAAACTAGTTCATTCACATACTAGGTAACATAGTGCCTTCTTATTCTATTGGGATATCTTAGGATCTAACATCTTTAATAAGTACAAAGGACTAGTCACTCTGACTCATAGTAATGTGGCATCTTCCCATTCAATTGGGCTCTCTTAGGCTCTAATATATTTGATAGGTCTATGGGACTAGCCATTCTAACTCATGGTGATGTGGCACCTTCCCATTCAGCCAAGTTATCTTAGGCTCTAACATCTTTGATAAGTATGGGGGTATATTTACTCTAAATCATGATGATGTGGTGCCTTCCCATTCATCCAATCTCTCCTCAGCTCTGACATCTCTGATAGGTTTGAGGTGTTGGCCACTTTAACTCATGGTGACACGGTACCTTCCTATTTAGACAAGCTCTCCTAGGATTTGACATCTTTGATAGGTCTAGGGTATTGGCTACTCTAACTCATGGTGATGTGGTACCTTCCCATTCAATTATTATTTTTTGGGATATAACATCTTTGATAGGTTTAGGGTATTAGCCACTTTGACTCGTGGTGAAATGATGCCTTCTCATTTGGCTAGGCTCTTTCATGCTTAGATAGGTATGGGGGAGTGGCTATTATGACTCAAGGTAACATGGAACCTTCTCATTTGGTTGGTCTCTCTTAGGATCTAACATATCTAACATGTTTTGGGGACTAGCCACTCTAAATTATGGTGATGTGGTACCTTATGATTCAGTCAAGCTCTTATGGGATCTAAAATCTCTAACAAATCTAGGGGACTGGCCATTCTAACTCATACTAACGTGGTAGTTTCTTGTTTATCCAAACTCTTTTTGGATCTAAAAAATTCAAAAAATGACCAATTAATAAAAATAAAAGTAATATGATACATTAAAACTTAATTATCAGATACAAATATATCAATTTGTCATGGAGGATAATGGGTATGTTGCTATGGGAAGGGAACTAAAATTTAGGAAATTCAAGTGAAAATCAACCTGCAATGTCAGTGCCATGATTTATAAAAATAATAAACACTCTTTAGTTATAAATATAAATTAAAAGAGATATGTTACTACTTGGGTTAATTAATGTGGTGTATATTCCAAATATTTGAGCAGGCGTCAGTGACAGGAACAAAAGAAAGGACCCTAAAGCTTCTAGTTCATGATATGTTTTTAGAGTGGTCCCCCATTTCAAAGAAAATGGGTATTTTTTGTCACAACCTATTCCTTATGTGCTTTAATACTCTCAGTAATACCACTCTTATGTGTATTCCTACTTATACTTCATACATAATCACCTAGTTATTTAGACATAGATATAATTACATGATCATTCACATGGGCAAGGCTAAAGGACAAAGTCAAGATTAGAATCAAAAGTCATAACATATAAAGTATTTAAGGACCAAAGGGTATTTTGCTTAAATATATACACAAAATATTTATTTATATGCTATATATCTAATCAACTTAGTTTTAAAATTCTTGAATCCAAAGTTTAAATTTTATAGTTTTCAATAATAGCTTAATTTATCATATTTAAAAAATTGAGGTTAATTTAAAAAAATTATAATTATCAAATAAAAATCAAAATTTTCATAATCAAAAGTATATAGTTTTATTAATTTTGAATTAGTCATGAATTTTTAGTCTTCATAATTATAATTCCACTAAGTGGTATTTTTTCAGATAGACACAATCAAGCTTCCAACACTCACATTCTTCCTCAAGCTCTTCCTCTTTTGGGTTCCTCATCAACATTGAGTACTTTTGGTACAATATTTTCTTGAATATCCATCAAAACAAAATCATGTAGGGAAATTTTATGAAGAAAATCATCTCAACCACAACTAAATGGAAAGCTTCTCAAATTTATTGGCTTTTTCTTAGCTGTATATTCTCAACCTAAGATATGGCATCTCTAAGTTCCTCAATGTAGATTCTTATTAGAGGATTGGGAGAATTCAATCTCTAATTAATCTATGAATATATTTTAATTACATATGGTGAAGATTATTTTTTGTCTTTTTCCTTTGACATCTATTCAAAATAAGCATTAATACCTTATATAAAAATAAACAAGTGGTTATATCACCCAAATATGAGTGTTCAATGCTTTGATAACAATATGGTATATAGTAAACAATGGTGAACTTAAAAAATGAATACATGTCCATATAACCATGTACTATCAAAATTACTCAATTATATACATTGTGAAATTATAAATTTTGTATTGTAAAATATAAAATATTAGTACATCACTCAACTCCTAGGTCAATCATAGGAGTTATTAAAATTTTCATAAATGGTAACCTATATAGAGGATACATTTCAAACATGGAACAATGGATTGAACTATAATTATATGGAACACATATATAATAGGGGGCCATTAGTTTTAACCACAACCATATAAGATAGGGGTCCATTGGGTTATTTTCTATAGAAAATACACTTACAAGATAAAATATAGAATATGGAAGAATATGTCTTCAAGATTCTTCTTATTCTTCATCAGAGCTTGTTGTCCAGAGGAAAGAATAAAACAAGATGATCTCAACCAAAATGAATAAAAACCCCTAACCACCCCAAATTAATCAATGACAAACACATGAAACTATATGGATCTCTACATTATGTGGGATAATGGCATGGCAGTAAGCATCTCAAAAATATAAAACATATGCATGTGCATGAGCACACAAAACTCTAATATATATACATACAATTATATTTTCCACATAATAAGCAAAAATAATAAAATTTAAAGGAACACATCATTTTCACTACAAATCACACATGACATTTGATACTAATAATGTGTTGTTTCCACAATAAAATAATCAATAGCATATCAACCGTATTCATATTTCCAAGGGATTTAATGATCATACCAATTATATTCCCATCAATATTTTAATCATTGATGCAAAATTTGCATTTTTAGATTATCAATTCATACTAAGTTTTAAAAATAATGTTAGAAACATTAATATTTTATCTTAAAAGTATTATATTCCACATCTTTACCATATAGTGTTCTTTACCTTATAGGATGGTAACATTAATATCTCTCATGCACACTTTAGCACAAGATGAAAGTTTGTGTTTGTAACTTGTGATTTAAATTTATTTAATGTGTGTGCAATGGGAGATATTAAATAATGCCTCGTTTATTTCACTAAGGTTATTATGTTTACCATTAATGTTATGGAAAGTATTCTCGCCCATACTAAATGTAATATATTTGATGTCTCCATATTTCACTACCATATTAATAATATTTTATAAGTATGATGACATAGTGTTATGCCTTGACCCAAGAAACCACCTCCATAAATATCACATGTTTACCCTTAACATGATGAACAAATAACCCACTCATATAGATAACTAGTCACATGTAGTATTTCCATACACTTAATATTGTCCTAGTCTCTACATTATCTAAAACTAAGGCATATTTTTTAGTCAATGACCCATAACATATATTATCTTTCTATAATATCATAATCAATCCTAAATTATATAATTTTACTAAATCCTTAAATATATACCACCTAAAATTGGCACTATTTATTTTTTATAACACAAAATTATCCCAATAAAAGCATAAAACATTAGACATCAACTTTTCATCTATTGAATCTTACACTTCGATGTGAGATCTCCTCACAGAGCCTTGGTATTCAATTAGATTTTGATGTGTATTATATAATTAATTCATATGACTCACATATAAGTTTACACCAAGTAAATATTAGATTCTAGTTATTATTGGTCTATTATCTCATCTTATGCCCCTGACATTATTTCTCTATCATCTCAGTGTTGTGAAAAATAATAGACCTCAAGAAAAATCCAAGTACTTTAGTTTTCTATAGCCTATATTTCTTATTATTAAGTTATTATTTTGGTTAAGTACACCCTAAGTTTTCCACAATTTTTTTTGGAACCAAATTTTGTTATCATGTTTTCTACTAGTTTTCATTTCACCTCCTTATTTTCAAGTCTTGTTTCAAATTTTATTACTCCACCAAAAAAAATTTGACATAAGAATTTATGCCTAAACTTTAATGTATTTTAAAATATTTATTTAATGATTAATTAAATTAATTATGAAATAATAATTTACTACATAATAAATAATATTCAACTAAATGAAATCCAATTAATATATGGATGTGAGTTTTAATGAATTATTAAAATATTAACTTTGAGTGTGTCATATCCTTGAAAGTACCATTTACATTTCAAGGACTTATGTCTTATCAAAAATTTAAATAATTTTTTCAAAAAAATAAATAATTGGAGCTACCATTTTAAGGAAAGTGATTTGATTGCATACCATTTCATTCAATCCACTCATCAGAGAATAATTACTCTTCCTTATTGTTTGGCAAGATTTGAATTACATTGAAGACATTTAATTATGATATTAAATTTTTATTTTTATCTCCTAGGTGAACTATAGGGATGAGGACAAATATTTTTTATATATTAAAATGGCCTCCAATTAATTACTAATAATTAAATAACATATAGTCTAATTTTTATTTGTTAATAGGGAAAACAAAGATTAACAATTTCAAAAATAAATTAAATATGGATTTTCCCACATGGGTACTTCTAGGTAATATATATAAAGTATCCTAAAAACAAAATTTTAATCCAACACTAATTTATCATTCTTAAATTTTAAATCAAAATCGTGTCATATATTTGACAAAATCATGTCTAAACTATTCATGTAAACCTTAAAAAAACTAAGGTTTACATAGCCATATAAGGAATTAAAATATGCATATGATATTATAAAAATTATATAGATCTTAATTATCAATATTTCTAACCAAAAAAATATATTATAAACTTTTCCATAAATGCCTAAAAACACATATAATTTTGAATTTTTTGCAAGATATTTCCACATAGGGGTGAATGGTTTCATGCCCAATTTTAATTAGTAAATATAAAATAATAAGCTTCAAAAATATCCATATGTCCTATTTATTCACTTTGCATATTCTATTTCAAATATTGCCATATATTTATAGAATTTGATATTGAACCCTAACTAGTTTTTCACACAATTTTTTTTGTTGCATTTTACTTTCTAAAGAAAATAGATATCATGAAAAAAACTCAAGTTTTTAAGTATAAATAACCACCTACTAAAATTTATTAATTTTACCCCTTGTTACTATATTTTTTAAAAATAAAAGTACCCATTAAATTCACATTTTTATCATAGAAAACCCTAACTAATTTTTAAACCAAAAAAATGTAGTAGTTTCACTCACAGGGCCAATGGATTCCATGAAAAGAAATCAAATTTAAATATAATAAATAACTCATCCTAAAAAACCTATTTCTCTTTCCTTTTACAACATTTTCCTCTTTGAAAAAAATAAGCACCCATTACTTTTTTTAAGAGAATAAAACCCAACGTTTTAACCATAAAAATTTACATTTTTTATCCATACATGAGCCAATGGGTTTGGATAAATAAATAGGGAAAACATTCAAATAACTCATATTCTTATTTTCAATTAAAAAAAGTATGATTCAATGCCTCTTGCATGAATTTAGACATTGTTCTCTCTTCTAATATATTTTACCTTCTCTTCTCTTCTTCTCTTTACTTCCCTTTTCTTCTAAAATGAAAACTAAAGAATGATGCCCTCTATAAATTCTCCCTCTGCATCTACTCACCCTCTACCACATCCCCTCTTTCTTTATTCATTTTTTCATAATGAGGATAAAAGCTTCTTCCCAAGAAAGATAGATGTCTTAGGCTACATTTATTTATTTTAAAATTTTGATTCATTTCCTATTATTTTATTTTAACTTATTTTCTTCTAATTCATTTTTATTTATTTATCTATTTTCTTTTTCTTTTTATTTTTTTACAAGGTGATGGCTTTTGATCATAGCATTAATTAGTTTTGGACAAAATTAGGGGCCTATATCCACATGTATAACATATATTTCTATATGTATATCAAAAATTACCAACAATGACCACCACTAGCTTAAAAAATAACTAACATCCATTAACATCCCTAAGAATACAACCAACAGCCATAACTGAACTCATATGTTTTTCTAGAGATTTGAACCTGGGTGGGATTTGAAAAAACCAAGACACTTAACCTACTCACCCACATATCATTGGTTATTTTCCATTTTATTTACTATATCTACTTTATGTCATTAAATCCATAATAATTCATTAATTATAATGTTTAATTACTCTGATTGTCACTTTATAAACATGTTATTATGATTAGTAACATAAATTTGACAATATGATAATGCACCTACACATGAGTGTGTATAAGTAAAATATTAATAATTAAATTTTCATATTCATTTGTGTATATGTGTAGGTTGTCATTTCATTAATTTCATTCCTAATTATCTTTATATTTTGATGGATAACATTATACTATAGTCAATCTTATGACAATAGTCTTATCATTATGGAAACAAATAATCAATGGAAGTACACAATGAGACAATCATGACCAAATCATACAATAATAACTAAATGATACAAATGAAATAATCTATAAAATAAAACATTAATAAAATAAAATGAAGCAACAACTCATGATCCTTAAGCAATGGACCCTTCCTTGATTTTTGTTAACTTGTCATCATTTTAATTGTCCATTAGTAGCATATGTGTCATTATAATTCAATAAATGGTAATAAAAAGCCATTCATATTTATTTTTTATTAGATATGGTAATTAAATATTTTTCACAAGGATAAAATAACCATAGAGTTTAAACAAAAATAAATAGACACAAATTTGATAAATAAATCCCCAATAGGTAGAAAAACACTAAAGAGAGGGACTTCAACGAAACATAAGCAAAATTATAGAAAAACTACCAAGTGCAAGCTAACCAACCAAGAAAATACAACTAAATAGATTGTAAAATCTCTTAGGATCCTACCTAGTTCTTTAGGGTGGTTTAATTCATTTCTTTGGTCTTATCCTTCACCAAGTTCAACACCACTCTGTCCCTCATTTTTTTACTCAAGCCTTCCATGAGACCCTTCATAGTATTCTTCAGCAATATTTTAGGATCCATTTTATCTTTAAGATGTAGATTCATGTCTTCAACTTCATCCTAGTTGGTCTTGGGATTGATAAATTTTAACTTTATGATGTTTTCATTTTCTTTTTCATTTCCAAATTCTAGTTTGAGCTTATCATTCTTAACCTTCATGTTTTTCCACTCCTTAATAAGTCCTACCATGGACCTTCCCATATATGTAACCCTTTCCTCAAATGTATGGATCTTCCTTTTACATTCCCATCTAGGGCCATCCAATTCACATACTTCAGTTCCCTTGTATCCATCCTCCTTACCCCAAGAAATGGTGATAATTTTAGGTTTTTTACCCCTTGAAGTGTGGGTATTAACTACCATACATTTACCCAATTTGGAACCTATGAGGGATTTGAGGCTTAGGGTGCTAGAATAAGGGGAGTTGGTTTGAGTGTTACTAAGGGAGGAGGTCTTTTCCTTCTCTATAAAACTAGTGTCCTCATCAGATGAGTCAGCCATAGGGGTGATTTGTATAGCTTTGTCCCTCAAGGCTTTGCCATGTTGAACCAATAGTATTATCATGCCTTGATGGGTTATATCATTATCCTAGATAATCTAGTATGTGATGGTGTTATTCACTAATAATTTCAATATATAAAACATAAGACTAATTTTATAACCTCAAAAGTGATTCAACAAGATAAAATGGTGGTAAAATATCAGTGTAAATTTACCCTCTAGTGTCAGGTACTTCATAATTTGTAGATAAATCTATGACCACTAATGAAGGTAGAACCTATCATTAAAAAACTTTCTTTTCAATCTTTAGGACAACATCAGTGTGAAATAACTTCTACATTAATTCCATTTTTCTAATTTTTTCCTTAAAAGCATTTACCACCTCTCAACTCATTTTGGTTACCTCATCAATGCTTTATTTTATGATAATAATTTTTATGCCCCTCATTCTTAAAGTATATTTTATCTAGGACAACACAAAATCCTTTGATAGTTTTTCATCATTAACTATGATTATTTACATGAATTAGGCTAATATTCATTTTCATAGACTCTTCTAAACTTGTGCATTACCCTAGGCTTCCACATAGGACAATGGTTTCAGCCTATCTCTATCACATTCCATTATCACCAAATTCTTGTCTCTCCAATTTTGGAACATGTTTCTAGCCTTACCTATTCTCACAAGAGGATTTCAAAAATGAATTGTAATGATATCTATTCTTGTCTTTGTGATTTGACTTACCACTATAAAATCATTAAACATACTCTACACACCCAATGATCAGACTCCCATTTTAACCAGAGCCCAAAGAAATTATGACTTTCAATTTGAATCATTTTTTATTATGTCTAATAAATGATTCAATAGGTTATTAGATCCTTATCATTTGACCATCAAGGGGGATCCAATTCAAAATTTGGAAATGCTATAGGTGTCTTAGTTCTCCTCCCTAAAAATATGACCTATAGAGACTTCACTAAAAAGAGTTTTGATTCATTTAAAATCATCAATAATGTGATTGATAGTATGAGAGAGAGTTATTATGTGTTTATCATCATAAATAATTCATATTTATCAAAAATAATAAATACCATAATTAAAATATATCAATTATCAACATTTAATAATATCATTGCCTTGATGTTATTTGTTTGAGATGCATATTATATTTATTTCATGCTATCTCTTTAGGCGACATCTAGTTTATTGTTATTTGATTTGTGTTCCAGTGGTAGAGGAGTTTGTTTAAGCTTTTTATGTTCTTTATTTTTATCCATTATGCAAGGGAGTGTACCCTTTCAAAACATATAATTTTACCCTTAATAAAAAATATATAATAATATCATTAATTCATGTATCTTAAGTTGTTATCAAGAACTCCTAATTTCAAAATGATAAAAAATTAAAAAATATATATGAATAAAAATCATCACAATGTTTTTATATACACTAATACATGTGTTTTTAGCAATATTTAGTAATTAATTGATTCCATATTACCATGGGAATCGAAGAGTTTCAAACTTTATAAATTATGTCCATAACAAAAAATAAGTAGAATTAAAAATTAAGATGTGACTCACACATTTATCTTAGTCTCCTTAATGAGATGCACATTCAAATATGATACATATTCTAAAAAAATAAATTTTTATTTTACACACACCCATGTGTATTCATTCCTAATTTTTATTTTACTCAATGATTTTAGTATTTTTTATAGATTTAAACAAAAAATTATCTACTTACAAATATTTTCCCTATGTTTTTGGGTACCCTTAAGTTTTTAAATTATATACTTAGTATTATGGATGCTCATTATATGATATTCATGATACTTTCACAATGGTATTAAATATTATCATTTATATTGTGAATAGACAAGGTTTTTTTCATATTATAGGTGGTAGGAGATATACTCTAAAATAAGGTAACATCTCTCCTCATTTTTCCTTTTAAACATCATCAATCCACTATAACTTCAATAACTATTAAAGGTTTTGACTGTGACTACATATTCAATACCTCTCATGACCACTTATTTTTTAGTTTGATATGTACACACCCACACACATGAAAGTAGGTCATTATGTAAACATTTTTATTTTATATAGGAAAAATTATTTTCTATGTTATCATTGTGTTTATGTTCTTATGTATCATTGGTTCATATTATGTTATTATCATTGCATTTCCCTTATGTTATGGTACCATTTTTCCTTATGTGATTTGTGTTTACTTTGTAACTCTATTTTCCATGAAATCTAAGCTAATAAAAATACCAAAATTCAATTTGGAAATATTGAAAACCTATAATATAACTATTTTTTAACTTAATGTTAACCTAAATGCTACTAGAATGTTTGAAACATTATTTGATGTTCTCATTGTATTTTCCACTAATAAAGTACCACTACACTCATAATTTGACTAGGATCATACCAATATGATCCTATTTTGACACTATTCTCTTGATCAACATTTTAAAAAGGTCTACCCTTCTCCCAAATCTTTTGGTTCTTTTTACCTTGTTTTTAAGATTTCCCACATTTTATTTATCAATTCATGTGATAATAAGGTTTTAATTTGAATTCAGTCTATAAGCATGTGAGTGAATTGAAACTTTTAAAATGATCATTTATAGGAAAGTGCACCTAGATTTCAATTGATAATCCATCTATTGAATTAAAAAAGTAAGGATTACATGGTTAGAGTAGCATCTATGTACCAAAATAAAAATTAGAGAATTAGTGAAAGAGAATATAAACTATAATATCTTCTTGCATATATTTTATAAATATAAATAAAAGGGACATTCACTTATATTAAATGGGACTAATTGAGACTAAAATTTACTATTCATTACCAAATTTAATATAACATGGGTTTAAATGAGGCATGCCCTTCATAACTACCCCTATTTTTTATTATTTTTCAAGGTGATTAGAGTGGATTAGGTTTGAAATAAAGGAGAATTATTTATATTATATGTACATTAAATTTCAAAAATCATAGTAAGGTTTTTGAATACCAAAATCATATTCAGGAATTCATCAATTTTATTTTAGAAAAAAGTAAAGTTTTACTAGGAGCATTACATGTATGATCAAGATATTTTAATTTATTCATAGCATACCACTATGCTCCTAGTCATTTTTTACTGATTATTAGATCTATAAAAATATATAATACTTCCAGATCAATTTTTTTACTTATTTACATAAATTAATTTAATCTAAAGGGGAGAATAATATACCAACAAGTTGACCAAATGTAAATCTACCTCACCCTATACTCCTTATTTTTTACTTTTGTTAGTGTCATTGGATAATTTTTCATCTCATATATTGGACAATGAATATTATCATATGTTTATTATTTTATTATGATCTTTTTACATTCTTGATAACTATAATTATTTCTTACTACCTATGGGCATATTTACTTTATTATATATCTCACTTAATACCTAAAGGAGTTTTAGTTATTTATATCTCTTATTTTTAAACCTTTAGTTTAGATAGCTCTTTCTTACTCTCTAGTGACAAGCTAGATCTAGTAAGGTCTTTCACCTACTATCACCTTGAAGATTGTGTGTCTAAAATTTCCTTTTATATCTCTTACAACCTCCTACACTCAACCCTTGTCTATATTTCCTAGACATATTTTTGGATTAGTATATTATGTGTATGTTGGATCTATAATGGTATTTTACTTTTTCATATTTTATATGATCCTTATATTAGAGATGTGTTTTATGGTTACATACATTATGGTGAACTTGAGATGAATCTTACCCTATTTTTTATTGGGTTATATTATTTTTTTCATTTTCTAGGTTCCAATCTTAATTGATTTTTAAATCATACCTTTCTTGACAAATATCTCCTCCTTTAGTAACCCTAAATGTAATTATCTCATTTATATAATTTAATTATTTAATTATACCTAAGTAGAAGTCACAAAAAAATTTCCATTCACCCAAGAGTACAACAATGTTCATTTCAATATGGATTCTACTAATGAATATCACAAATTTTACTTCTACCAATAAGGTGAACACTATATCCAAATTAAATAAAAGATAACTCTCATCCACCTAAGGATAGTGACCATGAGGGACAATAATAAAACTATATTTAATTTACTCCCAAAATTTAAAAATAATTAATTGAAACCCAATAGTATGTGATAAATACCCCTATGTATATTCAATCTCTTATGCTTCCTAGCCATTTTAAGACTCCATATAGATCAAATATTTTCTCAAGTATGTGGGAAAGTTGAGTCATTATTTTACCATCTCCTCATTAAAAATTCCAATTATGATGATACATGGTGGTTGTTATAGCTAATAATTTCCCTCTCAAACCAAAAATAATAATTAATCTATTTAAAACACTCAAATTATCATGCAAGTATTAGACTGAATGGCCAGCAAGAAAAAATATAGTGCTATTTAACTAATGCAAATTCAAGTGAAACTACTGAAAACATCCAATAGATATAAAAAAAATTAAATTGGAATTTCACAATCAATTTCCTCCTCATCCTTAATGTATAATCATAGGAACTTAATCCTATAACCACCTATTCACAACAATCTCCTAAATTTTACAAAATGATCTTAGCTCTTTATATTGTAGCCATGAAAATTGAGAGAATCACCCCAACCAAATCTTTTGATGGTTAAAATAATCCCACCATGCAAATTACATATTTTGAAAACCTCTACATATATTGACTCAAGATTAACACTTATGTAGCTACCAAAAATGTTGGTGTATACACGTAGCTCTGATACCACTTGTCAGGATCTTACAGTAAAATTGATTAATTTTGTATAAGCAACTAAACATGGAATTAAACCAAAAGTAATAAGTAACTAGAAATCAAAAATAGCAAAGAATAAGAGATACAAGAAACAACCAATCTTGTATTAAACTCTTCTAGAAGGAAATACAATGAAGAAATCTCTCTCTTCTCACACCTCTTAGATGTATAGTAATTCTCCTTCAAGAGTTCTCTCTCTCTCTCAATCAATTAAAACCAACTCAGATACTAAATTTTCCTTACAGATCTTCTTGATCTTGCTCCTTATAGATCTAATTGATCTTACACACCCACAGATCTTCTTGATCTTGCACCTTGTAGATCTAATTGATCTTGCTCACCCCTTGTGTTGCAGATCTTCTTGATCTTGCTACCCCATAGATCTAATTGATCTTGCACACACTCAATTACAATACTACCCCATGGGTCTCTTAAATAGAATTGAAAGCAAACAATAATTAGAAAAATAGACTCAAGACTAATTTTAGTCTTTACATGCAAACTAGTTGTTCTCCTAAAATTAGAAACGTTGTCTAATTCTGGAAACACACAAAAGTTTGATGTCGATTTGAAGATGACCGATGTCGACCGACCCTTAACTGATGTCAGTTGGTTCTAACTAATTTTGATCGATGCCAGTCGACCCCTAACCAATGTCAGTTGGTTTTGACTGATTCCACCGATGCCAGTTACTATGTAGCTCATTGGTGAAGCTTTTAGATCCATAACTCAACAATCTCCCACTTAGAGATAAATAGTTGCACCTGTACCTGTACAGCAACATCCTCTAGCTTATTTCTTGGGCTTGTTTCTCCCTCTTTAAGATCAATCTTGAAGACCAACAAAAGTTGAATGAAGATTCAACTTCTCCTTTATTACTGGATTTGTTAACATATTAGCAGGGTTCTCATCTGTATCGATCTTTTCCAGCTTCAACTATCCATCCTCCAATACCTGTCTAATGAAGTGGTACCTAAACTATATATGTTTGGTTCTGGAATGAAAGGCTGAATTCTTTGCCAAATGAATTGCACTTTGACTATCACTATACAATATGCAACTCTCTTGCTCCTTTCCTAATGCTTCCATGAACTGAGTCATCCATATCATTTCCTTGCTAGCCTCTGTGACTGCAATGTATTCTACCTCTGTAGTAGACAAGGCAATAACCTTTTACAACTTTGAAATCTAGCTAACCGCTGTTCCACCAACAGTGAACACATATCCTATGGTGTTTCTCCTGTCATCCAAGTCACCTTCCATATCCAAATCTACATATCCATGTAGAGAAGTGTTTGACCCTCCATAGTATAAATGCCTACTACTGGTCCCTCTCAAATATTTGATAATCCATTGAACTATTTTTCAGTGTTCCTTTCCTGGATTAGCCATAAACTTGCTGACAACTCCCACTGCTTGGGCAATATCTAGTCTAGTACATACCATTACATACATCAAGCTTCCAACTGCTAAATCATATGGAACTCTACTCATGTACTCAACCTCATCATGTGATTTAGGACACTATTCTTTGCTCAACTTGAAGTGTCCAGCCATAGGTGTGCTTACCAGTTTTGCATCCTACATATTGAACCTCTCTAACACCAACCTGGCCTTATGTCTCATCTGTCCATTCTCTCCTTCCTTTAACTTATAAACCCATTTGTTTTTTAGTGCTTTATTTTTGGCTAGCAACTCAACCAAATCCCATGTATGGTTCTCTTCCAAGGAATCAATTTCCTCATTCATGCCATGCTCCCACTATTTCCTAGATTCTACCTGCATTGCCTCATCAAAATTTTCTAGTTCTCCACCATCAGTGAGCAATAAGTAGTATACAGAAGGGGAATAATGAATTGGAGGCTTACTTACCCTTTTAGACCTTGTTATGGGCATTTGAGACTCATTAACAGCTTGTTGTCCACCCAAATTTCCTTCTGAGAGTGACCGATCTCAGTCATCTCTAATTGATGTCGGTCTACACCTGAATGATGTCGATTCCTCTTGACTGATGTTGATTTCCACCTAACCGACGTCAATTCCTACCTGACCGATGTCTGTTCCTACCTGACTAACGTCTGTTCCTATGTTTTTCTATGAGTGATGATTTTTACCTACGAGCTCATTTTGGATCATAACCTTTTCCAAATCAAGATTTCCCTACTCAGAATTATTCAACCTCTTGAGCTGATCATTTTACATCTCCTTCTCATTAAAAACCAAGACTTTCCATTTCTTAAAAGTGTCAAAAACATCAAATTTCCTCTTTATGCAATAAACCCATACCTTTCTTGTAGCATCATCAATGAAATAAACATAATATTATGATCCTCTAATAAAAGATACCTAAGCTAGTCCCCACATGTCTGTGTGAACAAGCTCCAACTTGTGCTTCTTTGTTGACCCAGATTTGAGAAATCTCACTTCTATTTCCCAAAAGTACAATGCTCATAGAAATCTAGATCTATGTTTTTCAAATCTGAAAGCTTACCTTTTGTCTTAAGAACATTCATTCCCTTCTCACTCATGTGACCAAGCCTACAGTGCCACAACTTTGCATCTACATCTAAAGTAGATAAAATAGAAGGAGAATAATCAGTAATACAAGTAGGTAGATAAAGTGTACCTACTCTCTTACCTCTTGCTAATACAAGTGCACCCTTGGAAACTTTCCAAGATTCAGCTGTGAGAGTTACTGTGCAACCCTCATCACCCAACTTTTCTAAGAAATTAGATTCCTCTTTAGGATGGGTACATGCATGACATCCTTCAACACCCATGTGTTGCCATTCTACAATTTCAGCTACACTTTTCCTTTGCCAACAATTTGACAAGGCTCATCATCCCCTAAATAAACTTTTCCAATGTCTCCATGGACATAATCATTGAAAAATTCTCTATTTGGGGTTGCATGGAAAGAGACACCAAAATATAAAACCCATGATTCTACCTTATTATCCAAATAAAGTACAAGAGCATCCTATGTAACAATACCTGCATCTTTTGCTTCTTTATTACCTTCATGTTGATTTTTTTTCAACCAACAATCTTTCTTTGCATGTCCTTTCTTTCCACAATTCCAATAGGTTATTCTTCCATTTCTGGATTTGGATCTACTTCCCATCTTTGACCTTGATTTCCCTTGCTTGCCCTTCTCTCTTTACCATCCCTTGCTTTCAACACTTAAAGCATTACCTGATGTTTCCCCTATGCTTTTCCTATGAATTTCTTCATTCAAGATTACACTAACAACATCATCAACTTTCAAGATATTTAAAGCAGATGCAGCATTACTAATTGCCATTACCAAACTATGCCAACTTTTAGGTAAAGAGCATAAGATTAAGAGAGCCTTAATTTCATCATCAAAAACTATTTTGACTGAATTTAACTGATTTAATATTGCATGGAAATCATTAAGATGACTATATACAGATCCACCTTCCTGCATTTGCAAATTAAATAATTGCTTCATAAGATATACCTTATTTGAAGTTGAGGGTTTTTCATATAAATTTGCCAAATTATCCATTAACTCTACCATTGTCTTTGCCTATTATAAGTTGGAAATCATAGAAGCTACCAGGCTCAACCTTATAGATCTAAGAGCCTTTTTATAAAGAACATTCCATTCTTCAGCTTCCATATCCATGGCCTTCATTAAAACCCCACCCAACGGTAAGTATAGATCTTTTTGATATAGATAATCTTCAATCTACATCCTCCATAATTGATAATTCTTGCCATTGAATTTCTCCATTCTTAGTTTACTTTCTTCTACCATTGCTTTACTCCCACTCAATCAAAAAACCCTGTGAGTGAATTCTATAATCAACAAACACTAACACGCTCTGAAACCTGTGCTCTGATACCACTTGTTACTATATACACATAGCTCTGATACCACTTGTCAGGATCTTACAGTACAGTTGATTACTTTTGTATAAGCAACTAAACACGGAATTAAACTAGAAGTAATAAGTAACTAGAAACTAGAAACAGCAAAGAATAGGAGATACAAGAAATAACCAATCTTGTATTAAACTCTTCTAGAAGGAAATACAATGAAGAAATATCTCTCTTCTCACACCTCTCAGATGTAGATTAATTATCCTTCAAGAGTTCTCTCTCTCTCAATCAATTACAACCAACTCAGATACTAAATTATCCTTGCAGATATTCTTGATCTTGCTCCTTGTAGATCTAATTGATCTTACACACCCGTAGATCTTCTTAATGTTGCACCTTGCAGATCTAACTGATCTTGCTCACCCCTTGTGTTGCATATCTTCTTGATCTTGCTATCCCGTAGATCTAATTGATCTTGCACACACTCAATTACAATACTACCCCATGGGTCTCTTAAATAGAATTGAAAGTAGACAATAATTAGAAAAATAGACTCAAGACTAATTTTAGTCTTTACATGCAAACTAGCTATTCTCCTAAAATTAGAAATGTTGTCTAATTCTGGAAATGCACAGAAGTCTGATGTCGGTCTAAAGATGACTGATGTCAGCGAACCCCTAACCAATGTCAGTTGGTTCTAACTGATTCTGACTGATGCCGATCAACCCCTAACCGATGTCGATTGGTTCTAACCGATTTTGCCGATGCCAGTTACTGTGTAGCTCATTGGTGAAGCTTTTATCTCCACAACTCAACTAAAAAAATAGAAAAATCCTTAACATGGGATGATTTATAATAGTATAATCAACTAAAACCTATCTCTATAGTCAAACTATATGGTTAGTGAATTATTATATCTAATAATTCTGATATCATAGATTACCAAATATTTTTTTTAACTTTTCCAATTTCAAACAACTAAAACATGAAATGAGTTAGGAATTCATAAATATTAGAAATCATTGGCCTATAAAACCAACCATTACACATGATAATAAATACTCTTAAATATTTTTACAATCACTTTAGAGCCAATATTACAATAAAAATTAGGTCATTCTCTTTTAATACATTATAGGATGCCTTTGACCAAGATAAGCAATGGGATCATCTCATGCAATAACTCTATATTTATAAACACTTTATATAATCTACTATAAAGCTCATACAACTGACATGTCAATGATAATGGTGTATCTAAAACTAAGTGATAATATATTTGAGTATAAAATAAAAATTCTTGTAATCATGCCTCATGCCTCTCAAAATTATTCTCTTTCCTAACCACTTTTAGGAAATCCTTTTCTAATACATCATCAACTAAGAAAATATAAGCATCAACATCTAAATAATAAATAACTTAGACAAAAGTTACCAATGTCTCATTGTTTTTAAATATATCCTATTAGTTTAATATATCAATGGTATGAACTCAAAAAATATGTTTTTTATATGCTAATTAGTGCCAATCTCATAAAAATTATTTTTATATTAGAAACATAATATACACTTTTATTCTTGGTAATAACTTTACCATGATGTTATGGCTATAAAATGATATGAACAATTCATTAATGCTTACAAATCAAACAACAACAAAATGATCCTAAAAAAATCAATAATATAATACCCACTTGGTGATTTATAGCAATCCCTTATTAGTTCATTCCATACATGTAAATAAAAATCCTCAAAATAATAAAAATATTAAAAATCATCCTAATTTTATCTAAGAAATTAATTTCATTAAAAATATTATTAACCCTATTAATTCTAAAAAAAAAAAAATGTTATTCAAATGCAAAGCCTGAAATGTATCATTGCATACATTGATTCATTTTATAAAACCCAATGTTCACCTCCTCCAACCACTCATAAATCCTACATAATTATTCAAGCATATCCCAAAAGACATAAAATTTATAAAAACTAATTAGAAATGTAAAAATTAAAAAATTTAACAAAATATAGCATGCTAAAAAAGATACTACTATACTAATTTACTTGATCTAGATGATAATGTTACTTGAACCAACTTATGTCACCATTTGGTCTAAACCTAACTAGTTATGACTCTGATCCAACTAGCTTGACCTTCATCAATATATGTGTGTGTGTGTGTGTGTGTGTGTGTGTGTGTGTGTGTGTGTGTGTGTGTGTGTGTGTGTGTGTGTGTGTGTGTGTGTGTGTGTGTGTGTGTGTGTGTGTGTGTGTGTGTGTGTGTGTGTGTGTGTGTGTGTGTATATGTATATATATATATATATGTATATATATATATATATATATGTATGTATGTATATATATATATATGTATATGAGAGATATGATATACGTATATATAATTCATATATACATATATACATATACATATATATATATACATATATATATAGAGAGAGAGAGAGAGAATAAATTCACATCTGGACCTACCCTATATAGAAAATTAAGAATTGGGGCTCGACCCACAATCCCTGCCATCTATAACACCATGTACTCCCTAACCAAGATCTAGGATCTGGAATCTAGCAACCTATATATCTAGGGGGATAGCCTAGCCTAAACCTAATGGTCTTGTCCTTGTCTAGCCTATTTCATATACCTTAATGAGGCATGGTTCATAATAGAATGAATGAAAAAAATAGAAAATATCCAACTATCAAGATTGATCTAATGACCATTAATCAAATATGGTTGTCCATTATTGGGATGTACTATCAAACTTGATGATATTGAAAAATTGTGAAAAAATAAAATTTCTAACATAACTCCTCTCTAGGCCAAATCTAAGATCATTTTGACTTTTCACATTGAGTAATATAAAACATAAAAAATATAGCTTCTAATGAATATGACCCCATTATAGAGTTTGGATGATAATTGGAAGGGAAACCACTAGGAGTAAAATATGAAGGTTGATACGATGGAATATATTAAGCCATAAAGTAGTTGTGTAACTGTGTAGACTTCAAAAACATGAGGTAATAATGTTTAATAGGGTTATGTGAAGAAGAAATATTAGTCATTTGTAAAGGATGAGTGTATGAAGGTGGTACATAACTTAGAGGAATAAAGTGGGTATTGTTTTAGTCACCACATTGTTAGGAGGAATTTAATAAAATACACTTCCAAAAAGAATTTTAGTGTTAGGTTTATATGTTGTATGAATGTTATAAGCTATAGGGTTGGGGACTCCATGAGTAAGGAATTTCATGGGATATTAGTTTTAAGTGTAGTTAGTGAGAAGTTGACTAGATATATATTATAGTGTTCGATAATTTTACACTAGGATAGGGATGGAGGAGGAATAACCTTGGTTTCAAGGGTTAGATACTACACATTTATTTAGAGAGGCATTATTTCTCTATAAGTATTGAATGTGACCCACCAAGGTAGAGATGACTTTATTTAGGGAAGAATTAGTATTATATTTAAGAAATTATTTTATGGAATATTTAGGTAGCAAAGAAATATTGATATATACTAATAAACTAGTTCATGTTATATGACTCAGGAGGAGCAATTATAGTTTGCTTATATGGGATATATATGTTTTGGTTATCACTAGAGGGATGTGATAATGATTTTAGTTTGATCAACCCATCTTTTATATAGTGGACTATGCTCTCCATATTTGGGCTTTTCAAGAAAAATATGTGGTCTAACTAAAATATGAAATAATATCCCTCTTCCAATGGTGAAATTCATATTTGTAGAGTTTTGGTAGTTACTATTTGGTTTAGAGTGGTCTTACACTTATTGAATTACTAACTTAGACCAATTTTATGAGTTTGAGGATGAAGGGTTTATAAATGGACTCTTTATGTTTTGAGTGGAGTTTTTTTTTTGTCTAAATCAATAAGGAGGCCTCACTAAGAATTTAATGTTTCCTCCTATATTTAGATATAGTGAATTATCTCTCAAATTTTTATCCACACATATTCATGGGGTATATGAACACCCTAAAATAAAGGGATGAGAGGAAAGGTAGAATAAATAAAAGAAAAGAGAATAATGCAAAAGTATAATCCTTTCACATTGGGTTCACCAAATTTTCTACATGAGTAAAGTGATACACTAACCTTTATGCACTCAACTTTTTGATATCTAGGCAAGATATCCAATGAAAATCTAAGAGGATTATGGGTTTATGGGTTTGGTTGATTAGGTTAAGGTTTAAGAACAAGGATTTGGATGATAGGAGGTAAATTGTTCTCATATTGATACCAAAAAATCTCACCCATGTCATATTTCTTGTTGATATCAACTAACAGAGAGGAAATAAATTCTAAATAACCCTTAGTTTGAATGAAGACAAGATATTAAAGTTCTTGGTCAATACTAGGTACAGGGAATTAGGAATAATTAGGTTGGATAACCCTACGGAAATGGTTAAATATATTATATTTACTATTTATAGTAAATGTCATATGATAAGTGAGTTAAATATGATGATATTAGTCTTGAGGAGGGACAAAAGGAAGAGGGAAAGATATATATTTGGAGCTTACTACACTGATGAGCTAGCATATGAGGGGGGGTAATTCTTTGGGGGTATTATACACATGATTATTCATAAATATCCATAATTTGGTTAATTATAAAATGTGTAATAATATTATAATTAAATACTTAATCTATAATCTCAACATTAATATTGATTTAGATGTTACTAGTGTAAATAGGAGATCTAACTCTAGGAAAGATGTTTAATCTGTGTAGATATGGTCACTCTAGAAGTGTCATCCAAGGGGAAAGGCAATGTAATTTTTAATTTATAAATTTTATATCTTTTAATTATTATTAATTTTAATGGTTTAATTTATTTTTAATGGTTATAATCAAGGTTTAGGCTTGTATGCATTTTGACAAGGTTTTATTTGATTTAATTTTTGGTCTTTTCAATGATGTTTTACAAAGGAATTTAAACTATAATACTTTTTGAAAAAAAGTGTTTTTAATAATTATTTGAATATATTAAACTAAAATAAAATAATTTTATTTTATTTTTATTCTTTTTAATATTTTTTGGAATGCAAATGCTAAAAATTGAATTTTGGATGAGTGATGCAAGTGTTGATTTTTTCCTAGTTTGATTATGAATTTTTAGCTACATGCACTAAATAAAACATTATTTTTTTATTTTTAAATGAAATAAATTAAATATAATATTTAATTTAGTATTTATAACATTTAAATTAATAATTAAAATATTAAACTAGGGTTTGTTATATGTTATGTAATTTCTAGATTTTCTTGTGATCTAGTCTAATATGCAAGCTAGAATGTAATTTTTTTTATATTTTTTATGGATGTATGAAGTTATAATTATTGTATTTTTTAGTTAATTAATTATATTTTTTCTAATTTACAAATTTTTATTTGACATCCAAAAGAGAGAAAGTAGATCTAGCATGCAAACTTCAATTTTTATAACTTTTCGGTGTATGTGTTTGTTTTATGAATATATGTTAAGAGAAAATTTAAAATTTAATATATTTGTGTGGTTATATTTAATTATAATATTAAAATAATATACTCTATATTGGATTCAAAACTACTTTTATTTGAAGCTTTGATAAGTAAATAGAGCTAAAGAATCAAAACTAATTTTTTGTGTGAAAAAGGAAAGAGATGAGAATGAATTTTTTTGTTATATTTTGATATTTTATGAATATAAATTTATATAATTAATTATAAAAATAATTTTAATATAATCTATTCTAATAAACAAAACAAATTTGAAAAAAAAAATCCTCTAACCTGATCAATGTGAGATCAAAAAAAGGTGAAGAAGTAATTGGTGTGAGTATACAATCCTTAGATAGCTAGCTATTTTCATAAATATTTACCTTGGGAACTCTCCAAAAATAAGGATCAAAATATAATAAAATTAAAAGATATGTAATTCTAAATAAATAGACAACTTAATTTTGGTTGGATTGATTCATTAACAATAAATAATAGGTTGTAAATTCAGTGAATTATTTTTTCCAAGCTTATGTAGAGTGACACAAATATGACTATAGATTGAGGAAAAGTTTCTCCCAAAAAAATAAGTTGGGATAGAGATTTTTAAACCTTTAAAGCTTAAATATTTGGGTCTAAAATCTAGATAAATATAAGAAAGAAGAGGATGTTGCATGTGGAAGTTAATTAAAGATTAACCTAGATCTTTTTGGAGTTAAATTTAGAAGTGCTTGACAAAAATAGGACTAAGAATGAGATATAAAATACTTAATGTGAATATAAATTCAAATAACTAATAAAAACAATTTAAAGAATTCAAAATATGTGAAAACTAGATTCTTATATGCTAAATTTTAAAATGGTTACATTGTGACAAAACACTTGCCTTATGTAGGTGGAGAAAATGGAACCACTACGATATTTCTCAAAATTTCTACTTTGGTCAATGAAACTATTGTAGAAGTTTCCTAATGAAGCCAAAGTTTTTAAAATTTTAATTAAAACACTCAAAAGAGGAGAATTTGACAAACACAAAGGCCCAAAAAGGAAGAAAAGGCTAAAAAAGGAAAGATAATAATTTTGAACATATTTTATCTAAGATCCTTGTATAACCATTAGATTTGTCACTCAATTTTGCACCATGGAAAATTTTGGTGCATATAATATAATTAACTTCCAATTCAAAAACCAATATAAAAATAATGGTGAGGATATGTGTGATAACATTAGAGGTAGATGTTTGTGAGGAGATTTTAATTGATTCCATAGGGTCTTACAATATTAAACTTATAACCCTTTAGTTAGATACAAGTAAAAAGAGGCCATATATGGATACACACAAACACACATATATATAATTAATGTGGATAATTTAAATGTGATTAACTTGAAATAATATCCATCAAAGGAAACTTTTGAATAATGTGGATGAAAAATAGTGAGATCCCAACAAGGTCATATATAATCCTTATTGAAGATAGCACTAAGATTTTTAGACATCAAAAAGTTTAGGAAGACTATTTTATAAGGATGTACTTTTATAAAAATAATAAATTATAATATACACATAACTAAATATATTAATTAAAATTTAAATTTTCCCACATTCCCATAATATATTACCTATTTCTCAATATCTAATCAGAATAATTTTTCAATTACAAGGATTGAGTGCTTGTGAGAAAAGGAAGGTGATATGAAAGATAAATATTGGGCCTCTTATCATATTCTAATATCCTACCACACTCAAATTTTCCATTTAATATACTATGAGGCAACTTATGGAGTTTGAGATTTCATTTTGTATGGGGGTGTGCCAATTAATTTGATCACAAATTTTGTGGTTGTGATCAAAATTTGAATTTTTTATTTTGATATTTTAGATTTTTAATTTTTATATTATATTCCTTAATATATATTCATAAGGTCAATCAATGTGTTTTTATGATGAAACTGATACAGAGATTCCACATATCCACTATAGAGGAGAACCTATAAACTAATATGCTTAGATACTCTTAGACCTTGCATTCTAGAAAAATGTGTACTATTATCTCCAACCTAATTTTCCCTTGAGTGGTAATATATAAATGTAAAGATAAAGACTATTAATATTATATATATATACACATATGGTGGTACAAATATGGCATGCTAGTGGTTTACTATGAGATAGGCATTTTTGGTTCAAAAAGGACTAGGAACATATGATTTAGATGTACATGTGAATTTGTATCTAGTAGTGTAAAAAGTAATTATATGTGTGTGAAGGTAAGTACAAGGGTAAATTTATATGGAGTAAATAATAATTTATGTCACTAAATTTGGAAATGTGTACCTATGATAACTATGGCATAATAAAAAAATGCAAGTTAATTGTAAGATGGAATAAATAGTGAAGCAAGATAAACCCAAGAAGAAAATGTTCATGAAACACCCTAGGAAATTGAAACATACAATGTAACCTTGGGGAATAAACCAAAGAGGTAAAATAATGTAATTAAACTTACATGTGACCAAATAGTACATTATGAGATAAACCCATGAGGGAAAAAGTAAAACTAAACAACCAAGACACCAAAAAGGAGCCTCATATAATAAAACCAAAAGGGAAGACATAAAATTAAACACCTAATGCACATAAAAAAGAGCCTTATAGAGTAAAACTAAAAAAAAAGATACAAAATTTAAAAACCAAAGGAAAAAATAACCTCATGGAATAAAATAAAGATGGATTAAATAAAACTAAACAACCAAGGTAAGAAAGAGGATCCCAAAGAAATAAATCTAAGAGAGTAGTAAAATAAAACAACTAAGAAACTAAAAATGATATCTAGGGAATAAACCAAAGAGTAAATTAAAAAACAAAATAAATAAGGAACCCAAAAGGATCTTCAAGGAATAAACCCAAGAGGGAAGACATAAAACTAAATAACCAATGTACACAAAATGAGTCTCAAGGATTAAACACAAGAGGTAAGACATGAAAGTAAACAAAAATGTAAGTGTTAGATATGTGAATGTGATAATAATATGATTCATATTAAAAAATATATATTAGATTAAAAATGTCTTAGAATGTCATCACATACCTCATCTAAAACTTCATGGTTTTTCTATTGTAATTTGTATGTTATTTAAACCATAGTTTATTCAAATCTCTCATAGATATTTGAAATAAATTCCATGAAAATCTCCTCAAATGAAAAGGTAAGTAAAGTTTAAGTGGGATGATTATCCTTTGATTTTGAATTTTGTACAGGGTGAGGATGTTCCTTTGTCCATAGTAAGTATCAATCCCTTTTTTTAGAAAATATGTGGGAGCTATATTAGCAAATTAACTATCTAAAAGGTGTTAAGGTGAGGTTAAATGAATCCATGAAGTTCATAATAATTTTTGATGTTATCAATACACTCAAAAATTAGATATAGAGTGAGTAGTAGTGCCATGAAACTCATAATAATTACTAGGTGGATAAGGTAGTTGTGCTTGAATAATTTATATCATGGGATTTATTCTTATGAAGGTAAGAGATTTATATGTTTCTTATATGTTCTAATTTTTTGTATGATATTTTCATGAATTTGTTTCCATTTATAATGGTGTGATTGGTTATGAAAATATAAATTTCATCTTGAAGTAATTTTTTATCTTGGTAGGGTGATATAGATATAGATTACATATTGAATTACTTTGTTTTTATTGGTAGTGTGTAAGACTTTAAGTAAAATTGAAAATAAATAAATCCATAGATGGGGACCAAAAATAAGGAACCAAAGCCATGTTAGGTTCATTATATTAGTAGGAATCATATAGTTAGAAAATAAATCATGTTCATTGTCATCAATATAAGAATTAATATTTATTGTGTTAATGTTTATATTAAAATTAGTTTATTATTAACATGTTCTAAGGTAATATTGATAACATATAACTTTAGTGTGATTTTATTAGGCATAAAAAAAAATATGTCATATGGTGTGTAATTTTATCATAATCAAGAGTGTTTATATTAACTTGAGTGATTACACCATAATGTTACTAAGAGGGGAGGTGTCCTTTAGTAATTTATTGTAAAGGATGTTTTTGGGACTGTTTCCTATGTTTACTTCTTGTGAGATCTAGCCTTTAGGCTAGGAGGTAATGATCAATAATGAATGGAGGTAAATTAAATATTTTTATCACATATCTAGTCTTCATAATAATAAATGAGGCTCGGTGTAACTTTCTCAACTATCCTGAGGTGCCCATTAAAACCTTGTAAGAATCAATGAGATATATGACCCGTTGATATGACCATAAAGACACACATGTAAATTATTTAATGGAATATTGTGAACTCTTTTTTATTGAAATTTATTTAAGTTTCAAAGGATAGTGTTTCCATGTACATTGTAGCTATATCCTAAGTAGAGTAGTTTACAATTTCACATGAAAAAAATTTATGGCCCTCATTTTATGAGTCCAAGGGAACCCAAGTAAAATGTTATAAGAAAGAGGGAAGTTAAAAAATAATATACTCTAAATCTAATAGGAGTTATAGTGATAGGAAGATAAACACATCTGATAGGATATATTTTTATTTGGTCACAAACTTGAAAAGTATTTTGAGTGTACTTGAAATTGGTATTCGAGTATCTAAGGGAATTTATGAATTCAAACAAGGAAACACATATGATATATACTTCATAAAAGAGGGATACCTTGAAATTAATGAATAGATGAGGTTAGAAACAAAAATAATTATTTTTTCATTGATCATGAGTTGAATTTTTATATCTAAAATAAAGATCTTGATTATCTATTTTGTTAATTTGAATAGACAAATATTTACATCATTTCATGATTTTATCCTATTAACCATGTAATGGAATCTCTTTCTCAAATTTAGGAAGTTTTGTAATTTCCATGTTGAAGGGGGATTGCATTATTCCATTGTATTTCTTGGGATATTTTTTCATGATCTATAGAAATATGATTTTACTTAGATTCAATCTCATCCCACCATGCCTTTAGAGAAATTGAGTTCCATAGGGACCTATGTTGAATATTTTAAATAACCCCTCTATCAAAATATATGAGTATTTTTTCCATGTCCCCTACCTGAACTCCCCATGTTTAAATAGGGGAAGACCTAAACACACATGTGAAATAATATGTGATATCTATTATAGAAATTTTAATTTGGGATTGGGTGGTTGCCAAAATATTCCAAAAGACCTTAGAATTAATTGAAATTAATTAGTACTACCACCTCCTTAAGGTCTCCATTTACTCCTTACAACAACTCATGGATGAACTTGTCAAAGCATTCATCATGAACAAGTTGCTCAAGACTAACATATGAGAATTATTGAATATTAAGCAAGAATTTGTTGAATCCACTACCCATTTCATTATGATATGGAGACAATTTTTATACTTTTCTACTTTCACATTACATATGATCCAAATGTAAATATGTGATATTTTTTATTCCCTCAACAAATAAATTAGAGAGGATGTTTAAAAGTTTCCTTATTGATCCTATGAATATGTGCTCAAAATCACTCTAATAATTGACCATATAGCCATCGATAATGGCTGAAATAACCTATGGAATAAATGGGTGATTAATAACCCCTAATAAAAATAATGGGAGTTATAGAAAGACAAATCAAATAAAACATGGAATTAAGGCCCCAAGGTTATTAAAATTTTGAAATACCACTACAAATGGTGTGATAGATCAAAATAAGAGGTTGAACATTTTGAATAATAACCCACCTCAACCCATGACCAAAAATAACAAAAAATAATAATGTAAACATGAGGAACCAAAATCTTAAACCCACATTTCATGTGGTATATTTTAGTTATCCCCACCTCATGTCACAAGTTACATAACCCAACTCAAAACTAATTTCAACATGTTGGTCAGTATCCACAAAATTATAACTAACAATTTTATTAAGGAAATATCCCAAAATGGGTTGGTCAAAAAAACCAAAACCAAAAGCCCAAGGATTAAAATCTTAATGTCTACTATATTTTCCATTTATTCATTAGACATGATACTAATGCCTATAAATAGGATTAAGAATTTATTCAAAGACTCCATAAGGACTAGAAATAAACTTTTGTAGACATATTCTTAGGGAATGCTAGTATAAATCCTCAAGCTCCATAAACAGGTCATATGGCACCTCAAAACATCAATTTATGCATATACAAGAACCCATTTTCTGAACACACATAATGCAATGTCTAAAACCAGCCATAGGGTAACCAAACTAGCAAAAATCTACTAATTAGAACCCATTATGCCAAAGATTTTAATTCTAGCTCAACCAACCCTGATTTGGTACCCTAATTGGGACCTCAGTGGAAAAATTAGATAATAATAATGTTTTAGATTAAGGTAAAAGCAAGTTTTGAAGGGACCTCAAAACCCTTTAACAGAGAAGGAAAAATGAAGCGATAACACCCAACAGGAAGGACATTCCTAAAACTTACTATAAATCAGCAACAAAATTAGGTTTTACAAGGACCTAAAACCACAGACCAAAACCATAAAAAAGAAAAAGAACACAGGTTTTATAGAGACCTAGAAACTCAAAATAAGTCTTAAAACTAATAACCAAATTTTAGAACCAGTTATAACATCCAGCAGACAGGACCAAAACAAAAACTATAGCAACAAAGAAGACCCTAGTCTTCTAATTCCAGGATCATCTTCACAGCCTCATTTCCAATCATTGTAGTTTCTTGTATGGATATTACATCCAAATTAGTAACTTCTTGCATGGATTTCTTCCTCGAGCTCTGCCTCATTCTCTTACTTAGCCCCTCCAAAGATTTTATTTCTTCATTAGCTCATTTTCCAAGGTTAGCTGCAGCCGCACGTATGCTTGAAGTAACCTCCTCCATTTTCATTCCGCTTTCCTTGATGAGCTTTCTCAGATTATTCTCATAATCCTTGAGTTTAATTGGAATATCACTCATTTGCTTCTCCAAATTATTAATTTTGATCCTATCATCTTCTTGGTTATGTTGCATTATTTCTACTTTCTTCTTCAGCTCCATCATTTCCTTGTACATCCACGAATCAACTTAGAAAATAGCATCAAGTTTGAATTTGGCTGAATTCATGAATGAAAGCTTGGTGTCCCTCTACCTGGTGTCACAATTGTCATCTACATTCTCCTGAGGAGAGGTCTCATCCTTTTCAGTTTGGTCCTCCCTTTCCATCAAATTCTCCTCTTTTGTCTCTGCAGGGTCTTCATGTTAGTCATGATCATCCTTTTCTTTTTCCCTAATCTCCATAGGATGATTGGAAATTAGAACCATATGTTCCTTTTTTCTAATCAAAGCTGGATCTTCAAATACAATATTTGTGTCTTTAGCACTTCCTCCCAACACAGTCTATTTATCTTCATGATTAGAATTATTCTATTTTGTATTACCCTCTGTTTTATCCCCTTCATTTTCTTCCTCACTTTTATCTTCATTTTCTTGATAACCTTCCAGATTTGAACTAAAATCCCCAGTTTTTGTTCCTTCCTCTTCCTCCACAACATTCTTCTCAAAACTTTCTGTACTTTCCCACTCAGATTCCTCTTCAACATTTGGTTTTTTAAAACTGGAAGGTTTAGATTTTACTTTTTCTTTCCCCTTCACTTTTCCACTCCTTTTACACTATGAATCCTTATTTTTGTCTGAATAAGGAGTCAAAACTAAGGCATTGTTTTTGCAAAAGCCTTCTATAATAAGAATCAGTCCTTCATGTAAAATAGGTCTAGATTCTTTCTTTCTATGGGCAAATAGACTTTAAAGTAGCAAAAATCATAAATAGAAAGGGAAGGAGATTCTATCTTTATGCCTAAAATTATTAAGAAAGACAAAATGAAATTTATGTACTCTTTTACTCCTACCATCTAAGATAAAATACTCATGAATGCAGCTTAAAACATCTCTCTAGATTCCTTTTATCTGCTCCAAATCGAAGAAATCTCCACTATTTTCTAGTTGCTTCTCCTCTGCCTCCATCTTCAAAAAAAAATTGTATGCCGCATTGGAGATACTGGTCTGCTTGGAGAATTTAATGCCACCCATGGGAAGCCCTGTAACCTTTGCAATGAAATCCTCAATTAGTGTCATAGTAACACCATGGAGAGTTACTCTATCATCAACCCAATTTTGGAAGAATTCTGTCATAATATGGGGTTTAGATCCATGCAGTCGCTCCAGATAACTTACCACTTTCCCTTTCTAAAGAATCTTCCAAACATCCTGTCTACCCTTCGAGTCTTCACAATTTTTTGGCTCTTGCTTCCATGGTTCACAAATGAATATGAAAACACCATCACTCACACAAGAGAGTACCAACATATAACTCCCAATTTTCTAGATTTTTTGGATACTAATATCAATCCCAAGCATGTGGGAAACTATGATTTAGTCTCTAACCTAAGATACATTTTCTCATATCTCCTTCATTTGTTTCATTAAAATCTCTCATGCCCATATTTTGGCATTACTTTATGCCTTAAGATTCAGACACCTTGCTAGTGTCACACCTCCACCTTAGGTATGAAATCACATCCACATAGACATGATTCCACTTAGGAAAAATGTAAGAGACATTGGTTAATTATTTGACCTTAAGATTCTTCCCCCAAACTCTTATATGACTAGGAGGGGGGATCTAACTTTATTTTTTAAAATCTGATTTATAATAATTGTGTAAAGAGATAAATGGTTGATGATGGGGTGGCAAGTAACATAGTCCATTTTTCATTTCTCCATACACTTGGTTATAAATAAAATAATTGCTCCACCACTTGGAAAACCTAATAGGTTACAAAAACCTCAAGTAACCTCCAATGGGACTATCTTACTTACCATAGGCCCTACAACTAATTTTATAAATATGTATGTGATCAATAGGGATACAAACTATATCATGATCCTTGGAAGACCATGGATTAGCTTAATGAAGGAAATCCCTTTAACTTTATTCCAAGAGACTGAGTTCATCCATCTAAAGAATTATTTTTTTATGTAAGGGTATCATAATTCCTTTGACACCCTTTAAGCCAACTTCAATAAGATATAATGGCTTCATATCAACTATCACTAGCCTATAAATAATGTGGTGAATCCCCCATATTCATCCAAAAATAAATAACCCATAGATACCACAATAATTAAGAAGTTGAGTTTTGAAACTCCCAAAACCTCACTAAATGATAAACTTGATGAAAATGGAATTAAGATAATGGAAAAAGTGAGTGAGGAAACTCCTATGACAATGTTATCCATTTCAACAATGTAAATGGCTTAATTCATTATAATCATAGAAATGGATGATCCTATCAAACTCCCATTTGATCCATATTAAATTAAAACCTAGTCTTTATAGACTTCTTGGTCTAAAGGATCTCAATTACACTATGAAATTACCATGGTGTAAATCTTGGGGCATGAAGATAATCCCCCAAAATAGCCTAATGATCCACCTCCTTACTGTAATCAATCAACACCCCATCACACAGGGGTAAGTTACAATTTAGATGTTATATTAGATAATGAAACCATTTGCCTTCCCCTTACCACACATATGCTTGAAGAAGGAAATTTAAATTTTACCCATGACACTGTATAAATCAACATTCATTTAAAGTAAGATTCAAAATTTCTCAATATGGGATCTTCTCTCTCCCATGTTTAATTAGAAGACCATATAGAAATTCTTACCAATTTCTCACAAACATTTGTTTTCCCTTATTTGAATACAAAAAAAATTAAAAAATGATAATACCTTATGAAATATATTGTGAATATAATAAAAGTGTCCATGAAAATCCCATACGAGTAGGAGAACATTTCCTAAGACTTTATAGTAGAATAAATAAGACAATGGGAGAAGGTCATAAATTTAGGCCTAATTGATTTGTTCCATGTCTAGTGATTAACAATTTTAATAATGGATCCTATTAATTATGAACTTTAGAGGGCAAGTATTTTGGTGAGTCTGTGAACTCTTTTAACCTCAAATGTTTCTATGTATAGGCATTACATTTCACATTGCCCTCTTAGCATAATAAATAATTTTCCCATTTTTTATGTGTTGTTTTGCATACCAATTATTTTTGGTGGTTGTTTATTTATGAGTTCATATGAAAAAAAATTTAAGTGTAGAATATCATTCCATCTCATGTTGCATATCACCCTATTTATCCTTATAAAACATTCACAAAATCAACATGATGCATGGTCTTGTCTTAGTTATTATGAGAATTATCTACCTCATTCCTCTATACTTTTTTGAAATCTTAGAAAACTCTAACTTATAGTCTAATATATAACTTTGTCCATGGAAAAGTCTCCATTTATGGTTCCCTTTAAGAAAAACACAAGCATGCTCAATGAATGTAACCTTACTCAACTATCTTGGTCTTCAATGATGATCCCTTACATCTTACTAGTTGCATGGGGTTAAGATTTAAGGGTAATAGCCTTCTCAAAAAAATAAAAAATAAAGAGATGTTAAAAAAATCAAGCTTATATAAATCAAATAAAATCTCACATCTCCTTCCCTTTGTTGATCCTTGGTGTTGAGTCCTCACATATTATTAGTTACATGGGGTTATCATTGGTTGTAGATTCCCTTACTCACCCACACCTAGTCTTTGTTGATGAGCCCATGTGTCTTCTTAGTCTCATGAGACAAAGTGTAGGGGTTAAAAAATAATTTCATGATAAAAATTAATTCATAAAGTGTCTAAAAATCAATATCCCAAAAAAATTGCATAGATGCCTATGCCAAAAGGAGAACTGTATCCCTCTCACTAATTCCATCATGATCAGCCACCTCTAGATAAAGGCAAAAAAATAGTGTTGTATAAGTTTAGTAGGAAGTTAAGTATCCCTTTTCCTCATAAGGGTTAGGTTAAACTCATGTTCCTTGTGAATTTTTTGTGTATAGTTTTATGTTTTCATTTCATATATCATATCTCTCTTCCATCCCTTTACTACAAGTTGAAATTCAATTTTTATGTAAAAAAATAGCTTAGTCATCACCTAAAAAATAATTTTTAGTTCATTTTTAGTTTCATAGAACATTATATCTTCACACATTTTATTTTTTCATTTAAATATATTAACAAATTCATAACATTCTTAAAAATAGAGATACATGGAATTTAATCACATTTCTAGTCATCTAAAGTGCACAAACTAAAAGTAACAGGGAATTTAAAGAATAGTACATGATGTCAAGTCATTAAAATAAGAATATATATATATATATATATATATATATATATATATGTGTGTGTGTGCACGCACACACGCGCACACACACACACACACACACACACACATATTGAGTTTTTATACATCATGTATCAATAAAATAACCTCCATAGAGGAAAAGTGTGTTTAAAATATCCAAAAATCCATTTAAAATATGCAATGGTATGGTCTTAAGTTCCTACTAGAGTATTTTAATCCCCTCAAAGCATTGAGTGCCTAGGACTCCTATTCTTTATCTAGTGAGAATTTCTTGATGTCATGGGGTGAAATGGGTTAGAACTCCTAGTCCTATGACATCTCTTGCTCATACCCACCTGAGACTCTATCCCTCCTACTATTTATTAGCTAGAATAATCTTGATCATCCATAGTTCTAAATATGTCACTAATAGGATTCACCTGAGACTCTAAGCCAATAGTCACCCCTCACATATTACCTAACTCCATAGATGCATAGTATGCATGGATAAAAACATCTATGTGCCTACCTATACTATCACAAAGACTTGCATCTACCAAAATTTGGTCCATATTGAGACCAATGATAATATGAAAGAGGTTAACTAGAGTATCTCTCACTAGGGTTATCCATTAAGTAGCCAACTCTATAATCTCAAACCCAAAATAGGCATTATACCTTCATTCATATAAAAAATAGCTAATTAATGGATTAGAAATTTAAATTAGACAACACACTATTTTACTTGGATCACCCTTTTTATGGTATGTCTAATTCCTTATCAAATCTCATCTCAGCCTCCTCCTCCTTCTCCCCTATTGGTTCATCTCTAGTAGGTTCACCCCTTGTGGTGGCTTGATCTTTGTCTCCTCTTCTAATTTATGCCTATTATTATTCTTTAGGATATACATGTGTTAGATGTTATGGTGTTTTTACCTATGACTAGCCTCCCATTAGTACTATAACCTATACAATATGTTACCTTTCCTATCCTCCTCTCAATAGCCTACCAATTTTACCCATGATAGGAGTACCTAATGTGATGAGATGCTACCAAAATATCCCTAATCTGACATCCTTGATATCTTTATCCCTCCTAAGTATTACTTATAGGAAGGGTAGATTGGCTACATATTGTAGCTAAAACTATTAGGACACCACATCTAAAGGGGTACCTCTATTTTTTATGTGATTATTCCTCACCTATTTCACACTCTCATAAGATATGAGATTGGCTAGATCATCATCCCACTACCATTCCATACCTTGATATGGTATAACCACTAAGTCTTCCACTATTAATGTGCCCACTACTCATGGAAAATATCTGAACTATGTAATAAATGTTCCCCTAAAAGCCTTGATGACCCCATAGACCCAATTTATACCCCTCATTGGTAGGGATTCATGTGCTCATATATCCAGTGCATGATGAGTTTAGGGTGGTTGGTGGATAAAACCCCCAACCTCATGATCTAATATAGATCCCTATAGGTCCTATCCAAAACCTTTTGGGCCCACACAAATTGTCAACTCCTCTCTTTTATCCCCTAACAATTAGTGCCCAACTATAGAGTAGGATATTTATCCCCTTATATCCCACTAGTTAGGAGGAAAATATCCCTATAATTTCCTTTTGTAGGGTCAAGATCATTATTTGCTCCACCCTCATTAGCCTGACCCCATACTTCACACCCAAATCATGTGTTAGCATCACCAAAATAGTCTATCTAACTAGCATCTTCACCTTTTTCATGACCTTTATTAATGTCACAACCCTTACTATATTTGTTTAGCTTAATATCCTATAAACATTAATAAGAGTAATAATACACTCTCTCAAGGCCTAGGGAAACTAAAAAGTGTTCTACTCTACATCCTAATAAATGAGCAGATTAGAAAGCAACCCGGTCTATGGGGAAATAATCTCCACCTATGAAAATCCTAAAAATTCCCACTTTATCGAGTGTGGAAAATTCATTATCCATAAACCAAACCAAAATAATAGGAATCCATTCCTACTCCCTCACTCTACTATAAGGAATGTATTATCTATACAGAAAAAAATTAAAACATTCGTAATCAATTTCCTTGCATTGAAAATGTATCCATACTTATCCTTCTCTCCTCATGGTGAAACCACTACCTTATGTATATAACATTGATGTAATCATTGCATGATAGTTACATAACCACCATGTGTATCCTATTAGAAATTTTTTTCCATGATAATTTACATAATCATCATAGATAAATCATAACCACATGTATCAAAAACATAACCCTTAGTATTCAAAGACTGATGGTTATGTCCTAATGTTGGAAGTTATTCCAACTAGATATGGACAACCCAAAATCCCTATATTTTACCTAAATTTTTATTAAAATATAAATGTGTGTGTGTGTGTGTGTGTGTGTGTGTGTGTGTGTGTGTGTGTGTGTGTGTGTGTGTGTGTGTGTGTGTGTGTGTGTGTGTGTGTGTCTATATGTATGTATGTATGTATAATCTACCCTTCCCCTAGACTCAGCCATGCATTTAGTTTTAAAATTTAATTGATCTAAGCTCATTTCCAACCAAATTTTCCAAATTATGGGAAAAATACAAAAGTGAGTATAACTTATCCATCCCTGACATGATCCTCATGTCACTTTTATTTTTTACATCATCTTGTACTCATCAATTTGATTACTTTCTGGTGTGAATCTATCACAAGATATCTAACTCTTTAATTTCTCAAAACTCATTTGCATGAATGATTTTCACTTTTAGTAAATTTTCAAATAAATAGTCTAACTCACTAGCTATTATATTTTGAGAATTTAATTATTTTATCATTTTTACTTAAAACTTTAATTTCATTACATATTGATACATATTCAACACCTAACCAGCCATAAATGTATCAAGCGCTAACTTTTTTTTTTGTAGTATTATTTCAAGGTATGATATTTTCCATTTTTTTGTGTAATTTGGCATCACTCAACACCAATATTAGTAACTTAATGAGATAGTTATGTTAATATTCTCATCCCAACATAAATGTCAAGTATCCTTTTCTATGTTTTGATTATTTATCATGTTTTGCATTTTCTTGAAAAATATCACTTGGTTCATGTTTTTGCTCATAAGTCATAAGGGTGTCTCAGCTAGATTTATTGCACTACATGAGTAAGGTAATATTATTAACCCTCATTTTACTTATACTTTTCCACTACTTGGGAATATACCCTCACAAATCTATGATGAGCCATTTGCCTGAGGGGGAAATATGTATGTACCCACATTTTGCACGATGTAACATTTCATGACAAATCTAATGATGATGCATGGGTATCCACATAAAAATGCTTAGACATAGTTATCTTTTATTTTTATATCATTTTACCCCTTTCTTATCCTTTGTGTTTGTCAAATTATCCTTTTTTGAGTGTTTTTCTTCAAATTTTAAAAACCTTGGCTTTATGATGAAACCACTATAGTGAAAATGTAACCATCACTATGGTTCCATAAACTACCATGGAAAAAATATAATTTTTGAGATGCTTCCACATTTTACCATAGTGTTTCCATCATCCAAAGAGATGGTTTTTAGAACCACCAAAAAAATCTATTTTCCCCATCTATATAAGGTGGCAGTTCCATCATAATATAAATGTTTTTAAATTTAGCATCTGAGACTTTATTTTTCACACTTTTTGCATGTTTTTGGTCTTGGTTATTTTACTTTGTGTCAACCTTTAATATTTATAATCTCGCTCTTATTCCTATTTTTATAAATAACTTATAAATTTAAATCCAAAAATCTCCCAAGCAAGTTTCATTTAACTCCCACATGCAACCTTCTCTCCTTCCTTACAATTATCTCACTTTTCTATTTTTTTTAGATTCAAAAATTGTACCAAAGATTGAATATTAAAATATTTACAAATCCCTATCCTAATTTATTTTATTTTATATAATATTTACCTCAATATATATTCATCTTCATGTTACTCCACATGGATAAGGGAATTTTCCAAATTTGCATCAAGTTCTTTGTTGTTTGTGAATCAGTACAACCATGAATCTAGTTGCCTTCTTATTCATAATTATGTCTCTCTTTATTATATTTTCTTGTCATACTTATTATTTGATATTTTCCAAGGTCAATATTGATCAAAGTATCTAGTTACCGAAGGATTGTATACTCACACTGATTACTTCCTCACCTTTGCTTGATCACACCATTGATCAGGTTGGAGGATTTATTTTTCAAATTTTTATTTATTAGAATAGATTAGATTAATTTTTTTTTCAATAATTATATACATTATATTTTACAAAATTTAAAACGAATATTATAAATAATTATCCTCTATATTTTATGCAAAAAAAGTAGTTTAGATTCTTTAGTTGTATTTACATATCAAATATTCAAAGAGCAATAGTTTTGCATTCAATATAGAGTATATTAGGTGAATATTATCATTAAATATATCCACAAAAATCCATTGTATTTTTATTTTTATCTCAATTCATATTCATAAAACAATCACATACACACACCCATATACATACCCAAAAGCTATAAAAATTGAAGTTCACATGTTAGATCTAGTGTCTCTCTCTTTTGCATGTCAAATATACCTATATAAATCATTTTAAAAAAAAAAAAAAATCCACCATAAAATCATTATAACTTCATATAACCATCAAAAATCTGAAAATATTACATTTTTTATGGAATATTAGACTAGATCACAAGAAAAACTAGAAATTACATAGCCTAAAATAAACCCTAGTTTTAGATTTTAATTATTAATGTGCATGTTATAAAAAACCTCAAATTCATGGTAAATTTCATTTTTTTTAATTAAAAAAAAATAAATAAATAAGATTTTATTTAGTGCATGTATCTAAAACTTCATAATCAAACAAATAAAAATAAAAATATGCACTTGTATCACTCATCCAAAATTTAGTTTTATCACTTACATTCCTAAACATATTGAAAATAACAAGAACAAATTCACTCTCATTTATTTAAATTTAATAAATTCATTTCATTTTTTCAAACATTTTACTTTTATCAAGTAATATAGTTTATTTTCCTTTGTGAAACATTATTGTAAAGACCAAAAATAAAATCAAACAAAGCCTTTTCAAAACACATATAAGCCTAAACCTTACTTTCAACCATTAAAAACAATAAGTACACTCTTAAAAATCATAATAAATATAATTTATACTATTTATAAATTCAAAAAACATTGTCTTTCCCCTTATATGATGCTTCAAGAACGATCATATCTCTACAAAGTAGGCATATTTCCTAGAGTTATATCTCATGTTTATGATAGTAACATCTAGAGTGATATTAATACTAATATTATAATTGAAATATTTCATTCTAATAAAATTCCAAATATTATATTTATCTAACATGAATCTCTTGATGAATAATCCCATGTATAATAACCCCTAATAATTAAACCCCCTCATATACAAACCTGATAGTTTAACGATCTCCAAGTCTAAATCTTTCACTCTTATTTTTATTCCTCATTAGGACTAGCCTATTCCTATTCTATTATTTTATCCAATGACATTGACTAAATATATTCAACTCAATAAATTAAATCAATTCCCTAGGGTTATCTATCCCAATCATTCCCATTTCTCTGTACCTAGTATTGACCAAGAACTTTGACATCTTATCCTCATTCACACTGAGGGTTCTTATGATTTTATTTCCTCTCAATTTTTTTCCCTTAATTATCAACATGACACATAGGTGAGATATTTTAATATATTCACAATTATCCTTTACCACCTATTTTCCAAAACCTCATTTTTACACCTCAACCTAATCAGCCAAACCCATAAACTTATCATCTATCATCTTTTCATTAGTTGTCTTAGCCAGACCTTGATAATTTGAGTTAAATAAGGTTATAATTTCACTTTAAATATGTAAATTTTTCAAATGATTAATTCTATTAAAAAATAATAATTTGGTTTTAAGTATTTTCCTTGCTTCATTTTATCATATATTTTATTTTATTGGATTTCTTATCTAGTTACATTAGATGACACTTTTTTCCCATTTTAACACATATTTTATTTTTTACCTAATTACATTAGATTTAAAATTTACCACATCCTCATTTTATAATTCACCATTACTAATTTCATTACAAGACACATATATGCTCACATTTGTTAATGAATAATAAAAATAAATTGCACACTACCATACTATATTACTAAAACAACATACACATATATGGAATGAACCACACTATTACATGCATAAACTCATAATAAAATAATAAATCTAATCTTAAAACCACCTATAATACTTATAAAACTATGAAATCCTAATTTATAGGTCAAACATATCTTACAACCCCCTTATAAGTACCAAAATCAAAAGGTTTTCAAAATTATTAAATTAATGGTCAATTTAATGATGTTATAAATTCATACTTTTTATTTTAACATCACTAGTTGGGCCAACTATTTTACATATGTCGACCTATGTCGTTGGTTGGGTTGATGACATCAAACAAAAGCATAAAATAAAATTCTATATTTATTCCCTCCCAAGGCCAAATCTAGTATCATTTAGAATTTTATTCCTTAACTACAGTCTACATCAAAGTAACCTAATTTTAAGGAATGATATATTTTAGTGAAAATCTATATTTTTTCAAGTAAGATATTTTTCATTGAGCTCATGCATACTTCACCTAAAAAATCACAATTAGCTAATGAGAACACTCTTCAACATTAATATTAATAAACCTCCACCTTCAAAAGAAAAAGCCTTGTTGCAAGGTTCTAATGAGATTACCATGCAATCATGTAAATATTTATCCATTCAAATGTACATAACTACTAATCAAGATCTATCACTTAGGTTTCTAATTTAGTCAATAATTTAATACAAAATCATATTTCATGTTGATGATAATAATCTTTATTAACATCTAAATTGGATATTTAAATTCAATAGAGTGCTCATATATGAATATTAAACCACTTATGTTTGTTATATATAATTAATTAAATCTCTTTAACATTAAAAAAGTAAGATAAATTCCACTTATAACATGTGTTGATTAACAAATGACTAAATACAAATGTCTCTCATCAAGTGCATTTGGACTTCTATTATGGTACCTCCTATAATGTTTAGGGTGAAATAAATTATCTTAAACATTATTCTTTCCTATAATTTATTTCTTGGGTGCCCTTGGACTCATCATATGAGGGCAAAAACTTATTTCTCTTATCAATTCATAAAATTTCCCTACTTAATCCATACACAATGCCCAAGGGAACATTAAACCTTATAACTTGAATTTTTCTAATAATGTGGTATCTATAACATTTCCATCCTTTAGGAGATGTCAAGTTTACCCCTTATATAATGTAAAAAAATTAACTATCTTGTCATCTAGTTATGAGGTTATATTGGTCATCCTAGATTTTTATGGTGAGTCCCACCAAACCTCCTTAATTTTGATGATGAAAAAACTAATGATTAAATCTTAAAATTAAAAAACATGATAACCCTAAAACATCATCTCTAAATTACCTCCTATATTATGACCTCATTCTCAAAATTCACATAATTTATACAGCTACATCCTTAAAGAATAAATCCCATAATGATAATTCTTTGTAGAGTGAAATCATCTTCAAGTCTCTAAATGTTAATCTCAACACCCTTAACTATGATGATGGTTACATGTATATTACCAAATAGTGACAATAGTGGCATAATACTAATGTAAAATGGTAAATTTATATGTTCAAGGTAGAGCTAATATAATACACAAAACTAAAATAATCATATCTATTATATTCCTAAAAATATTAACTAAAATTATGAAAAAATTATTGAATAATAAAAATAAATGAGTAAGAGACAAATGAGATGTAAACTAAAACACTTGGAAAGTGTTGTGGAAATATAGATACTATAAAGAGGATCTATAAGCTAACAGTATATTGATTTTTAAAAATTTGAATTTGAACTATCTCTAGTACATTATTGATGCAGCACTAATTGTATATCAATGTGAATTATCATGCCTTTGATTATGTACCTATAATGTTATAAGTTATCTACATATGCATCAATTTTTTCCTCTACTCCCCTATTTTTATAATTTTTTGGGTAGGTGTTCAATATGATGAAAAATTAGGTTCTAACTTTACTTCACATAATTTATGGATGTAATGAGATTTAATAATTATCCTTTTCTCCTTTTACCTAATTATCAAATCTATGCATAAAATAGTGTGTCAAATTTAGCTGACTTAGGAAATATCTTGAGGAGTTGTAGCTACATATCCTACATGCTTGGAATCATAGTCAATATCATTCTAGTACATATGAGTGAAATCCAAACCTGATTGAGAGATATAGATTCACCTTGTCTTCCAAAAATAATCAAATGAAACTAATTATCCTTTTATAATCATATTTTGGTACAAGGTTTTGTGGTAGAATGCTTGGATTTGATGTATATGTAATTAAGGATTAATTTTCAAGCTCTTTCATAAGTGTAACAATAAATGGAATCAATATGTAGCTCATTAACTTAAGGAAAACTTATGGTTGATACTTGGTCAAATGACTTATAATTAACTTGTATATATAGGGCTCTCTAATACACATATAACATAGGATAACCATGTGTAATCATGATAAGTGAAAGTAAAGACACAAGGCATCGGGCCAAGGTTAAAAGGAACAATAAAAGGAAGAGGGGGGAATTGGTAGGTCTCCAATTCTAACTCAAGGAAAAAAGTATAAAATAATGTACATAAATATTTAAATATAATAGATGATTTAGATATTGGAGATATTGGAGGTACTATTAATATGATTGTGAACTCATGGAGCTAAAGGAACATATTTAAACTATTATAGAGAGATTTCCAAGCTTCCAAATGAGTCTAAAGTAACAAATTCAAACTATTTTCAAGTATTAAAGTGTATTTGTTGAAGGGAATAGATAAAGTATTAGTAGAATTGTAAGTGTGCATAATTTTTTTACAGTTGTAGGTTGCATAAGTCGATGTCTACCATTATATGGAGTTGAATTAGGAGAGCCAAAGTAGTATAAAAAATAAACCATGTATTAAGTTAGGAAGATTAGATGGATGTACCTCAACCTTTGGGCTCCATTAAGGATGATGCATCCAAATAAAAAGTCCCAATGAAGTGAGCCTTTGCTTATGATATCAAAGGAAGAAGTGTGGGTGGTGTGGCTATGTTGATTAGAGAAGAAGTACCTAAAGAGCTTGGAGTGCACATGAAATAAATAAATATATAAATGGCACACTAATAAAATAATAAGGTTTTCATGCCCCCTCCACCCCCATTGAATATCAAAGATATGCAGTACCCAAAGGTAGTACTATGCATAGAAAACTAGGTGTCTAATGTGCCCACTTGTAATGTTTTTTATTACAACTATCAGTAGCCTATAAATTAATTATAACTATAGTGTGAATACTAGGTAGATCACCAAAACACTAGGAGTGAGTTACTTTATGACTTGAATATTGTCAATTCTCTAAATGATGTTGGCCTCTTCCAATTATTCAATCTTCCATACTTTGGAAATCCAGTTGAAGTAGTAAAGTTTTTTATCTCACTAGTGTACAAGGATTATATCTATTTTACTAGGTGTTAGATGATAGTTACATCAGAATGAATAATAAAAGTCACAAGGTTGTAATGCTTGGGTGTAGACTTAGCCTATGACTTAGAGGACCAAGATGACATAGAAAAGACTACCATGTGCTTGAATATTAGAAACAAGGCCATACCATGCATATCATGAGTCTACAAGATCCTACCATTATATTGGTCACACACATCATAATTACTAAGGTTGGAGGTGGAGATAGGTGGAAAGAGGTTGATATGTTGCACCTTTATGTTTCTCATTAATTCACCAAGGGACTAAAGTATAACTAGTAATAGTACTTCACTGCCAAAATTATAAAAGATGCTAAAAATTCCCACCATCTACCCAACCAAAGGTTTTTATGGGTCACATTCCTATTGTTGATGATGTTCAATGAGATTGGTGTCCCTGATTACACCTTTGGAGAGATAAAATGGGAATACCCACTTGATAATAAGTCCCCCATAAAGTAGTTCAAGGCATTCACCTACCCTAGACTAATCACCCCATCCCACAAAGTTAAAATGAAGGGATGGTATGATAAGATGAAGGAATCCTTTGGGAATGAGTGGCACATTCTAAAGGAATTACCTAGATAGGTTGAAGACTAAGCCAAGTTTGTTATTAATCAACATTTTTCCCTTGTGTATATCTAGATGGCTCCTTTAAGAGAGTTTGTTTCATGTCTTAAGTTACCATATGTTTTCATGGTGTAATAATTCATGAATTCCATCAACTAGATATATGATGTGTAATTGGTGAATATTTTTATAGAAAATATTGGCATAGAGATTCACATCCTTTATCATCTACACATATATCTTTAGAATAAATCATATAGGGAAAAGTTAGAGTCAAATAGAATTGACATTAAAGTCTAGGAAATGTTGGTCATTAATTCAATTCATTATTTATTTCACATGTTTAAACCTAAGAATAAATATGAAAATAGCTCAGAGTGTAAAAGAGAGACACTCCCTCCAAAACTAGAACTAAGGAAGAAGTAGAAGCACCTAGGGCATGATTATGACACAAACACCTATATATAATCTTCAAAAAGGAAAAGTACTACATAGGTACCACCAAAGAATAATCCACTAATTAGTCAACCTGAAGGCCCAAAGATAGTAACACAGACTATTCCCTTAGAATAGGAAATAATGGCACCTAAGGATGGTGATGTGGAATATAAAGTAGATATTATAGAAGGGACACCAAAAAGAGTTTTTATAGAGTAAGAGAAATTCATCCTAGCTCTAAGAAGACACTTTCATTAGCATAACATAAAGAAACCACCCTCAAAGAGGCATAAATGGAATTTGAAGATATACTTGGTGAAGAGAGGGATGGTTTCAACATAGTTTTTAGAATGAGTGGGATTGACATCAAGGCTATTTAATAAGGTGAAGACACATATGTTGAGATACTTAAGCAAGATCCCTCTAAGGGGAAGGATGTAATTTATGACTTTGTTCTAAGGATAGAAAATACCATTACAACCATGACTCTCCACACCCAGTACTATAAAGGAGTGCCTAAAAGCTTTTATATATGTATTCTCATTTTTCATGGGAGGGTGCATTTGATTAGACCTAGTAGGAGATGTCTTTCTTCCTTTATATGTATAACAAAGAATGTTAATTTGAGATGACTTCAGATATCCTTATACTAGATCGAGAATATATGGAACTTCATGATACCCTTTAGGTAGATCCATTATATCTTACCCCTATACAGGCTAGTGTGGAACTCTTAAAATTAGCATATGAGGTCACAAAGTAGAATGTCTTCATAGGTTCTAATGTGTAACTAGCCTAGAAAAAACACATATAGATGGTGGTGATGTATAATAATGAAGTCACAACTAGGAAAAAGCTAGATGAAGAGCTAGCTAAGATTAAGTGCTAGTTAGAAGTGGAAATGGTTACCAAAGCAAAAACATTGAACATTTGTAAGAGAATTTTGAGCTAAGAACTAGTGCTCATGGATGGATTGCCCCTATATGGTGAGTAAATGGATAATTTGGAGACCTTACTAGATCTCCTATTGAAATAATGCAAAGAATATCTTGGATATTGGGATGAATAAACTTAGGAAACATAGTAGTTCATAGAAGCTATGTAGGTGTAAAAAAGAGTCTTACATAGAGTTGGAAATACCATTCCCATTTTAAATGGGGTTTTTGAAATTTTGGCATAGTCCAACAAGATTTTAGAATCTCAACTTCAAGTGAAAGAGCTTTAGAGATAATATTTGGTTGATAATGCCTTATTAATAAAAGATTGTTAAGAGTGCGCCAAATCATTTAAATATATGGAGGCCATAGAGGAAATAATAAACACTCTCACATAAAATAAATAAATTTAAACTTCATGGTACTCTAAGGATAATTTGATGTCAAGGTCACTACACTTGAAGTTGTTCATAAAGATGCTTCCACATCCCTTGAATGTTTGGTAAGTAAAGAAATCAAGTGTCTCAACCAACCCAAGAAGACCAAGAATTATAAAGTGGTGATCCAAGAAATAATGACCAAGTTGTTTAACACCTTAACCCATTATAAAGGTGTCAAAAATCAAATAAAATTTATTCGCCTATAGTTTTAAATGGAGCTTGAGACCAATGTTTAGTCTAGGATAGACTAATGGATTAGTGTAGGGTGATGTTGGACCCCAAAATTTGGCTAAGTCCTTCTTGGAAGATCACAGTGCAGAAGACCATAGCATGGGAGTCTATGGTGTGAAAGGAACAAGTCATAAAATAAATGTACATAATAAATGGATAACCTAAGAATGAAGGACTTAAAACATAGCATAAGATTTAAAGAGCATGTGAGAAGTGGAAGATGGTTAGGGAGTGATTCACAGTGATGAAAGAGACTAAGTCAAGTGTAAATCTAACACTAGACTATAGGAAGATAGGTGCTCATCAATGAGGATCCAACACTGAATAAAGTGTTGGAATAAAAATGACTGATATGGGGTGAATCAATCTTAAAAACCTTTCTTATTAAATTCACTTAAGCAACCATGAACCTTTCAAATAAATATATAGATTTATTAAGTATAAGCATTTATCCACATAAGCATGAAACATGAGAACACGTAACATATGTGGGAAAACCTCAAGGGGAAAAAAACCCATTTATATCTATAAATTTACTACATTACTATAATACAAATACCAAATTTAGTGAAGAACCAACTTCACATGGAGCACCAACCCAAACTAGATAAACACCAACCTAGATTGGCTTTAGCAAACACCAACTTGAAAGGAGGAACCCACCCCATAAATGAATCAGCACCAAGATAACCACCATATTTATTTTAAAAACTTAATATCATTTTATTTCTCATACAATATATGATGATCTTCTTCTTCAACTCTTCTCTCTTCTACTCTCTCAAACTATCTTCTAGCCTTATTCGCTCAACTAGCCCTTTTCGTCACTTGATTAGGTCATATGGCCTTGTTTTTCATACACATAACCTATATAAAATATTAATCACAATTTATATAGTCTTTATATATTCCATAATACCGTCTTCTTCTTATCAAGTTATATATCATTTCCATCTCCTTAACACACTCTAATAGGCCTAAAACTACCTTGTATTTATACAAGTCTCTTGCTCATATCCTTCTTGGTTATCCATATACATTTTTAACACTTGTATTAAAATTTTAATAATTCTTATAACACATTTAATACATTTATAAATCATTACAATAGGTCATCCACAACTTTAAATACCAAAACCTCTTTTAGGCCTTAAGGAGACCTAATTCAATTAGGTCTTCATTAGCACACGTTACCCTTTGATCTCATTAGAACACTTTTACACTCCAAAAATATAATTAAAACTTCATATTAAACTCAAATAGACCCATAAAAATCTTATCTTATGTCCATGACACCTTTTAGCTCCAACTACCACTTGAATCACCCCATTAGTATTGTTCACAATTAGGCCTGTAAAGTTACAGAAAGTCTATCTTAAACTACTAAGGATTAAACACAAATTATATAAAAAAACATGTAAATAAATTATATATATATATATATATATATATATATAAACTACATGACCTCAATGTCATAACCATATTATTTATACTTCAAAACTCAAAGCAAAAGGACTTAAACACTTTTCTACAAATAGCCCACTCAGAACTACCAAAACACTCCAAAACCTAATCATGAACAAATTATTCTTGAAAACCTAAAATAACACTAAAAATTAATAATAATACTTTAATAATATCTTTTTTCATATATATACTATTATTAAATACAAAAATCATAAGGTTTAATGTCAAATATTGGTCTTGCAGACCAATCTCTTGATCTCACTATACATAATCAAACTAGAACCAGATAGGCCATTTTGGATTAAATATTTAAACCTATTATACTAACTTAAAATATTTAAAAAATAATTATAAATAATTTAAAATAAAAATAAACAACACCATATGCATTATATACTTCAACTCAGAGCATAGAGCCTCAAACTCATCACTTCAACTAACTTACCTTAAACTGCCATTTTACCTTAAAGCATAGTCATGATGACTCAGATATTTAAAACCTATGTATACATATTAAATGACTTATTATTCATGTATATGATCTTAATATATAATTATACCATTCTTGTATAGAACTATAATATATTCAAATATAAAATATTGGTCTTACAGACCAATCTTATGACCTCACTATACACAGACCTCACTGAACTAGATAAGTCAAATTGTGAGAAATTTTTACATCATATTTAATAACCTCAAAAAATTATATCCAACATGATTAAGTATTAAAATTATTTAACAACATCTCTATATTCTTTGTTTCATCATTATTTCATGATAACCCATTCATAATCATCTTCTCACTGTTGCCTAGATTTCTCACTATTTCTATCAATAGGCCTATTAGTGATTGGCTAACTTGGATGATTGGTTTATAAAATTTTAGTAGTAAAATAAATTCATAAACCACAAATTACATAAACTATGAGTCTCAAGCTTAAACCTTCATCAATTTTCAAACTTTAACTTGGTCAACTTTGACTACTATAGTAAATCTCTAAGAAATGTGCACTTTCTTGTAGGATCTACTTACAAACCTGGAGGTACCTGGGAGAGTTGAATATAGGATCCAATAGTTTTTATATTCACTTAATACCATTATGGTCTATCTTGAATAATATATTTCATATTGGGTCCTTGTTAGGGTTTTAAATAGGTTTAACATAGGTTTTAGTGTTAACGATTGTTCATAAAGGGTTTCCCCTTAAATCTAAAACCAATGCATGTATTTATTATCTAATACCCTTATCCATATCTCATTAAAATTTTAGGTTCCCGTTTAGAGGATAAATGTGCCAAGGAACACTTGAAAGTCCTTGGGTTTGCATGCCTTCAATTTGTGTACTCAAGAGACCTTATTACCACTTGTAATGCCTTTTATTGCAAACCATGACCTCAAAATGTGTGAAAATGATTGAAAAAAATATAATAAATATTTACATGCTCACATACTCACATTTTCTCTATAAATTTATCCTAATACCCCATTAGGTTTACACTCTCTCTATACACCATAGTCTCCATACCTTACTAAGCCTTGAACTATCCTTCATACCTTATTTCATGATATTAACACCTAAATGTCATGATAAACATATAATTATCATGTAATAAAACCTATATTATTCTTAAACACATCCATATATCCTTCATATTTCTTGACAACAACTCATGATACCTCATTAGGTCAGGTAGGGTCTAGAACTAGTCTAGTTATAAACTTGATCTGTAGGTCCTACCCTTGTAGTCTCACTATAAGAATTTAATTAGTGATATAATTCTCCACATACATGATTAATAAACCTCATATAACCACTCATTCTTGTTTTCACTCATCTCACCAAGCCAACATACTCATACCTTCTCACAAGGTCTCTTTTTGCTATGACTAGTGTCATGACTAGTCTTCTTAAGCACTTAAAACTTGACAATTGACCTTGAAACACTTATAAAAGTATATAAAAATTACTTACATGATAAAAAAACTAAAAACAAACTTTCATAATCTTTTGCATACTTACTTCACCAAACTTTACTATGCACACCTTCTCACAAAGTCTAGAGTAGGCTTCTCAAGACACCTTGTACTCAAGAACTAGTACTCAAACATGATTTAATGCTCACTTGGCCTTAACCTTGTTATTAAGATTATCATCAACTGATATAATAATCATAATTTTTCCTTCAAATTCTCTCTAAATAGAGAGACATTAGGTTGCCTTCAAATTTTCTGTTATCACATGGCTTCCTTATCACATCAAGCACACAAGCTTATACCTCAAAGACCACTCACCATGAATATTCACTAGATCAACCTTGACATCGATAAAAATACTTATACATATAAATAATATATAAACACAAAGGCCCAAGTCCTTAGGAAATCAATGTAATATTTTTCCATGAATCAAGTGTGTTGATGATCGTTGGTGAGTCACTACGAGTTTAAATATGATTGTAACTACTTGGTCAGGTAAACCAAGTATAAATACCCCTAGATAGAACTTTGTTTTATTTTTGTATACTTGATTGAGATTATTTTTTTGATGTTGATAATGTGCTTAGTTGGATAATATTTATAGAGTTATATGAATGAATTGTATTCTACATTGGAATTATGTAATCTTTGAATCACTTATCAATATGATGAATGGAACATGTGTTACCTTAATATTGATATTATAATGACCATGGAGATAATATTATTATTTATATTGTATTTTTTTGTCTATTTAACTAAGTTTAGGTTCACATTTACTATTTATGCCTTCTTTTTTATTTTTGATCATTGAGTGATAAATGTGTTAATATTTATTATAGAATGAGCATAGTAATGTGTATATGTTTAAGTACCCCTATCTAGTTGTACAACCTCATGTTATAAAACCAATGGTAATTGGTCCTTCACTGCATGCTTTGAATGAGTGAATGAGAACTCATTCTTTTCTAAAATTCCAATGCACCAGTATGTTGGGATCTTAGTCACTTTGGCATGCACACTTAAGGTAAGTTATGCTTAACTAAGGAAAATAAACCCCAATAGGGTAGCTCAATAACTCAATCTAGTTTTGACTCCATCATTTCCCACCCCTACTTGGTGGATTTTACACTATGAATAACTTGGATTAGACTGATGGATTTTCTAATGCTCTTATGTAGGTGGTTCAAGAAATCAATTAGGCTATGAATCCATCATTTCCTACCCATGTGTAGTGGATTCATCTATGACTAAAATAATATGATGTAACTAAAACTGTGTAGGATGGCTTTGGAGCCACTCCAAAACTCTAAAATGTAAAATGTTTAATGGGCCTCTTGGGCACTCGAGAATGTAGCTCAGGGACTACGTGGAAATGCCAACCACTAAAAATGAAATAAGGCATCAATTTAGTGTGAAACTTGGTGCAAATGGTGTTTGAAGTATATAATGTGGAGAATGACATGGAGTTGTCATTCCATCTAAGATGAGTTGGTGTAAAACTGATCATGTGGAAATAATGTGATGTGCACATGCACCCAATTTTGATATCTATGCATATGGATTTTAGATTGAGTTTCTAGTAATATATGTCTATTTATATCTAATACTAAAATGGGAGTGATCATGTCATATATGATACCCATAATTTGAGAAAACCTTATATGATTCTATGTAAAATTAAGGTATAAACTAATCAAATTTTATAACCTATGACTGAAACTATGCAAATCTAGACTATAAATATCATGTTCTTATGTCAAATCTAGTTTTTCTTATTTTTAGGGCTACTAGATAGTTGCATGGTTTCTTAGACAGTAGTGAAAAGTGCTAGTATCCTATGTTTTGTGTTATTGTCCTTTGTGATATTTTTTTAGAAAACTAACCTTAATCTCTATCTGACTATTTTCCACTATGTTTTCTTGATTCTAAGCTCTATAATTTTATGTTTGCATGATAAAAATTATACTCTAAGTGCACTTGAATGGCCTACTCTTTATGAAAAATACATGTTAAATCCCCTTCTTTTTAGGGGAGTTATTTTACCTATGTAATAATTATCCTCAAAATAAAATCTCTACATGATGTGTGTTAGGATGAAACCATAAGATATATGCATAATAAACCAATATAATGTGTATACATGACATCAAAATGTAAAATATTATAATCATAAGTTATAAATGTATGATGTATGTTATATCTTACATTCACAAGGTTTACAAGATAGATATATCAATGTAATCATGTGTATGAAAAACAAATTTGGATATAATCTCAGTAACTACCTAGGGGGTGGGGCATGATGTCCATCAAAGCACCCAAGGAAGAAGGTGAGATGCATGAGGGCACTCATGACATCAAAAAATGGGTGTAAAAGAGACAAGTGTCATGGCCATGATGTATACATAATATCATACATACAAACACATGAGGTATGTAAATTATGCCAAGGGGATATAATATAAGGGGCATGATCACATGTTAATAAATATGAGAAAGCAACACATACAAGGACATGCTCAAATTCCCACATACACAAATATCAAGTAGGTTGTATTAGATCCCAATGGAAGGACATGTTAAAATGTCTACATACACAATCAAAAAATCACACACAAGGAGATGGGCACATGTCCAAAGCATACATACAATGAAATAAAGTGGTGTAATATCTATAGAACAATGGCATATTTAAATGCCCTTGAATAGATGTAGAAATATGGAGATATAATCAAATCTAAAATAATAAATCTAGATATGAAAGTATACATGAACATGTAGTAAAAATCGATATAAGATCAAAGATGTACATAAACTAAGTCCATAGTAGTAGTAATTAGTAAAAAATTGTAGTATAGAATGATATAACTTGGTAAAGTAGAATTTATGTATAGGATGCCACAAATGGGTGAATGTATTAATGTTAGATCTAGGTAGCTATGTATGTGGCCCAAGTTAGTAGATGGTAGAAAATTTAGATCTATATACTAGACCCAAGTCTTATAATAATCTATGAACACTCGACAAAAACAAGTGAAGCATGTATGTATGATAAAACTGACTAGACTAACATAGGTATAATATGTAGTACCTAGAAATTAGAAAGAATGTAAGCATTGATATGGAAACCATCTAAATTTTATGTTTTTGATTAATATCTGAATGCTTTTATGTTTTGAACATATTATATTTTCATTGTGTTACTAAGTATATAATCTATGTACAAACAATCATGAAAATAAAATTATATACAAAGAGCAAGGTAAGAGAAGTTGTATGCTAGTAATGTGTAAGTAAATATGAGTATATATATATATGAAATGTAGTGCCTCTAGAGACCTAAGAGTACATCTATAAGATGTAGATAGTCAAATGGTAGATCTAGTAGGATATCATCCAATGTCAGACAATTCATTTGAGGAAGAATCTTGAGATCCTATAATTCTATGCAAATAGAATGACAATTTGTATTCAATTTTTAATTCTAATTTTTCTTCTTCCAAACAGCATATTCATTTTAGGAATAATCTTGAGATCCTATGGAATATCTTTTTGTGAACCCAAAAATTAATAAATGAGTAAATATGAAGTATTATTCTCCACCCTTCTTGGAGACAAGATTAAGGGCCCTTAATGAATCTCATGAGATATTTTGGGAAGCATGCTCAACCCTTCATCTTGGAAACAAGATTAAGGTCCCACATTGGTTATCCATGTGTTTTCTTAAGAATGATTCTCCACCCTTCATCTTGGAAATAAGATGAAGATCCCACATTGACTCTTACAAAGATATTTTTAGGAAAATTCTCTACCCTCCATCTTGCAAGCAAAATAGAGGACTCATATTAATCCCCCTTGGGATATTTTAGGAACCTTCCTCTACCCTTCAAATTTGACAAAATTAAGGGTTCATGTTATCAATCCATGTGTCTTATTAGGATGCATTATCAACCATCCATCTTGGAAGTAAGATTAAGGGCATTCATTGATTCAAAATTTCTATAAATATTCCCTTTTCCTTTTTAATTTTCTATACTCAAGTTCAATATCAAAGCTCCATCAATTTCTCAAGCTACCTTGTGCATGAAAATTTTATCAATTTAATTATTCAAGGTTTTTAAGAAGAGATGATGTAATAAATGGCATTTCTAAAGACTTCTTGAGACTAAATTCAAGCCACATTTTATTATGAAAAGGTGAATAATCCTTGAAAGGGAGGGTAATAATGTTTTATTTCTTCTTTTGATTTCAATTTTATTTAACTTTACTTTATCTCACGAAGCATTAGGCTATATGTGCTAGGAACATATTTGGTTTTTAATTATATACTCATTTAATGAAGTTCCTAACCCCTATAGTAATCCTAATGTCATAACAAACTTGAAGAAAATATTTAACTTCTTTAACCATATCCACTTGTGATATGTTATATAACAACACTACCATTGGATATCTTTAACAAGTGAATACCCTTAAGTTATAAATTTCTTCTCATGATGCCACTTTGAGGAGAATATGTTAAGTAAGTAGCCTCTTACTCAATATGTGTTTGAATCTCCCTACCCTTAAAAATTTATCATGCCTAAGTTCTCCTCCTTTAATTGTCAAGGAGATCCCACTATGCACTCAAATTAATATATACATTATTTTAAACATTGGGCTAAGGATGGATGCTTGTTATTAAAGGCTTTCCATCAAAGTTTAGATATAGAGGCTCTTTATTATTTTTATATCCTCCCAAATGGTTCCTTATCAACATTCAAAAAACTCAAAGATGTGTTCTTATCCAATTTTCATCGATATACCTTACCTAAGTTGCTTTAAGTATTAACACAAAATGAGAATGAGTCCATTCAAGATTATGCTATCAGATTTGAAGATGTATTATATTTACTAATCTATTCCCCATCATATTTTGTTGTACAATTTATATTTAGTAAGGGTCTTCAATCTCCACTTAGAGAAAAAGAATTGCACAATCCCTTTGCTTCATTCAACACTTTATATTGGGATGTACATAAATATGCATGTGATTTAACAAATACAAATCCCAAATTACTTATTTATCCACCAAGAATCAAACCTAAGAAGGGTCATGAACAACTTTAAAAACCTTCTTCAAAACTAGTGGTTCACACCAAAGAAAAGATAGTAAAGGTTTTAAATAAAGGAAAGGAACACACTTATAGTATACCTCTTGTAGTTAAACCATATGCCTCTACAAAAAGGTAGCCACTTTAATTTGACTAGTACCAAGATAGACCACATGATATATTATACACACTATTGGATAAACAAATGCTACAGGTTCCTATAATTCTCATTATCCACCATGTATATTTGAAAAGGTAAAATGATAACACTTTTACACTTACCATGTTATAAATAGGAATTGAGATAATAATTGTTTTACTCTTGAGTAAAAGCCTACATAGTTAGCTGATTAAGGAATTATTTCATTTTAGAAAGACATATCTATACCTTTTTCACATAGTTCTTCTAGAGGTCCTTCTAATAGCATTGATACATCCCATGCTGATCCTTTTGAAGAAGACATGGTCCATCAACCTTTATAGAAGATGACCATTAGTATAAGTCCTTCTCCTAGTTTACCCTCTATCAAGACTAATCTTTCCCACATTGATCTTACTGAGAAACCATTGGTTGATCAAGTCCTTGATATAGGGACACATGGAGGAAGTATAACTATATAGCATATTTGGTTACCTAAATGGGTACATATAGATTCATAGGATATTTTTATAGATACATTAAAATCAGTGACATAAATAACACTAGTAGTTTCATTAACACATGATCATTATATTCAAGCTTTCTTATTTCTAACTAGGTTTCATTATATATGGTGATTACTTTCTTATCACTAAATTTATAGACTTCATTAAATTGATATATTTTATACAAACCATTTAATGCATTATATCTAAATATACATCATCAACACAAACATAAAAAAATATGCAAAAGAAAATAAAGAATTGAATAATACACATCCATATGAATAAAAATAAAACATCATCATATATATCAATTTGGTATCAAGTTTACACAAATAAAACCATATATCATATGTTGGGTTCATATCCCTAGGGTGTAATCCTCATCATTATCAATTTCCATAACCCTCACATACCTCGATGTAGAGGCACCTAGGTCTAACCTAAACCCATGTGCATGAGATAGCTCATGTACTCTCTCCTCATATGAGCCTATTTGATGCATTATCTCTTAATTATCATGTTGTAGAGTGTCATACCTATCAATCATGAACTACATAATATCAATGCACTACTTTGTGGGATATCCCATCTATAAAACTTCTCATGTTTGATGGTTGTGTGATATATAGACATAACCCTTACTATAGGATTAAATAAGGGTGCATGGTTACTTGTGATGTCAAAAACTCTCTCAATGAAACCTCACTAGCTATATCCATGGGTACACTCTGCATAAGGGATTGCACTACATGGTGTATAATGATATCCCACTCCTAATTTCCTACAAGCACAAGACATAAAATATAAATTACTTATTTCTCTTATATCAAATTCTATATCACATTAAATAAAAAATTAAATTATGATACTTATATATGGCTCTAATATCTACCTTATATAGGGGTGTTGGTCCCATAGGATAATCTCCTCCTACACCTCTTTATACTATAGGTGTGGTACTGGGCATGGTAACTATTATTGACTTGATTTGCACCTTTGGAGAGGGTTATTTAGGTTTTCTCTGACTAATATATAATATTGGGATAACCCCAAGCTATGGGTAACCTATGTTGGGGTTGAACCTCTAAAGAAAATATAGCTTCCTCTTGATGCTCACCTAATGCTAAACTAATGAATCATAGGGAAAAGGGTTATAAATATGGTTAATGGGTCCTTATAAAGCTAAAAGGGTGATGCATCAAATTTAAATGGACACTCATATAAGCTTGAACACATACTAGATTAGTAAAAGATAATTATGGCTTACTCAATGTCACAATCTCACTAGTTGCATAAATATTTCATAGAATAGGTTCCAAATGGAACACTAGTCTAGGCATGAAAGTTAGTTTAAAAACACCTTAAAAAAGGAAAGTATAAGGATAGAAAACTAGGAATAATCTCCTTCATGAATTTACCATGCACAAGCATACTAAGTACTGACTAAAGATAAGAGATCGGTAAAGAATTGATCATATTACTTCAAAAGGTAGTTCTTACAATATTTTAATAGGGTTTAACCATATCAAATGAGCACACTCTTTCAAGATTCTCTATGATTATCCTTGTCTCAAAAGACAAAATGCTAAATTCTAAAAGCTGAGAACCCCCTCAATGGGAATGAGACTAGGATATATAGGAGAATGGAGATAGAAAGAAAGGATGTGTGATCATTTTATCAGAAAAATAACATTTATCATGGGTCATTAATTGAAATTGAGCCACCACCTTTGCATTTTAACTAATGAAAACCTTATCATTTCTTTGATCAAAGAGGACACTACATGTGGCTTGTTGAGTGAGAAAGTTCCTAAAGGTTTTGAGGATGTATTAAATGTTCCTAGCTATAGCTCCCAACACTAGACTTTTTCTTTGATCCTTCATGCCATCTTGCTTTGGTTCAAAAGCTCATGATCATGGATCTGATTGAATCATGGATTCATGCTTTTTAGGTTGCTACTTGTTGAGATTATGGCCATGCTAAAGGATGAAAACCCTTTACATTAGTCACCTGTATTCTCTAATTTCATCTCTAGATCATAGGTCCCACCTATATATGGAAAAACAATCTAAGGGCATTGGTTTTCCTATATTTTTTAATATTAAAATAGACTTATAGACATTATATCACCTTCTAGACCCCACTTTATTTCTATAGGATCCAAGAATTCATTATACATGGATCCTTCTTTAACTCGATGAACCAATCTCAAAAATAAAACCTATAATATCTAACCTACCAAACCAAAGATCAATATTAGCTCTAATGGTGGTCTCTTTATATTAATTATATCCTACTACATTATTTAGACCACTCCATGGCATTTGAACTAGCTCTAATGGCATCAGGAAGACCCTTTAAAACCCTATCTTCATGGTAAAAAATAACCTTTCAACCTTTATCAAGAATCCTAGGATTGCCTTTGCTATAATTGGTTGTCAAAATCTAACTAAGCTCATTGACACATTAAACATCTCACTCCATTAATTTTAATTATTATGAATGCCCATGAACCATCGATCCTCTTCTAGTTGAATGCATCCTTGACACTTGTCATGCACACATTCACCCTTGAGACGCATTGACCCTTTAACCTCCACTCATCATTAGATTTTAAATATTGATAAAATACTATCCATTGATGTATTGTGACCCATTGTTTGAAATATAATAGTTATTTCATGGTTTTAAACTTGATGCCCTCACTCCCATCAAATGATGTTTGTGTGACCATCATTGATGGTCATGTGACTATGAAATTTAAGATCAACAAGATTTGTCTTGCTCTATCTTAAATTTGATGCCCCAATGACCATCATTTATTTTTATATAGAATGTAACTAAAATCCCACAATCTATCAAATTTAAGCACAAATAGATTTTTTCCTAATCTCTAATTTGATGATCTTAAGTTATAGGTCCATTTTGACTAACTTTAAATGCTTATATATTTAATCATAAGGATCATGGAGGCACCAAACTTTTAGGATATTTTCTTGAGACAAAAAAAAAACCCCCATTTTATCTACTGGTCCTGGGAGCTTTCCAAGTGAAGATATTAAATTCACAAGTTGACTAGTCCATTCAATCTTTCATGACATCCTAGCTCAAAAATGGCTAAGTATGGAAACTTGGTGAAATCTAATTGAAGATCCAACTTTGATCATGCATAAATCTATTTATACCTTAGTAGAGGACTTAAAACTTAGCACATATGATTTAGGGACCAAGATGGACAAACCCATTTGACTACTTTCCCCTGTAACTATTGCACATATGAGATATGGCCTTGCCAAGATGCTCACTTGGCTTTTTTTTGAACTTCTTTGAAAATGGCTAAGTATGGAAAAATAATAGAGTTTGGCTAAAATGCCAACTTTGGATCTCCATAACTTTTTTTGTGCTTTGGTAGAGGACCTAAATCTTGGCACATATAAACTTGGCACAAAAGTGAACAAACCCATATGACCAATTTTCCTTGAATAATCCACATGTGTGAGATATAGCATCATAAAATTACCTACTTGGTATTTCTACCACTAGACCCAAGATACCTAGATGAACATAATAAAGAACCAGATGGAGTCCTTGCATTTCCATACTTAACCCAATCATTTTTGACATCCCATAGGGTCTCTTTTTAATTATAGACCTACCCCTTATAAATTGGCAAGGTACACTTTTTAAATTAATATTAAAGCATTTTCAAAGATTTAAACTCTATAATATCCCTTTGGTCCATTAATTCATCCAAAAATATTGTCCAAGCCTCACTCCATACTTGATCCTCAAAAAACTACACTAAATTCAAGAAAGTTTGATATGTGGACCAAAAATGGCCAACATCTTTGGTGACTCACAAGGAAGCATGCATGCTATGCTTTGAGAACCTAGACCATTTGTCTTATCCAGTCCATTGGGCATGGAGTCATTTACTTCTGACAACTGAGATGAACCTCTCTTAAAGCAACAAAGATTAGAAGAAATAAAATAAAACAAAATTCCTGATGCACTTTGGAAAAGGAAACAATAAAAAAAAAGTGCATAAGGCACTTAAAGGAAAGCATAAATCTATTATAACTATGTATAATATGTTACAATAGATGTAATGTTATTCAATAATAGAGATTTAAATGAATGTCATTGATTGGGATGGGTAATACGTCTTCATTTAGTTAGGAAAGCTAAAAAGCATTGTGTTCCTTACATTTATGGATCAAATAAGGTCCACTCCAAAAACTATCAAACTTAGTATGGTTTCTTGGTTTGGCCTTATTTGAGTCCCATATGAGGACTAGGTCTCCTTCTTTAAAACTCTTTATTGTATCTATTTTGTCAAAGGCCCTTTTGAATTGAGCTTGGTGTGATTCCAAAGTTTTCATAGAAAGGTCCCTAGTTTTTTCTATATCCATGAGCTCTATCATTCTCAAATTCATGGGCTCATCCTCCATCAACTCAAGATGATGGGCTAGTTCCAATACAAGCAGCTCAAGGGAGATAGTAAATTTGGATTCCCTTTCATACACAAAAACATATGGATAATTACCAATGGTATTTTTAGGAGTCACCCTATCATCCCACAAGGTTTTCTTTAGCTTTGTGTGCCATGTTATCTAATTCTTTTCCATGGTCCTCCTAATGATCCTCAACAAATTCTTATTTGTGGACTATTAATCCATTTTCTTAAGGATAGTAGTTGGAAGAGGTGTTGAGGTAGATGCCCAACTTGAGATCCCACTCACGTGTCTTCATACCAATTAACTCCAATCTATTATCTAAAATTATGGTGGCTAGGACACCAAATATGATCACAAGGCTATCATAAAAGCCCAAAATTGTACCTTCACTAGCTTCCTTTAAATCAATAGCTTCCACCCACCTAGTGAAGTTGTCAATTGTAGTAATCACACATTTATGACCCAAAATTTATGGGGGATTAATCATTCTAATGAATTCTAACCCCAATTTCATAAAGGGTTGTTCCACCTGAATAGGATTGAGTGGAAGGGCTACTATTTTTTTCTTTCCTACAAAGAGGGCACACTTTTGGCATTTTATAATCCATGCATGAGCATCCTTGAAAATATTGAGCTAGTAATAAACAACCCTCATTACTTTTATTGTAGTAGTTTTAGGTGAAAAATGACCTCTTATAGGTCCATCATGGAACTTCTCCAAGAGTTTGGTCACCAGGTCATCATATATGCATCTAAGGAGTACCCCATTAAGGTCCATTCTAAAAAGGACACCATCAAATAATGCATAAGGGATAGATTGAAGCCTACCATACCTTATTTTAGATCTATCAAACCTTGGGGGCATTCTACTATTGCCAAGAAGTGATCTATATCTTAAATCCATCTCTATTAAAGTAGAGGTACACCTACCTAAGAGTTGTCTTAGGTCACCAAAAAATCTTCCTTATCTTTCTATATTTCATTCACCATGTGTTCACACAAGCCCTTACCCCTAACTAGATTGGTGACCTTGATATCTACATCATATTCCATGAACTTTGTGATCTAGCTTGCTCTCTTCTTGTTTAAATCTTTGTTAAGGAATAAATCCTTAAATCCATGATGAGACACCATAAGATGGATCCTAATATTGGAGAGCATTGGACTAAACTTATTAAGGCTTATCAAAGATGTAAGAACTTGATTCTTGATAAAAGTATACCTCATTTCATATTCTTCTATCCCTTGAGTAAAAAAGGTGATTGGTTGCTCCATTGCTTCATCTTTCTTTTGTATTAGCATATTTGATATGTCATTAATGTTAGAAAAAGTGTAAAATATTAAGTCATAAGAGAAATAAAGATTCAAAATTGAGGGTGCTTGGGCAATGGACTATTTGATGGCTTCAAAAGCTAGCTTTCCCTCATTATACCAAACAAATACTTGGATTTTCTTTAGCATGGTTATTATAGGCTTGACCAAGTTTGAAAAACTAGGTATGAACCTTCTCACAAAGTTGATATTACTAAGGAAGCTCTAGATCCCCTTTCTCTTCTTTGGCAAGGATAAGGCTAAGATATCACTTACTCTATCAGGGTTAGTGGATAATCCCTATTTTAAAACAATATGACCTAATATTTTTCTTTCATGTACAGATAACACACATTTTTTTGGATTTAAAGAGATCTCGTACTTGTTTCATATCTAGAATATCAACCTCATATGGTCCATGTGCTCACTAGAATTCTTGGAAAAGATTATAATGTCATCCAAGTAAATTAGCACCATTTGATTTATTAGTCCTTATAAATCCATGTCCATTGATCTTTGAAAGGTTTCTTTAGTATTATATAATCCAAAAGGCATCTTATAATAAGAAAATGTCCCCCACTTGATAGTGAATGTAGTCTTGTATTGATCCTCTTCCCTCACTTGCACTTGGTTATAACCTGAATATCCATCTAAGAGAGAGAATCATTGTAAACAATAAACTACTTATAGAAGTTGATCTATGGATGTTAGAGGGTAATGGTCTTTCAAAAAGACCCTATTAAGATCCTATTATCTACCCATGAGGAGTGCTTGATTGGGAAGATAATCCTAGATTCAACAAGATTGGTCAAATCCTTTCTCATAATCTCTTCAATCTTAGGATTTATGGGCCTCTACTTCTACCTAATAGGTTTGGCCTTAGCCTCTAGCTCTATTATGTGTTGGGCTAGATTAGGATCAAAGCCCCTTAGGTCACTATATTACCAAGCAAAGATGTCTGTATATTCCTTACAGAACTCTATGAAAGCATGCCTTTTATCTTTAGTGCTTACCTTTCCAAGCTTAATGAGCTTGTCTTCAAAGATAAGAACTCTCTCATAGTTCTATTTATTAGTTAACATCACTACTTTATCCTTCCTCATATGGTCCCCTTCATGAAAGATGCCTTCTAGGGTAACTATCCCTTTAGGAATCTTATTGGAACTTAATTGAATAATTTGTTCTCCATATTGATGCTATAATTTTTCTTGGTTGAGGGAGGAGACTTTTACATCTTACTACAAGAATAATGTAATATATTTATCATTTTTAAATACCTACCAGTGATCTTTATTATCTAGCACTAATGGTCTTATTACCACTTTGACATATGGTTTAACTATGGTCCTTTTCAATTCATTAGGGATGTCAAAATGAGCCCCCACAGCTACTAGCCTATTAGCATGTTAATTTTGGCCTATCAGCACTGATTGGATTTTGAAATCCTAAAAGTCCTTAATGAGGTCCCACACTATGTTTTTAGGACTTCATTAAAGGGTTCTTAGTGGCATTTTAACCTCTGACTTAGTGTACAACCAATTCACTATCCCCATAGACTTGTAGCTACTTGATCCTTCTCTTATTAGCCTATTAAAGGCCATGGATGAGACCTTCATATTTTATTTCATTATAGTAATAATTGAATTATAGCTTATATGAAGAGAAGTACTTATCATTTTAATGGAATATTATCATGAAACCTATACCCACCCTATGCTTACTTCTTGAGCCATCAAAGGAGAACTTCCACAAACCACTAAGATCTTCTTGAGTCCTCATAAGGGATGTCATAGGTTGGTTTTATTTATACAAACAAAATACACCAAAGTCCCTTTCTTCAACACCTTATAATGGGTCCACCAACTATATATCATTCCACATCTCATCTAGAAACATGTCTGGTACCTCTTCTATATGAGTGTTCAGCTCATACCCCATTGCAAATTCATCTTTATCAATGATGGTGTAATTGATATTGACATTATCTAGCCTATAGGGCTCTATATGAAATTGTGTAATGGGCCTAGTTTTGATTGACACTTTGGCCCCATACCTTGTCCTGAATGTCATATAGGACTAGCCTACTACAAGATAGCCCCTATCTTTGTTATGAACTCTCTATACAAGCATAGTGAAAATTAAGGAGGAACATGTAAGATCAATACATATTGAGCTATTGAGACACTTGGACAAGCTTTTAGGGTCATATTAAGGTCCTTGATTATATTAGATGATTTGGGAGAACAAGCATCAAGTTATATCACTCCTTTAGACTATGGCTCATATTTCAGACCAAGTTGATCAGTTATGGACTTTGGTATTAATGAGGTGGTAGCCTCATTATCCACTAAATAATTGTTCACTAGAGAGTTTACAATGATTACTAAAATATATAAGGGAGGAGTCTTGACTACTTTACCTAATTGCCATTCATTTGGCCCTTTGGTTGCATTGGTGAGAACTTCATTCACCTTACTTGGTGGCTTATCTACAACATTGATCTTTGGCAGTCCTTCTTGAAGGATGTCCACCTATATAGGGATGGATATCATATCCCACATGGGCACACTCATATTTAACCTTTTCATTTGTTCACCAATTTTTATGTGTGAACCACCAGCCTTTGTTTATGCTTTGGGAGCTTCCATTATTGTTTATTGAATTTGTGAACCTTGGGCACAAAAAGATTCCTTTGGTTGGGATTTTTTTGAGGTACTAGAACCTTTATAGTGACAAACAAGTTCACTTGGCTTTGTCAATGAAGGAGTAATGGTGGGAATCTCTTTGAATACTTCTCAATTACCATCCATGTTCCTTATTTTAAATCTTATGTTTGTTACCACTGGAATATAGGTCTATCTAGAACTAGCCTACTATTTGGATACGTAGCACTCTTCTTATTCACAATACATCATTGTATCATCTATCTAACTTGGTCCTTAATTAGACCCTTGACCTTGTGGAGGCTCCTCTAGTCTAGTCATCATATGTACCTCTACATTTCAGGTCATGAGAGCCTAGTTATATCCAAAATTAGTAGCTTACTACCATTGATCATTTAAAGCTTGGTTAAGGTCAATATTTGGGAAAATATGTTAACCAAAGGACTAGTTCCAAGGTATGGTACCCTCTGCTTCTTGAGCCACATTATTTTGAATTGGGATCGAAGAGTTGGAAGTACTAGAAAAATTATTTTTGTAGTTATTCTTCCTATTGTATCCATGATTCCCTTACCCTTGGTTTTGACCTTGACCCTAACCTTGGTAGTTTCCCTTATATAGAGACCTATTTTCTTGAAAGGATTTTTGTTGAGGTTGATATGAACTTTGATAAGGCCTATTGAAATAATGTTGCCTTTTGACCTTTACTAGATCATTCCCCAAGGATTGAAACATGTTTTTGAGCTATTGAAAGTTCTTTTGCTCTAGTGAATCACTAGATCCACTAGTATAAGATTTATTTTACTTTGGTGCAGGGATTGTAACAATTGTTGGTATAAGAAGAATGATATCCAATGGAGGAATAGTAATAGGAGGTGGTCTAATTTTAGGAAATAAGGGCATTGGTGGTCTAGATGTAAGTTTGCTAGCTTGAAATAGGCATTTTATACCTTAATGGTCATCTCATATGCATTTGGAAGTATATTTCCTCCCATAGGTTAGACCATCACTATTATGTCACTATTTAAAGCCTTTAAATAATATAGGAAGGCAAAGTTAGGGGTTGGTCTAACTGTGACTGGGATCCTATCCCAAGTTTTGTGCAACCTTGTGTTGAATTCTTATATGACTTCATGAGGAGCTCTCCTAATGGTAGTTAGTTTCTCTATAAGTGAAAAATGGTCACTTTTGTCCTCAAATATTTTACACAATGCTTCCCCTAATTCATCCCATATTTGAATGGAATTGGTAGTAAGGCCTCTATACCAATCTAGGGCCTTTCCTTTGAAATAAGTAGCTAACAAACTAATATCTATATTCTCCTTGGTGACATTATGGATATTTCAAAAGTAGGCTATGTCCATGAGGTGCTTAGAGGGTGTTATAGCTTAGTCTCTAGTGTAATAGGGAAAACTTTTAAGGTCTACAACTTGGATAGGATCATAGTGAGTAAGAGATAGAAGGATTTGGCCATTAAAAGCCACAAAAGCTCTAGGGACTACCATGGATATGCAAGGGGTTAATAAAATAATTCTTGTAGGAGTAGGCCTTGGAAATTACCTAAGAGTAAAAGCTCCATAATATGTATGAGTATTTATAAACCTTAATCTTTTTACTGGATTTAAAGGTAGTTTAAAAAAATTGAAAGGAATACCTCTTAAAGTTGACCTTATTATCACATTTAGCATGAGATGAAGCTATTGCTTTACACTAGAGTGTTGATTATTCCTTTTGGAGTCACTAGATGTTGTTTTTTGGGAGCTTAACTACTATAAATTTGATCAAACTAGCATCAACTTTGATCAATCTTCATTTTAAAAGAAGTGTGTCCCACTAGGTGTGATAGAAACTATTATCACCTTAATTTTCACCCTTAGATAGGGTTATTCAAGATCTCTCTGACTAATCTATAATATTTGAATAACCCCAAGCTATGGGTAACATATGTTTGGGTTGAACCTCCAAAAAAAGGTTAGCTTCCTCTTCATGCTCACCTAATACTAACACTAAACTAATGTTTCATAGGAAAAAGGGTTAGAAAGATGGTTAAGGGGTCCTAAAAAAGATAAAAGGGTGATGCACTAAATTTAAATGGACACTCATATAAGCTTGAACACATACTAGATTAGCAAAATACAACTATGGCTTACTCAATCTCATAATCTCACTAGTTGCATAAATATTTCATAGAATAGGTTTCAAATGGAACACTAGTCTAGACCTGCAAGTTAGTTTGAAACACCTTCAAAGAGGCAAGTAGAAGGATAACCAACTAGGAAGAATCTCCTTCATTAATTTATCATGCACAAGAATACTAAGCACTAATTAAAGACAAAAGATAGGTAAAGAGTTGATCCTATTACTTCAAAAGGTAGTTCTTAAAATATTTTGATAGGGTTTAACCATATCAAATGAGCACACTCTTGCAAGAGTCTTGATGAGTATCCTTGTCTCAAAAAATAAAATGCTAAATTCTAAAATCTGATAAACCCCTTAATGGGAATGAGACTAAGTATATAAGATAAGGGAGATAGAAAGAAAAGATGTATGAGCATGCTATCAGAAAAAGAAAACTTATCATGGGTCATTAATTTTAACCTGAGCTACCACTTTTGAATTTTAACCAATGAAAACCTTGTTGCCTCTTTGATAAAAATATGACATTTCCAGTGGCTTATTGAGTGAGAAAGTTCCTAAAGGTTTTGAGGAGGCATTAAATTCTCCTACCTATAGTTCCCATCACTAGACCTTTTCTTTAATCCTTCATGCTATGTTTTACTTGAGTTCAAAATCTCATTATCATGGATCATATCAAATCATGGTTTCATGATTTTTAGGTGGATACTTGTCAATACTATGGCCATGTTGAAGGATAAAAACTCTTTGCATTAATCACTTGTCTACTCTACTTTCATATCTGGATCATAGGTCCCATCTATAGATGGAAAACCAATCTAAGGACATTGGTTTTCTTATAGTTGTTTATATCAAAATAGACCTATAGACCAGATATCACCTTCGAGACCCCACTTTATTTTTGTAAGAGCCAATATTTCATTATAAGTGGATCCTTCTTTAACTTGGCAAACCAATCTCAAGAACAAACCCTGTAAGCTCTAACTATCAAACCATAGATTAATATTAACTCCAACGGTGGTCTCTTTGTATTCTTTGTATCCTACTTCATTAGTTAGATCACTCTATGGCATATGACCTAGCTCTAATGGCATTGAGAAGACCCTACAAAACCCTATGTTCATGTTTGAAAATATCCTCTCAACCTTCATCGAGAATCCTAGGCTTTCCTTTGCTCTAATTAGTTGTCAAAATATGACTAAGCTCATTGACACATTGATTATCTAACTCCATCAATTTTAATTGATATAAATGCCTAAGAACCATCTATCCTTTGCTAGTTTAACACATCCTTGACACTTTTCATCCATACATTCACCCTTGAGATTTGTTGACCCTTTGACCTTTGCTCACTATTAGATCTAAAAGCCTGATCAAATTCTAACCATTGATCTACTAGGACCCATTATTTGAAAGTCAATGGCTAGTTCATGGTTTTAAACTTAACACCCTCACTCTCATCAAATGACATTCACATGACTATCATTGATGGTTGTGTGATCATCAAATTTAAGGTCAACAAGATTTGTCTTACTTTATCTTAAATTTGACATCTTATTGATCATCATTTAACATTCTATAGAATATAACTAATATCCTACAGACTATCAAATTTAAGCATAGATATATTTGTGTTCGAGATCTAATTTTACATTAGTGTGAATGAATTAAGTTCTAGGTCCATTTTGACTAACTTTGAAGGCTTATATCTTGAATCATAAGGATTATGGAGGCACTAAACTTTTAGGATACTTTTTTGAGACCAAAGATAACAAACCCATTTGATCCACTAGTCCTAGGATCTTTCCAATTATAGATATTAAATGCATAATTTGACAAGTCCATTTGATATTTTGTGATGTCCTGGCTCAAAAATGGATAAGTATGGAAACTTGGCAAAATATGACTAAAGAACTAACTTTGATCATGCATAAATCCATTTGCATTTTGGTGGAGAACCTAAAACATAGTGCATATGATCTAGAGACCAAGATGGATAAACCCATGTGACCACTTTCTCCTAAAACTATCACATGTATGATATGTAGCCTTACTAATATGCTCACTTGGATCTGTTTGAACTTTTATGAAAATGGCTAAGTATGGAAAAATAGTAGAATTTGGTTGAGAATCCAACTTTAGATTTCCATAAATTTTGATGCACTTTAGTGGAGGACCTAAAACTTGGTGTATATAAACTTGGCATAAAAGTGAATAAACCCATATGACCAATTTTCCTTAACTCATCCACACGCATGAGATATAACATCAACAAACTACCCACATGGTATTTTTTCCACTAGACCCAAGATGCCTAGATGAACATAATGAAGAACCAGATGGACTCCTTGAATTTCCATACTTAACCCAATCAATTTTGACATCCCATAGGGTCTCTTTGAAATTGTAGACTGCCCCTTAGCAATTGGCAAGGTACACTTTTTTAAGCAAGATTAAAGCATTTTCAAAAGCTCTAAACTCTATAAGATCCCTTTGGTCCATTAACTCATCCAAAAATCTTGTCCAAACCTTAATCCATACTTGATCCTCAATAAACTACATTGTATTCAATCAATTTTGGCATGTGGGCCAAAAATGGCCAATAGTAACTATAACCAGGAATAATGGTTAGTAGGCCCCTACCCACCACTACATATAACCACCAATACATCCTACATCATCCCCTATAGTTAGGGTAACCACAAGATCTCTCTCATCATAAAGTCAAGGGGATAGATCTTCTAGTGTTGGTGTAGGCCTATCATTGGGCTTATGCCCACTCCATACTTTAATATTCTATGGGTATGGCACTAATGGTAGTCCCTGCTCTATACCAAACTACCACAAAACATAGTCATACTAAAATAACTCATATACATTGGGAAAGTGGTCGACCAACCACATCCTAATTCAAATTTTCTAAAGTTCATGCTCATCCTTAATCCACCCAAAAAATTTCCTATATCCATGCAATGTAATCTTATCCACTTTGAATCTATCTAAAATAGTGTGGTACTCCATCATGTTGTGAAGTCTACCATAGGAGAGTACCCATTTCTCTAAGATGTTTGTGGATGGACCCACCTAACTAGGGGTCCACCAAATGATCACACTACTAAAATGTGCTCATAAGCACAAACATGTAACAAGGTCCCTGCTCTAATACTACCACCTCAGCTCTCTAAGGTAAACATGCACTAATATTTATATAAATGGGCCAATACTATATGACCCCAAGAATATCTAGTACCCTCCACCTCAATATGTCTTAAAATATGATACAAATTATATGATATTTCCACCTTACCACCCTTTACTACTATAAAGGAAGCAAATGATACATAAATAAAGTTTTGAAACCATGAAACATCACCTTTGATAATGTTATGCAAATGAATCATGATACTCAAATCTTCATCTGGTGCTCTCTAGCTAGTGAAATATACATGGGACCATTTAATATAGCCATAGTTTCCATCTCCAACAACCTATGATCTTTCACCTCTAATAGGTAAATCAAAAATAAATTACACATCATCCAAGGTAATTATCATCTCCCCTATCAATAAATATAAGGTGAAATTATCCAAGTTGTACCTCTCAACTAGGGTTGTGATGAGGTGAATGTTATATGGGATCTATCCTAAGTAAGGTAATTGGCCAAATATAGCATGATCAATCATGGCCCAATAAGTCACATCGATACGTAACTCCAACAATGTGTAAAAATGACTCCCATGACAAAATTATTAAATTTTTATATCCTTATATAACCATAAAATAGGTGTTAGCCATTAAATCAAAATAATAAAACATAAGTTATATAGTGAAAAAAAAGTATAGAGGGATGGTAGTGTTGAACACTTCCATTGACATTAGAATTTAATGATTATAGACAAATATGGAGACTAACATCAAGGTAATGATAATACCATCAAAAAATTTGATGGTAGTGCATGTCTCCTTCTAAAAACAAAAAAATGCTACTTTAAGAAAAAAATTCAAAACTTCAAAAATAACAATTTTATCACAAGGTAAGGTACCTACCAACTTGTCAAAATATTGGATGGCTATGGTTGTCCAAATCATATAAAATATCAATGGTTATGGAGATATACTATGTAGCATTGTATTTTTATACTCATATCTCACGTTCTTAAAAAGATCAAAGTACAAATAAATTTAAATGTCTATTCAAAACTCCTAATATACAACTCACATAAAAACTTGAAATGCACATATCTTGAGCATCAATTGTCCAAATTCAAAACTATGAGTTAATTTAAGATCTAGGTAATGATCCTTTTCACATTATATCAATTTGTTAAGCTTTACATAAATACAAAAAATTGCCTAAAATTTTTACTTACACAAAGACATTATTCCAAATTATAAGTGTTACCAAAACAATGTTCCATTATCATGTACCAATACTACCATGGTAAAATTGGTTACTATATACCTATATACATGAGATTATAATTTATTCTTGTTGTGATGAGGTGGCTATTAAATTATATTTCCCCTTCTCCCAAAAGGGAGGGCATATCAATGAGGGCATGCCATAGATACATGGATTTTGTATATTCACAGTTTTAGATTCAATGGGGGCATGTTATGGGAACATGTCCTCCACATTTATCTAATATATATCATATTGAAATTATATTAGGGGCATGTTTTTTAAACATTTCCTCCACATTTATACATAGTTATCATATTATCTAGATTTAAGTGGGGGCATTTAATGGAAACATGTCCTCCATGCTTATGCCATGTTAAAACTCACCAGACCTCCTTCACATTATATGATTTAGGTACATATTTGGGTTAGTAATATGTATATTAGTATTATAATTATGTACATATTACATATTGATAGTGATTATGCTAAAGTAAAAGGTGTAATCTACACAAACTACTTTATTCACACCAAATATGATAGGGGACATGCACAAGGGTTCATTCCTTCTTTACTTAGACATTGATTTATCTTCTATATTCACCAAATTATCATGGATTTGTATCACATTATGGACTATTAAAATATGATGGACTTTATCACATTATGGACTAACACCCAATTTGGACTATTATGGACTATTATTTGAGCCTAATCTATCTATAGTGGTTGGTTAAATTTATATATTAGGGTGATTAATCATCTAGTCTTACCAAGTTATGCACTCAAGTTATGTTGGTTGGTAAACAATACATTCAATGGTTAAATCATCACTCTTCCTCTTTTAATCTAGGGGCATGACCACCTCCCAACTCTCCCAATTCTATATATAGAACCACTAAAGTGCAACCTAATTAACCACTTGTAAACTTACTCATCTTCTTGGCTAGAAGATGGATGAGATTTAAATTCCCCTTCTACTTCTCTAGTCTCCAACATTTTGTACCGATTATTACACAGCACATACATAGATGGATTATATCCATGATCTTTATTTATGCTTCTATATATTATTTTTTATATATAGATTATATGCATTGATTAATTTGTGGCATGTGCTTGATTTCAAGTAATATTCAAATAAAAGGTTCAAATATAGCTCAAGTAAAGACAAGGCATGGTGTACACACTAAGGTATACATTTTCTTTTCCTTTAAACTAGTAATTTTAGTTATATGCATTACTAGATTAAATAGGGGTGAGTGTAGATATCTGCATTTGGTACAAGTACAGTTTCATAACATATTTTCTTAATTTTTTCATGTATAGGTCTCTTGATCAAGAGTTAAATATCTAGTGGCATAGTATCATATGGACCTCCTCAATTCCATCTTATATCATTTGCTTTATCTACCCCTTTGGGCCTAATTTTCATTAAATTGCTTCTTTTTCCAATGTATGTCATGGATATTGACCTATTTTTTTTTTGTTCTATGTTTTTAGCTTCTATACAGCTACATCCATGTTGTACTCTTCTATTGATGCAAGTGTCCAACTATGATGCAGGTGACCAGACTTATCTTTTGATATTTTTTCATGTTGTTCACTTTTATGACCAATTGATTTCCCCCTTATGTTTATTATAATGTCATATTTTCATGTGTCACTATGTCCTAATTCAAAATTAAGAGATCCCCATATATAATAAATATATGGTCTAATTACACCAATTGGCATTTGATCAAAAAAAATCCAATTAGAAAGCACTTTATATTCCAAGATCTCAAATTTCATTACATCACTAAATTGAATATATGAAGCATTTGAAAGGGTCAATATACTCTTTCATCACTTGTACCAAGGGTTAAAATAGGAAAAAGATATTATAGTTGCATAATTAAAATTCCACACACATGCCTAGGAGGGAAAACTACATGTGATTCTAAGGCCCTATTTGGATTAATGACTATGTAGGCAACACTTAGAAATAGTCAGGGTTGTTATGGTTAGCTTGACTCATGTGATAACCCATTTTTACCATGTTATAATAGGCCAAGGACAAAGTTATAAAAAAATTCTTATTGGCCAAATCTCATGCACATGTGGACACATTCTAAAGGACCAAAAAGGCATACAGACAATAAGGCATCTCCAATATAAATTTGGATCTATTCTTGTACATTTCCTAGACTAGACACCTATATTGAATATAGGCATATGTATTGACACAATTTTATAAAATTTATGCAATTATCTTGTGATTAATAACAATCAAATCACTAAGTGAGTAAATCCAAAACCTTGGTCACTATTTTGAGATGATTCGAAATCACTATCACAGTCTATAATAGAACATGAAATAATATAAAAATTTATATAGTTTGGCATATATCACTGAATTTTAAATATTTTCATATTACACTCAAATAGTTTTATTTGCTTAAGTGTGTTTGTGTAAATCCCAAATAGCATAAAACATTCTACCCTATTTCCATTCTTAACATTAGGTTTAAGCCTATAAAATGAGAATAATTGTAGTTTTAACTAAGCTCACCCACTCCCTAATGAATGGTTGAGTTTTTCCTAAATATCCCATACTCTAAAAAGGAATTCAACATGCATGTAGTTCTCCTTATTAAGTACAAGTGTGTCATGGTGTTCTTTTAATGAATGCAAACTATAATATAGCTTTCAACACTTAGAAATTATAAACTTTGGATTGTCTTGATTGTTTATAATTTTTATATGACCTTTTTTATGATTAATTTATGAATTATGAATTTTAGGGTAGTCCCTTTGAAAGTATAGAAGTGTATAGATGTATCCTTAAGGAATGCTAGATAGATCCAATAGGTTTAGACCTATTCTATAATTATATGGAATTATTTGGGTACTTTAGCATGACATTAAAATTTAAAACATGTTATTTAACCCCTAATATGATTTTAATTTTGAAAAATATCATTAATTGGTGCAACAATGAGTCTATTAGAATTAGACATCTATGGAATTCTATGTTGTCTAAATTTTCTAGACTTGTTTAAAAGACAAGAATATTGAGATAATGATTTAGAGATATTATGGGTATGATAATGAATAAAGTAGGCATAGATAATGTATTTCTTATAGGTGATTGATATAAAATTGATAAATTAATACCCATTGAAATCAGGTAGATGTGATAAAAGGATGTAGAATATCCATATGTATACACACAAGTCATGTAAGGTGTATGTAGGTTAAGAGTGACATTTCAAAGTGTTTAATAATATATTTTAATGTAAAAAAATACCCCCCCCCCTTTAATTCTAATATTTAAAAGAAAGGAAATGCTAAATAAAAAATATAAATAAATGTACGTAAGTGTGTATAACATACTTTATCTTTGGGAAGAGGCTCCAAGTTTATAGTTTGTTACATACAATCTACAATGAACATGTAATAATCAATGTACATATATGAAATGAATTCTAGAATGAAATTGTAACTTTTTAAACCTAAATATAAAGGAAGGAATACACATGTAATTTAGTGAATTGCATTGCCTCGTGTGATGTTATTGGAGATGATGATTCTTGATGAAATATTAGAGACTATGTTTCCTATTGAAATATTGGATAACTAGGATTCCTACTAAAACACTTGGATTATTTGGTTTTATCATGACCTAATGGATAAACTAAATAAGGTGATATAAATGATTTGGGAAAATAAGTGCCTCAACCCTTGAGAGTATTTCTAGGTCATTGAGTGCATAAAATCTCAACCACACTACCTGTTTAATTAATATTAAAACTCAAGATGAAATGGAATCATATTTTAGGATCACAAATCAACTATTTTATATGAAATTAAATATTTAATATGTAACCTTTGGTAACATCAATGCTATGCTCTTAAGTAAAAAATTATAATAATCTACATGCATGAATATTTTTTGTGCCCCAAAATTTGTACCAATTGGTGCCAATATAGAAAAATATAATAGTGGCATTAATGATGTTCATTCCCCCAATATGATCCAAATGGTACCAAAATTATATATAATTTTATACATATATATCTGATTTTTCCCCAAATCTATAAAATTTGAAAACCTGTAACTTATGTTCCTATAAAATGTCTACATATGAATTGCATATACCCCAAAAATATATTCCAATATGGAAACATATATCCCATAATCTAAACCAAACTAATAAGTTGTACTAATATAACTATCCAAGTAATGTAATATGTCCCAAAGTATGTTTTTTTGTAAATATAGGCTTGAATATCTATTACAAGCCCACTAATATTCCCCCCTTTTGAGGTGAAGGATGTAGCCTATAAATTATTCATCTTAAAATAAAAGAGTTAACCATGTCATGTTATGTAAAATTATGTAATTAGCTAGAATAATGTTCTAATATTTGGATAATATTTCACCATAAAAATGAATATGTCATCAAAGCATATATGAAACATATGGTGTAAGGCATATAAGTGTCATGTGAAATAGATATAAAAATTAGGAATGTATTGTAACCATCACTTATGTAAGTAATAAATTTAAAAATGAAATATGTGAGAAACATGCATGATATGGATCATGAAACCACATTAAAATATGGAGGTAAATGGTATGGATCATGACATCACAAAATTAACAAACTCTATAGCTATTAATGTTAGATTTATCCAGTCATAAGCACACAATGTCACAACCATGATGCACCCAATAAAATCACATGTAATATCACTAAATGTTACACAAGACAAAATGCCACACATAATTTATAATCAAATTTCACATAATTCCAAGGGATTCACACACAAAACATTCAAATGTCACCTAAGGCCATAGGCTCAAATAGAGAGGCATATAATGATACACTCATTCAAGTAAAAGTAGTTATAAAATGTGAGGGCCCTAATAATTAGGCATATAATGATACCCATAATACAACAATGTTATTTAATAATAAATAACTAATCAATCATAATAAATGATTAGGCTATATACATAAAATAGAAATGATGAAGCATAAAATAAGTCAAATTAAACTACACTATTAATCTATGTCAATGTCATAGTATACCAAAATAGCATATATATGAAATGTAACACTATGAATAATATAAGCAAGATTAAAACATTTTTAAGAAATAAATGTAGTTTAACCATGATAAATGAAGTTATAAAATAAAGATATAACCTATAACAATGTAACCTTTGGAATGGAATGTCCCTAGAAATGGCATGCCCCATAGGTATAGAAATATATTACATATGTGCATCTATGTATAATGTGTACCCTATATCTCCTAAATCTCACTCATATATACTTTTAAATGCATTTGTGTATAAAAAATTATATGTAATCTACCAAACATGTGATAAATAACATAAATGAATAACGTAAGCTAGCAAACATGTCAGTCTTGGGTCCTAATTTTGAACTTTCAGAATATTTGTATTTTTTTATCTTTTAAAAATATTTTGAACACACATATAGAATAAATTAAATCCAAGTGGAAAGGATGTGAATGTAATAATTTTAAGGATAAAAACAAACCATATCACATTTTAATGCATAATATGCATCAAAAATAATATCATGGTAATATGGAGCAAGAGAAGGCAAACAATATTTTCCCACTATAAATGTGAATCAAAATATCATAGCTCAAAAGATTATGTGGGAGGTGGATGGGGATGAGGATAAATAAATGTATATGCTCATAAATTTATGTGATCATTTAAGCTCAATGTAATCCATAGCATGTTTAGGTGGTCAATATGTTGGATTGGGAAAGTAGCATGCTAAAAAATTTACACTAGAAAGATATTGATATAAAGAATGCATCATTGTAAGGTATTTTTATTAATTTTTAGATGAAGATAAAAAATAAAAATGTAAGGGTATAGAAAAACAAATCAAAGGATATAATAATGATCAATGCAAAACCATATAAATATGTGTATGTCAAAAAAAAAAAGAGTAGAGGAAATAAGCAATCAATCAAACATCAAGAAGATATGTACAATGGATTATGTTCTTAATTAATAATTATCTCGTCAATGGGATTCCCCCATATAGGTCTTATATCTCTCAACCTCCATTTATGTCTACCATCTATTGAGTCATCTATTATATCATCATTCAAGATACAAAGCTTTTATGTATATAATTAATCTAGTCGTCTTCATCTTTTCCTTCATACTAAATGTCCATATCATAATCATCAATGTAATAATTATCTTTAAATACAACTAATATGTTTATTTTTTATTTCTCTTCCATATGTACTTTGTTATTAGCATCATGTTTATCTCACGTGATTGTATCAGAAGTGTACGCTTGAGTATTAGGTGAAAAAATGTTTTCCTTTTTATGTAATTGATTTTTAGATTTTCCATTATTTGAGATATTAAAAATTATCACCTCCAAAGTTGAATGTGATTTAGTCAATATTCATATCCAATGTTTCATCCATCGATGTGAACCATTAATTTACTAATATAATACTATATTTAACAAACGTACGATCACTTTGAAATATGAAATTGTGTAATTTGATACAATTAGATACAAGCCATAAAAAATATCCTATGAAATGATCACATTTCATAATCATATATACGTGTCTAATTTCATATCTAAGAGACTTAAGAAGTGTCATGCTACATATATTGACTTTGTAAGTGGGATTAACTATGACATTTGTGCATTGCTTTCCATCTATGTGAGTACTAATGATCATATGTTTTATAACTAAAAACATCTTTGTAGGTGCCCCCTTAGAAATCATGCTTATGACATTAGCATTCTTAAGTGTCTCTTTTTTAGTAAAATCTAATTTCTTAGTTTCCTCTTTCATAAGTAGGATTTTTAATTTACCAATCACTTATTTTTGTAACTTTTCTCTTAGATATTTTTATTTTTGTAACTTTTATAGCCTTATAACTTCCTAATGGTTCCTCTTGTTGGTTAAGAATCTGGTCTAGTTCTTTGTTTTCTTGTTGTCTTCCTTTGTCTTAGGTGCTGCCAGATCTCTATTTATCTGGGTTGTGACTAGTAGTCTTTCCAGTGGTTTTAGGTCCATTAAAAACCTGTTTTTTGCTACTTCCTTGTAGTAGTTTTTAGACTTTGTCTGTGTTTATGGATGCTCTATCTTTTTTCCTTGTAATAGGGTTTCGGGGCCCCTTCAAAACCTGCTTTTACCATAATCTAAAACTTCCTAATGATTTTTTTTGTCAAAATTTTCTCTAATTTCCCTAATTATCCCTATTTTCCACTAATTTCTCTAATTTTTTTGGGAATAATTTCATTAGGTTTAACCTTATGTTCTCAAATTTGATGCAATTTTAATCTAATTTGTCCAAGTTTCACTATTTTTTTTAATTTTCCATGATTTCCATAATTTTCCCTTTTTGTCACTAATTTACCTGGTCAAGTTAGCTCTTATTTTACCCAAATTTTCCTAGGTTTCACTAATTTCCATAATTTTATATAATTTATCCAATTCATTTAATTTCCTCTCTTTATCACTAATTTCACAAGTTTTCATAATTTAGTCAAGTTAGGAATAATTTCATCAAGTTTAGCTTAATTTTACTCTACTTTTCCCAAGTTTCCCTTAT